>CM053793.1:61072091-61672091 GCA_028749045.1 Cupressus sempervirens
GACTAGATAATATGATCCTAAAGGACATATCAAGTCTTTTATTACAAGATATACACACCAATTTAATTTAGAGGATGGCATCATCCAAAGTTATGATGATTCTTCAAAATAATTCAACGGGTGAAGAAATGGGGGTCCTATCAAGAATATAGAATCAAAGGCTAAGCAAAGGTCTTCCTTGCTTCCATACTATGGAAGAGTTTGAACCAATTAGGATTGATAGGTGAATTCAAGATTTTGATAAGTTATATTAGGAGCACATGAAAAAATAAAAAGGGAAAGGGATTGAGCAACCTCAACCTCTGCCAAAAAAAAAAGAGAAGAAAGTTTATACTAAATGAATCTAATTCTAGTTCTTATGCTAATATGCCACAAATAGATGTCCCTGAGGGAAGCATTACCCCTTTGATTTCTTATGATGACTCAGATAATGGAGGAGGTTCAAGTAAGTAGCATACATATTAAGGAGTTTAAAGGATAACATAGGAACTAAAACAACATCACTATCCCCCAGTTTTTCAAGAGAAGGTACATGGTTATCATGCATAGACTATGGAATGTGATGAACTCAAGGAAACCAAAGATGAAAGAGAGGCAATCTCTTTAAGGTTCATGGAATCAAAGAATTTTATCAAGAGCAAGAGTTTAAAGATTTATGATTTTGGTATAAAATGAAGGAATTTTATGAAAGAGAAAAGAAACTTGGAAGGTGTGGATGAGTCATGCAACATACAACAATTGTGTAGTAGATAATTGATGAATTGTACCTAAATGACATCTCTTGCATTGAAGAGGAGGCAAGGAATTTTTTTTAAAGTGGCATATTAATTGTGTTAGGGCTAACACTAAAGGAATTTTTCTTACTATATCAATTTAGAAAGCATGAGGACACCACTTTTGTGTTTGAGTTTGAGACTCTTGAGAAGGTGCAAGGACAAGGGTTTAACCCTAAAATAGAAACTCTTGCCACTTGGGTAACCTTTAAGGGTAATAAACCCAACCTAATTGATATTTCCAGAGGAATAGAAGGAATGACACTAGTGCAAACTATTGAAGATACCAACCCTTTGATTTCTACCACTCAAATGACACATAAACTTAAATGTTCAACCAAACTCAAGTAAAACATATGTAGGCAAGAATTTTAGTGTTGGAGGTGAGGGAAACTAAAATGAATAAAATTATAAATAAAATGCATATGAAAACAAAGAGAGTAGAAAATGAATTGAATGAGCTAAAAACTCCTAAGACACATAATGCTATTGTAGTCCACCAAGCTTCCCCTACCATCACAATTGAACACAAAAAATCTAAGAAAGAAAAGAAAGAGGATTTACACAAAGATTGTATTTATAGGAACTTAGAAGAAATCCTTATTTTTAGAAAAAGATCATCTTGGGAAAATGTGATGAAATTTATGAAGGTTTTTCATAATGTTAACCATGTGTTAGACATTTTTAACACAAATAAAATTGTGCTATTAGGACTACAAAGGAAGTGAAGGTCTTCCATATTTGAATTGAGAAGGCTCTATGAGGTAACTAAAAGAGATCCAGACTCTACTTCTTAGATTAAAGCTATAATTGATATGTTGGATGAAATATCTAGGAACTTGGGCTATATAGACCAAGATCATCATAAGGTGGAACAAACTTTGGTGCCTATCACTTCCACATATCACTGGGCTATTCCTACCATTAAGGATAGTGAGAGAACAACCAAAGAGTTGGAATTCTAGAGAAAAGAGTTAGCAATGTTTCCACAAAGAGCTATGGCCAAGTTTAAAGGAGAAAAATATTTTCAAGTGAATGAGTTTCATAAATTGGTAGACAAGATTTTCACCTTGAAGAATAATTTTACTAAGTTCCAAACTGATGTGAGAGTTGCTACTAGGAATAAATGGCTTGATCTATAGATGTTCATACTAGAGGTGTTACAATCTACATGTCCAACACACTCAAATTACAAAATGGATGGATGACTACATGGATGTCCTCGAGGTGGTGCCAATGTACACAATAAATAATGAAGACGAGGATGTGAATAAGGTCGAGTAGCAACAATCAACTGTTTTAAGGTGTTTTTAGCTTGTTTTTTTTATTAAGACATGATTATCTATATGCTCAGCAATAATTAGTTAAGATAGTTGTATTTGGAAGAGATATGTAGCTATGTTGCACCTCCTTCATTTTCCATGAGAAGGGATACCCTATATAATAGGTTTGTAGATATAGCTTTAGATATGATAATACAAATTAAATAGAGTAGAGATATCGAAACTTATGAAATTTTCTCTTTATATATGCAATTGACACTACTCTATTGTACTTCCTTATCTTGAAAGTAATAGAGAGATACTTTCTTTAAATTCTCAATTTGGATATTTGGTTTTTCAATCACTTGAATTCTATATTGTCATCTTGGATTCACACTATTTTTTTATGGATTGAAATTAGTGCATACTCTTGATTATCAAATATTTCATGCCATTTAATGTTTTCTAACTGGTCTCCTTTGGTTGGGGCTAAAATCATTTAGATTGGGGTTTGTATTTTAAGTTATATATCTAGTAGTTTATGGTGTGCACATTATCTTCAAAGGGTTAGATAATAGTAATATCATGTGAGGTTGACTCCATTTTTTTGGAATTAACAAGTGGGAAGATTTACTTCTGGGAGGGGGGTGAATCAGAAGTAACTAACTTTAACCTTTTCAAATCCTTTTAACTAAAACCATTCACATGCATCTAATTTATCTAACAAACATGAAAGTAAAGACATGCATAAAAATAGATAACACACAAATTTGGTAACTCAAAAACCCTCCAAAATGAGAAGGTAAAACTGGGGTGGGGATGATACCTACAAAATATCACTGCAGTAATGTGTAACTATTCAAGGTTACAATGTTTGACCACTTCCAATGGTTTTCCCTATAAAAGGCCTATCCTATTAAAGACTTTACACTTTATGAAAAGTGAACTGGTTAAAGGATTTTAGTACCCTGCTAAAAGTAGGCCTAATTAAAGGACTTCAGTACATTCACATGGAATGCCACCCTGTTAAAGGATTTACAAATGGCTGCTAGACCAACCTAAGTCCATAGGATTTCCATATCTAGTACAATTGCTAGAGAGTATTAGAAAATATTTGACCTAATAGCTTTGCAATCTTCAATTGTTGATTCTAGATCCTTGTTCTTCTCTTACTAATCTAATCCTTGCTTGATCTGATATGTTACTCTGTGATGTCTTGATACTCTATTCTTCAACAACTAGATTCTGTAATTCTACTCTATTCTTTACTAAATCTTTTACCCTTCTACACTTTGCTATAATTCACCCATACACTTCTATGTCACATATCCTCTCTCTCATGCATAATGCAGCTTTGTTCTCCTTTTAAAAATTTCAAAGACTTAGGGTTAGGTATGAATCTACGATCAATATTAAATCTTCATTTCCTACTTATTTCTTGCACTTTTCCTATTGGTTGTATGCCTTCTACATTTTTCTTATTGGTTGCATGTTGATTACATAGGTAATGCAAGAGATTCGATCTTATCTTCAAGATTATTTGAGATCCATCCTATGTTGGCTCCAAAAATGGTTTACATCTGAGTTTGTGAAGGCACAAACTCATATGTTGATTCTGTGTTACTCGGCCCACACTAGTTGTTGGTGCTCAACACATATAGGAAAATTGGCTTACTCGGCTCCTATAGCAATTTTGTTTCACTTGGCTTCTATAGTGACTTGGCGTCTATACTTTGCTCGGCACTTGAACTTTTCTTGGCACCTAAAGTTCACTCAACACCTATTGAATTTTTTGGCTCAACATACATTGTAGCTCAATTTCTATATTATACTTGGCATCAACTAAAGAATTGGTTAAGTGTGTTGGCACTCAATTATCAAAACCAATCTGAGGATAACAATCTCCCCCTTTGACATTAGTGGCAAAAACACTAACTAGACATTATAAATCTAATCTTTATGAGTATACTAAATATTTTGTTCGACATATGTACAAGACTTCAAAAACTTATTCAAAATTTTGTAAACCTTAAAATCTTGTAAATCCCTCTAAGCTAATGTGCCATCTTCATTCTTGCAACCAAAATTCTTATGTTGAATGTGTCTCATGCTGATACATCTAATACTTTTTTCCTTGTCTACATTTTGTATCTATTTGTACCCTATACTATGTATATGTTACCTTTTCATATCTACTTGCACTTTTGCATCCTTTTGGCTTTATTACTTCCTTAAAATGTGAATTTGAATATCTCCCCCTTTGGATATTCTTTATTACTTCCATCAAAGAATGTATTATGTAACCATTCTTATTCACATCTCCCCAAAAACATTATATCTCCCCATTCTTATTAAATACAACAAATGTTGAATTATACCCCCGATGAATAATTTCTCCCCCTTTTTGACACTTATGTCAAAGGGTCCTAAGGATAAATAGAATATTTTTCCAAAAATGTTTTATTTACCTCCATAATCATCTTGAGAGAAGCATCCCAATTATCTAAAGCATTATCCAATGACTTGTGCTAGATGGCTATCTCTACTGCAAGATGTACAAGGCCTTCTAGAGTAGAAAGATTATGATCTTTTTATAGAACTATTTTATGTAAAAATGTAATAAATGGAATAAACACTAAGAAACTAACATCTATTCCTACATGATTATGCAAACCTCAAAATATGCAAGAGAACATGTAACTAAGAATGACATGAAATAACAAAGATCTTAAACCATTGAAAATAACATCAATACAAACCTCATGAAATCACCAAGTGGTTGATGATTTCCTTGCTTATGGGATGTGGTCGCTCACAATTCTTGTAGCATAACAATGAGGTAGATAATGCTTGCTGAAAATGAGGAGACAGCTCTCCTTTTATAGAAAATTGAACGGTTGAGATTCAATGCAAGATGAAGAGCTAGAATCTCTCAAGATCGATGAGGTGTCCATGAGGTGGAGGCAAAGTAGACTCCGTGTGGATTATGGTTTTTGACCTTTCAAAGGGGGGAAAATGCTCATACATGTGTGAGCAACCTTTGATGTGGCAAGTTAATGATAGGTGTAAGAGGTGTGAGAAGCATGGTCTCTCACACATGTGTTAGAAAACTTGATTCTCATGTGAAGGAGGACACCTATGCAAGAGGTGTTGAAGGCATGAGGGGTGTCAAAAGTGTGAGTGTTCCTCACACATGTGTGAGGATTCCTCACACATGTGTGAGCACACACTTGGGATTAAAGGTGGATTAGCAAGGTGATTAGGAAAATTAAGTGAGATTAGGAAGTGGGTAGGTTTAGAATGATGGGTTAGGTTAGGAAAGTGAGGTTGGGTGAGGGTTAAAGTTAGGAGCCATGTGCTCAAATAGGATTAAATTTAATATTTAATTCCAAGTGGGATTAGCAAAGGATTAATTAAGTAAAGAAAGTACTTAATTAAAGTAATTAAATAAATGTAAATTTATTTAATTAAAGGTAAGATAATTAAATAAATAATAAATATTTATTTAATTGGTCATGAAAAGGGGATTTGGACAATTTTAGGTGTCTACAAGAACATTTTCCGCATAGGCCTACTCCTTATGGAGTACTTCTAGATGTGGGGTTATGGAAGATTGAACTTGCATCAATTTGGCCTTAACATTGGCCTCTTTGGCTATCAATATAGCTAATTCTTTTTGTCTGTGAAGAGTAGCTGTAAAATGCTTCTCACTCTAAGTTGGATCTTTGGGTAGCTATGTGCTGGAAATCTTTAGATTTCATTCCAAGCTCAATATCCTTTGCCTAGTTTCCTATGAGAAATATGAAGAATCACACAACTTGTTGTACAATGAGAATACATTCTCAATTACTTTCTTCACTTTTTCAATCTTCTTCACCAATTCAACTTGTGAAAGTGCTATTTCACTTGATATTTTCTCATTTACTTTCATCTAAAACTTCTTTTCTGACCATTCTAATAATTTGATATTAGTTTCTAGGTCCTCATTCTATACCTGGTCCACAATGTTGGATAGTTGCTCCATGATGGGTTGAGTTTCATCAAGTATTTACAAGTTGAATGCATCAAGAAATATGTCCTTGATTTCTTCTAGTGTTTTCTTTTGCCTAAACTCATTTCTAAGTATTTCTTTTTTCTTCCTTCTTTCTAGTGCCTCTTGCACTTCATTTATCTATTGTAGGTTCATGATTCTTGAGTCATTATTGGGTATGACTATTTCTTCATCAATTGTAGGGTCTCCATAGTGAATTACCCTTGCAACCTTGGTAGAGCTCTAGCCTAGTGCTAAAATTTGGAATGGTATTGCATCAGTGCTCGGCTTCTTATTAGGAGTCCCTGAGGTAGGCAAGTTTACCAAAATTTGTATTGCCTCTTGCTCCTTAGGTGTTTTCTCTTCTTCTTTCTCCTCTTCTCTACTACCTTGATCAATAATGATAATTTGAGGAGGTGCACCTTAACTTTGTGTAGTAGGAACATCTTGTCCTATTTTTTCCTTTGCTTGCTCCTCGGTAGTTATTGTCACTTTTATTGTAGAATCAACCTTAGCAATTTTGTCTTGTTCTTCTTGCTCTTTGGGTTGATCTATTGTAGCTATGGGAGGTTGTATAGATTGATCTTGTGTGCTTTCCTTCTCCCTTGTTGTCTCTACTACAGCTTTCTACAACTCATCAGCACTCACCAAAATTGGATTTGTACAAAGTTGTGCTTGTAATGTAGATTGGTGAAGGATATTTTTGAGATCCTTTGCAATTAAAGGATTGATGTTCTGACCTAAGGTGTCAGGAACATCCTTTACAATTACTATTTCTATAGGTTTTGTGTGTGGAGGACTTGGTGTTGGCAATTGGGTGTCATGGACACTCTATTCTTCCTATTATTCTTCAGATGTTGCCTTTTCACGATGTGTCTTCTCGACTATCTCTTTTTCTTCTTCATCTTTTTTTTTCTCTCTTTATTCCTCATTCTCATTCTCTTCTTCTTCTTCATCATTTCTACCCTCAAATAGGTCTTCCTGCCCTTCTTTCATAGTTGTCAAACCATATATTAGTTTCCAACATTTGTGTGGACTTTTGGAGAACATGTTCTATTTGGTTCTGCAAAATTTTGAAGGCTCTGTATTTGGGTGCAAATTTTCTCCCATGCTTCTTACTAGCCTTTGTTATTTGACCTTTAGTAAGGACTGGCATTACATGAGCCAATGTAGACTCTCTTATTTCCTTCTCCATTTTGAGATAGTAATGTCATTTATTCTCAACTAATGAGCTTAGCTCCTTAGGCATTGAATTATCTAGTTCAAGTGGGGTGGTCTTGAACTTAGCCATCATAGTGTAGATGGACTCTTCCAACAAATAATATCAAATATTATAAAATACTTGATAATTACTAAGAGTAATAGGCCACTTCGAGGGGACGACCTCCAAATATCTCCAATGAGAACACAAAATTCACAATATGATGATGAAATAAGACTTGCAACCTCCTATATATACCTAATTATGATTAGGTTGAATAGACACAACCCTACATAATACCTACACCAACCTACCTACCTAAATAATACTATAATAATGATAACATGACTTAATTAAGGATTAAGATAGCTACAAGTTGACTATTCATAGCCCTATATACACCAATACTAAGGGCTTAGCATGCTCCCTTTCTTGAAAGAAGAATTGTCCTCAATGCTAACCAAGTGTGGATTCTTTTCAATAAACTCCTCATCCTCCCACATGGCCTCTTAAACTAGTAAGTTCTTCCATTGGATGTGATACTGAGTCAGGGTTCTATTCCTTAGCTTCTTTGTGTGTGTTTGAAGAATGCACTCTAGTTCCAAAATTATTTTTCCTTCTTCATCAAGTTCTGGTAGTACTGTTTGAGTAGGAATATTTTTCCCAATTACCTTCTTCAAATAAGAAACATGAAAAACTGGATGTATCTTTGTTGTTGGTGGCAACTCAAGCTTGTAGGCAACACTACAATATTTTTCATGATTTGGTATGGTCCATAATATCTTGGAGACAACTTATAATTCTTTTTTTGTTGCTTCATTGAGATTTGTTTATAAGGCTACAATCTCAAGTAGACCCAGTCCCCAACTTCAAAATTTCTTTTACGACAATTTTGGTTCGCTTGTTATTTCATTTGATTTTATGCCATAGCTAAATTTTCCTCGAGTCCTGAAAGTACCTATTTTTGATGTAGGAAGTGGTCCTCTACTACCTAAACTCTTGGTGACACCTTTAATGATGGTGTGATGGAAGGAAGATGATATCCATAAAGTGCCAAAAATGGAGACATTTTTTATGAGCTATGAAAAGAAGTATTGTACCACCATTCTGCAAGAGGTAACCAATCTACCCATTGAGATTTTTTTTTGAAGTCAAATAACACAGATATCCTTCCAAACATTTAGTAACAACCTCAGTTTTCCCATATGATTGAGGATGGTATGAAGAACTATGAGCCAGTTGAGTACCCAAACATGAGAATAAATCTTTCCAAAAGTGACTGGTAAATATAGGATCATGATCACTAACAATAACCTTAGGTGTACCATATAGCTTTTAGGTATTCTCCAAGAAAACTTTTGCCACTATACTTGTTGTAAAAGGATGTGATAATGCAATCAAATGTGCATATTTAGTGAGGTGATCAACTACTACCACGATGACATTATGACCTTCAGATTTGGGAAGCCCTGTGATGAAGTCCATGGATACCTCTTCCAAATGTTGGCTAGGAATAGATAAAGGTTGCAAGAGACCTAGTTTCTTAATTCTTTTCCCCTCATCTGTTTAACAAAACAAACATTAAACCACAAATTTTTGAACATCACCTTTTATCCCTTCCCAAAAAAATCTCACTTGACCTGATGATATGTCTTCAAAAATCCTTAATGATCACCAATTGGGGACTCATGTAGTTCTTGGAGAATCTTATGTTTAAGAGTGGAATTCTTGCAAAGATAGAAGTGCTATTTATACCAAATAATATTCCCCTTTAAACAAAGCTTATCTGAACTACTAGGTCACTTTTTATTTGTTGGATGAGATTACTTGTTGCAACATCATTTTTCCACTCTTCTTTGGCTTCTACCACTGAATTTTCTTGTAATGTTGAAAGGGCACACAATAAGGCTTCATCTTTTTCATCCTTCTTGGAAAGTGCATCAGCCACATTATTTTCCTTCCTTCTCTTGTATACAATTTCAAAGTCATATCCCAACATCTTAGTGACCCATTTTGTTGCTCTTTTGAAGATAGTCTTTGTTCCAAAAAATATTTTAGGCTATCATGATCTATCTTAACCTTGAAGTGGTGACCCATTAAATAAGACCTCCATTTTTTTACTGCATGAAGGATTGCTAGCATTTTCTTCTCATAAATAGGTTTGAGTTGATTTTTACCTTTTAATTGATGAATCTCAAAAGTAATTGGTTCACCTTCTTGCATTAGAACTACTCCTATCCCATTTCTAGAAGCATCACATTCCACAATGAATTCCTTGGTGAAGTCTGGAGTGACAAGCACTAGAGTTGTACACATAGCCTTTTTCAATTGCTCAAATACTACATTAGCAGATTCATTCTAATAAAAAGAATCCTTCTTCAATAGAGTGGTAAGGGGTGCTACTATACGACCATGATTCTTTACATATCTTCTATAGTACCCTATCATTTATAAGAAACCTCGTAGCTTCTTAATGGTTTTTGGGATATGCCATTCCATGATAGCCTTAATTTTGTTATGGTCCACCTTTACTCCTTCATGTAAAACTATGTGTCCCAAATGCTCCACCTGCTTAAGACCAAAAGCACACTTTGATGGCTTAGCATAGAGTTGATGATCTTTGATTAATTGTAATGATTTCTCTACATGTTGCAAATGTTCTTCCCAAGTCTTGCTATAAATTAATATATCATCAAAAAACACTAACACAAACTTTATCAAGAACTTGTTAAAAATGGAATTCATCAAAATTTGGAATGTAGATGGTGCATTGGTAAGACTGAATGGCATCACCAAAATTCATAATGACCCTCATGAGTTCAAAATGTTGTCTTGCAAATATCTTCCTTCTTAATTCGAATTTGGTGATAAACTGATCTAAGATCTAATTTGGTAAAATGCATAGCTCCATTTAATTCATCTAGAATATCATCATTGACTGGAATAGGAAACTTATCTTTGATGGTGTACTTGTTGAGCACTCTATAATCTAGACACATGTTCCAAGTTTCATCCTTCTTATGCACCATCGCAATAGGTGAGGAGTAAGCACTTTGGCTATGCCCGATAATTCCTTCCTCTAGGATTTCCTTAACAATTTTTTCTATCTCACTTTTTTGTATGTATGGGTAATTATAAGGCCCGATGTTTGGTTGCTAGCTCCCTGAAACTAGTTGTATGGTGTGGTCATGATCCCTCTTAGGAGGAAGTCCTCTAGGTATATATGCAAGAATCACTGAGTGACGATCAATTATTGCTTGCAAATCTGGATGAGTAAGAGCATTAGATTGAGAGACTTCTAATGAACATATTTGGGCCACAAATCCATACGCTCCATTCTTAAGAAACTTTTGCATTTGATGTGGAGATTTTGCCTTCAATCCCCTTAGCTCCACTACCTTTCCTTTTGACTAAAATTGCATGAATAGTTCTTGGAAGTTCATCTCAATTGTTCCCAATGTAGTAAGCCATTACAGTCCCAAAACAATATCTTCTACACCCATGGATATCACATACATTGGGGTATCAAGTTGATAATCTCCCATGGATAATTTGATGTTGTGACACTTCCCTGAACAACTAGTTGTGCCCCCATCTACAATAAAAACCTCAAACTCTAGGGCTGGATATATAAAACAATTTAGAAGAGTTGCCAACTTTTTATTGATGAAATTATGAGTGCTACCTGAGTTGATCAACATTGTTACTTTCTGCTTCTTTAAGAAACCTAGTACCTTGAGAGTACAAAGTGCATGACAAGAAATGATTGGTTGAGAATCATGTGATTCCTCACCTAACTCCCTATTCTCCTTTTATATGGGCTCATCCTCTTCCTCCTCATTTGGACCTTCAATATAGAATAATTTCTTTTCACTACATTTATGTTCTTGATTGTATTTGCTATCACAATTGAAACACAATCCTTTTTCTCTTTTCTCCTCAATTTGTTGTGGAGTCAACCTAGTACATTGAAGAAGATAAGGTGTTGAATAACCTTTCTCTCTTGTCACATTAGCCCCTTGCTTTCTACGAATCAAGAATTCTCCTCTACCCTGTGTGCCAATATAAAAGACTCATTACTGAGCTAGGACTAAACATGTGTACCTCATGTTGAATGCAATCCTTGAGACCACCAAATAATAAATCATTCAAGTTCTCCTTTGTAATTATACCCACTCTTAAGTATAGATTTTAGAATTTTTGAATATAATCCTGAACTGATCTTGTTTGTTGAAGCTTAACAAGTTGGCTAAAGAAGTTTTGTCACACTATTGCTATGTTGTGCTTGGAGTTCTTCTATAAAAATTGACCATGATAAAGTGAGACCCTTTTTCCTCCTATTAGTACAAAGCCAATGATGCTAAATGAATTGATCTGGTTCTAGATATAAGGAAGCCATTGTGACCTTTTGTCCATATGGGGTTTGATGTACCTCAAAAAATTCTCCATTTGATTTATCCATGTTAGAGGATCCTTGTCATCAAATTTGTGCATATCCACCTTTGGAAAAAAATTCCTAGATCCCATAGGAGTATTAATTTTTTTGTCATTATTAATTGACTTGAAGGTTTCACTTTGATTGCTTGACAACTCCTTCCTTGTTTCACTCATATAGGTGCTAAAAATTCTTCGTATATATGATATCTCTCCTTGTAAGACACACATATCCCTCTTAACCTCTTCCTTGAACTTACTTATTTCCTCATTGGGATTACTATCCTCTATTGTTTCCCAATCTTGATCAGAAGATTTCCATCGTGTGATAGCATTCTTTTTGCCTCTTGTTGGAGGCCCTGTCATGATGGAAACCAATATTTTTGAAATAAATCACACAATTAAAATATAATTTCTCTAATTTTTTATTTTTATTTTTACTGTAACTTACTAGGGCCAAGATACCCTTACTAAGGAAAATCCAGAAAAAAGGGAAAATTTGCTACCTTCAAAGCTATTTTTCTGAATTTTGTAATAACTTGCTTATTTTTGCTTCAATTTCTCCAAGTTTCAAAATGTAGGCTCCTCTAATATGTATTCAAAAACCCAATACAAGTTATACTCCAATTCGACAGGATGTGAGTGATATGTAGATCTCAATAAATTGTGTAGAAATAGTAATTCTACAATAATTTGCTCAAATTTTCTCCAATTCCTCAGAATTTTGGACTATATCTTCTTTAATATCTTCTTCAAAAATAATTTAAAAATCTTTGAAAATTTTGCTAAGATTTGAAAGTTATGCTCCTCCCAAAATTGCCCAAATACTGAGAAAAAATCTTGCCTCTATGGTGCCAAGATCATGCTCTGATACCACTTGTAATGAAATAACTTGTACAATAGAGAAAATAATATGAAATATTAAATAAATACTTGATAATTACTGAGAGTAATAGGCCACTTCAAGGGGGCAACTTCCAAATATCTCCAATGAGGACACACTTTACAATATGATAATAGAAATAAGACTCACAACCTCCTATATATACCTAATTATGATTAGTTGAATAGACATAACCCTACATAACACCTAGGCTGACCTACCCACCTAAATAATTATATAATAATGATAACATGACTTAATTAAGGATTAAGATAGCCACAAGTTGACTAGTCATAACCCTATATACACCAATATTAAGGGCTTAGCAGTAGATATATATCATGGAAATTGAAGTTTCTTGGGGAAGAGAGTGTCTTGCTCAAGATTATGTCTCTAAACCTAAAATTTTCAATTTTGAGTGAACAATTAGGTGGCAAGCTTCTCTTATAAAGTTACTTTAAACCAAAAGTTGTCTTAAACTAGAAAATAATGACCTATAAATGGTTTTCACACTATCAGTAAATAATTTTACAATCATGGTTTTTCCTACAACCCATGCACATGCTTTAAAAACATTTCAAACATTCCATGAAATACTCCTTAGCGGTTGCAATGATCATGATAGGCCATAATATAGGTGAAATATTGTTTGTGACTACAAATTAAGTGTACACCATTCAACAGTAAAACAAGTTTTAGGTGATTTTAGTTCATAACAAGCCATTTCACATATAACATTAATGAGGAAAGAAGGCTCTAATTTAAAATTTCTCCCTGAAATGTCATCTTCCTCTTTTGAATGTCAAAAATAAGAAATAGTACATATATTCAATTATAACTTGAAAAATAACACTTGTAGGAAGATTGGTCACAAAGCACTACCCGTGTTCATGTGTGCAGAAAGGAAACTAAAATGTGTAGATGACTCCTAGTGGGCTTTTGTATGTGTAGAAGTGGACTCAATGTTTGTAAGCTACAAGGGGATTTATGTGACCTAAAACATGTATGGTTAGATATGGTATTACAACCTAAAACATAAGAATTGAAGTTATGATTGAGATTCTTTATGTTGAAAAGTGAGCTACCAAGCTATATTGTATTAATGACAAATTTGAAAATTGAAGTGGCATGAGGTTCAAGCACATCCTTTGGGTGGTCAACCTAGGTTATAGTTGTGTGTATTGAAAAGTTAGACTAACAAACTTATAAAACTCACACATGTTTAAGAAATTTTATGTAATTTCTAAGATATTAATCAATAACAATTTTTATTTTTATTTTATTGAAAGGATTTTTTTCTCTTTCTAAATAGTTGATCTTTGTGAAATTTTATTATCTCTTAAAATTCCTTTATTTAGGAGGATAGTAAGTTGGTGAAGGGGGTGTTATTGACATGATTACAACTATTTAACTAAAATTTTTCAAATTTTTGTCACTCTTTTTATTTTCTTTCTAATCCTATTTAGATGAAACTTTGATGGGGTTTTTTCATTTTGTGGGATTCTATTGCTTTGCATTTAGCCATGTTGCATGCACATCACATTTCAAGTTTATACAATCAATTTTGCTATATGCTATGTGATTGGCTACTAAAGTTGTGTCTATGTATTGATTTTGTATTTGAATTTTTTTATGATGTTAGGATGGCAAGCTATACTACACATTATTTTTATATTCATTTTGATAATTCTACAGTGATATGTAGGTTATTCATTGATAAATTTGTAATAGAAATTTTTACAAACTTCAAGGTTATTTGAAGTACATCACTACTAATAACATTAAGGTTTTATTTTGTAGTTTTCAATATTCCTTTAATAAATCATACGATATTTAGCTTGTACCTTTTAAAAGTTGTTGGTTAATGGGATGCTAATATTTTTTAAAGTTTATACAATCAATTTTGGTATACACTATTTGATTGGCTACTAAAGTTGTGTCTATGTATTGATTTCATATTTGAATTTTTTTGTGATGTTAGGATGACAAGTTTTTGATAAGGTAAACAGGTTTTAAGGGGTCCTGAAACCCATAAGTTCAACAACAAGAAAGGCTGAAAATAAGCGAAAAAACGCCCAGCCAAAACATAGTCCTTACAGCTGAAAATAAGCCCAAAGGCCCAGCCCGAAACAACTGCCCACTAAAAAGGCCAGAGAGCCAACCAGAAAAACAGAGACCAAACAAAAAGCCAAATCCAGGAGAAACAAAAACCGAAGGACAGAGACCCAACCTACCAGACTACTTCTCCATCTCGAGCATGGTCTGGGCAGCTTCGGCGCACTCTTGTTGCTCTTCTACCTTATGATCCTGGGTGTTCGTCAAATCCTGCTCCATAGTGTTGTCCTTGGCTTTATCCACATCCAACCTATCTTTGTCTCTGTTCTGTTTATCATCTTCCTCCATCTGGTTCTTGTCTTTGAGATTGTCCAAGAGAGAGAGGATGTTGTCGTTGATCGAAGCGAGTAGGGAGATCATTTGACTTGCCAGGTTGTGATTGTAGTTCTCAATATTTTTTACTCTCCTCTCCATCAGAGTCTCCCAGCTGTTCCGGTCGCCTTGGCTTTCAGCACCTGTCTTGCTCTTGATTTTTTCCATTTGGGAAACCCTATCTCTGACATCCTCAAGCTCAAGATGACAAGTTATACTACATATTATTTTTATATTCATTTTGATAATTCTACAGGGTTTTGTTATTGGACAACTTGCTTGAATTTATTAGAAACAATTTTAAGAAGCTTGCCTATAATTGTTCTTACAATAGCTCTTGGTTACTTTGCACTTGACTTCTAAGTAGTGCACTTTAACTATTCCTATTTATTTAAATTTCTGAAAATTATTATTACCTATCAATTATAGTAGTCTACGATCTATAAATACACAATTGATTATTAAGTAGTTTCCCAACTATAAATTCACACTTGATTATTAAGAAGACGAAACAAAAAAATGCACATTAGAGCACTAATGTAACCTTATTTTATCCAATATGAATGCCACAATATAGAAGACTACAAGCTCTATTTGTGCTCTCAAATCAACAACTCCTTTGGGTGCATAGTTTAAACAAGTGACATGTAGCATCATAGTTCTTGCCATATGTGTGATAGTTGTATTGTTGTGAAGGAGGGAGTGAAGGGGTTGGGATTAGGTAATAGTCAATTGTAAATTGAACATGAGAAAATTACTACTAATTTGTAAATTGATGGACAAATGTTAATAGATAATAAATGTAGGTGGCCCATGCAATTCAATTATATATGCATTCCTAATTGCAACAGGACAAAGTATACTTAATGATGCTTAGAGAATTTGAGGTAGCCATTTAAGGTACATCATCAACTACTGAATTGTGTTGTGCTTGGATTCAAGAGCAATTTGCATTGGAACATACTAAACTATTTCAAACTCTTTGCATACTAATAAAACCAAACAAAACATCAAACCAAGAAGTATAGTACAAATCATCTATCATTTAAAAAAATAGCTTTAGGGAATTATATAGCTAAAAAGATATTCACAATTATATATTTGATAAAATCGGGACATTACTCTAAATAGTAATGGCTGACCAGCATTTAGGGAAGAAGAAATCTACTATAGAAATAAAGTCTATTTTCAAAATGAACATCTACTAAAAAAACAATCCTCAATATTCACTATCTTCCATATTATCTGATCCATCAAACTAAACAACAGAGCATTTGTTTATAATTGTATATTTCAAAAAGAGCATTCATAATAGAAGGCATTTACATAACTGAAAAAGGCCTCAAATTACAAACAATTCATCACAACATCTAAGTTATAGTCTCTCAAATACGTCTTCTATGTAAAATTTTGAACCTAAGGTAAAGCACATAAGAAAACGTCAAAAATGACGCTACTTGGTCATTGAAATGGAAAGATGATCTGATCTAAGCTAAAAATTTTGGCACCACACAAAATTTTGAGCCTACAGTCAAATGAATTGCCATACCTCCCTGCAGTGAAAAGGATGAGGTCATGTGCAAAGATAGAAATCCCACAGTTACATAAAAAAAAGGGGAAATTTATACTATTTTATAATCCCGTTCAATACAAACAGTTCAAAGTTTTGCTCCCATCAACTTTCCCATACTTGAACAGGACTCGACTCAAGAACGGAGCACAAAGTTGTTCACTATTCTTTTACAAAAAAAAAAATAATAAATTCATAGCACGAAATTTGTTCAGCTAATATTCATACTATTCTGTACGAAAAGGCCAAACCTATTTTGGCAGATCTTGCTATTAAAGTCTTTAAAAAAATGAATAGTTTAAAATGGCATCCAGCAGACATGCCGAAAGAAAATTTGTTGTAAAATTGTATACAACAAACATTCTAGGGTTTTGCCAGGGGATATTCGTTAACGAACATTCCAACTATATTTTCAAACACGCGTAAAGCTCTCTCTCTCTCTCTCTATCTCTCTCTCTCTCTCTCTCTCTCTCTCTCTCTCTCTCTCTCTCTCTCTCTCTCAATTAAAGACAAAAAAAAAAAACTTTTTTCTTGTAAACGATCAAATTTGCGTTCCCTACCAAGATCATTCATGAAAAATTCACATATCATTTACTCTTTAAAGTATACATTGAAACCAAAGAACAATATGATTTTGCAGCTTATGTGCCATGCCCAAAAATATAAGGGTTAAAAAAAACACACACAACAATTTTTTTGAATTGATTTAGATAATAAGGTCGACAAATGTTTAGAAGATTAACTATGATTAAATAAAATAACATGGTCGTAAAAGATTTTAAAAGTTTAACTATAATGGGACTAATTGTTCGAGTAGTTTTAAATTTGGATTACCAAAGATACTTTGAGGATAGATACAAGTTCACATTGATAAGAAGATTACAACTCAGTTGAACATTTTGTAAAAAGGGTTATCATGGGTGAACTAAAATTCTCTAATAAATCAATTAATTAAATTAAACAGCTAAATTCCATTTAACTAAAGCCCTAATCCATCAATTTTCTTTAATAATTCCTTAAAATATTACCTCCTAAGGATGACATTAGACATAACACAACATCTTATTCGGTACGTTTAAATTAACATAGTAATAGATTGACATCTATCTCTTAATTTCATAATCTTTTTTTAGATACAATTTAATTACAATTAATATACCACTAACCCTAAAAAATGATATAATTAACTAGACCCTTTCATTAACTCAATAACTTGAATGTCATTATGATTTAAATCATCTAACATTAAGAGAATTTGATACTTTAGAAGGTCAATTTAAATCTAACTATTCCACGCATGCTAACTATTTTTTAAAAAAAACTTTAATTCCCAAGTTTAAACTAACTTTAAAATCTTCTCTAACATACTTGTAACAATTTAATTAATTAAATTATTGTTTACCACTAAAATTGACGACTAGAATAAATTCACTAAATCTATAATTTAAGCTAAACTCTATTTGAGACTATCATAATTTAATTCCATATTAAAATCAATCTAAGAGCTTACAATAGTATAAAGCTAATTAATAAAACATTAAAATTGTATTAATTAAAATGTTCTAATTTCAAGTTAAAACTTTTTAAATTTAAACTAATTTAATATTCTAACATCTAAAACACTATTTGATATTAACATCATTACTAACATAAAATTATTATATTACTTCCTAATGTTATCAAACATCTACTAATCTAACTTAAGTTTTAATGCCACTCTTATTTAGAATTAAATGTAAACTTAAATCCTAACTAACATTACTAATCTATACATACTAACTAATACAATTAACTATACTAACAAATGATTAATACTAAACTACTAACCTAATACCTACTAACTAGCAACTACACCACATAACATAAATAAATTAAAACAAACTACAATATACAACTACCCTAAGACCCCCCCTTCTCCCAATACCCACGTAGGCTTGCCAATTCCCAAAGGGGGCGCACGGCCCAAGGCCTGCACAATGCGTAGACCTGTCCCCTTGAAAGCTTACGCACCAACTTTCCAAGTGCAGCGCATTAAGGGGGGAAGAAATGGGGTATGGGGTAAGATTAGAAAGAGTTAAATATTTCTCCCTCCATTTCAACTTTCCTATCCCACCTGCCAACTCCTAGGTACTCTCTGGCATCACAAGCCCAAGGACAAGGCGACCCCCATGAATGGTGATGCAAGCTTCCCAACGTTGACCCCTGACATGACAGCATGGTGCCTTCCAAGGAGAAATAAATAAGGTGGTTGTTGCTTGGATTAAAAAAAGAGCCCAAGATAACTTTAAAATATATGTTGTTTTCTTTTAAAATAAACTTACGATCCCAACTCCCATTCGTCCACATCTACTTCATATCCCCTCACACGCAGCCCACAGAAGATATATGTGTAGGATACGTTGGTCAAGAAGGTGGATTTTAAGTTTTAGAGTAACCAATGAGTCTCTTATTTTAATATGGTAGAGACATGCGATAAGGGGTGGTGGCATAGCATATTTATCCTAAAAATTACTATTTTCATTGCTTGTTATCCTTTTTGCTTAGCTTACACTCCAACTCTCAATCAAATCAACTGACGCCTAGGAAGATGTAGTCATGAAGAGAGGAGAGTAACTAGATAGGATATTCTAGGGTAGTTATTACTAAAGTTTTATAGTTGAGGTAGGATATTAGTCATATGTAATCTATTTAATTTTGCAATTAAGTTATTGCATTTGTTTAAAAGAAACAATGATTATTAAAGGACATCTAGAAGAATATTCTCTGTGACTTGGGTGGGGATTAAAATTTTTCCCATTACATTTTCCAGAGAGGTTTTTAACTCTTGGAGGTGCACTCTCTTTTCTTTTTGAAGCCAATTTTGTCTAAGTGTTGACATGTTTTTCTTGCTATACTTTTATGTTTTATATTTCATCATATATCAAGGTATATGAACCTTTTCTTTTGAATTCAAGGAGATGCAAAAATTTCATAATCTAATTTGATTTTGTCACTTATATAATTTAACAAGGAGAGGAATGAATTTATTGTTCACAATGTAGGATTGTTCATTTCCCTCACAATACGTATAACATTGAATTGGAATCTTCAACACACCCAATTTACTCTTCCTTAACATGCTGAAACAAACTTTAAATTCATAATTCAATAACATCATCCATTAATCTATTTTCTCACATACATATGCATAGTTTGAAAACACATAAGTGCAATGCAAGGAGGCCTCCAAAATATTTTTTTTTCTTTCTCCATTATTCAACCTGGTTCAAGGCTCCATTGGGAAAGAACCAGTAAGAAAACCCAATGTATTTGCCAATACATCAAAATTCAAATACATTTTACATAATATTACAATTCAAATGAAATCTCTTCTAAAACCTACATAAGTGCTTCCTTCCAATATCTTCAATTCTTCAAGGAAAGCAAGGAGAAGAAAAGAGCTACCCCGGGGTGAAACATCACAACATCAAAAACAAATCAAGCATGCACCCCAACCCAATTTTACACAATAGGTCCAAGCATAGAACCTAACTAGGGGGGAGGTGGATTTTCTCAATGGGAGATGTCAATCACCATACCATAACATAGCCCTTTCAAGGCTAAAACTTCAAGAACTTTCGTTCTTCAACAAGGCCCTTTCGAGGCTATTACCACAAGGATTTTCATTCCTTTCCATATCAAGAATTCACAATATCAACAAGGTATGTGTTGACAAGTAGGGGCCCATACACCCTACCTTCTTTCTCTCCTCTCACCATGAGAGGATACTCTACACCATTGAGGTAACAACCCCAAAACTACTCCAAAATGCCTTTAAGTATGATCCTTAACTCAACTAGACTTCAAGAAAACTCAAAATGGAGTTTGAGTCACCAAAACATGGAGGAGACAATCAATTTTCACAATCAACCAAAAATAGGGTTTTTGAGTGACCCTAAAAGTCAAACAAGGAGGCTAAGGGGGTGGAAAGTACCCCCCACCCATATCCTTACCCGTAGGGCACTTAAATTTGATGTTTTTAAGCCTTAAAGACATAATAGGAACAATTAAAAGCTAGGAGAATAATAAAATCAAATAACAACCTTTTAAAGATAGATAATGCAAAGATAACACAAAATACACAAGGGGTTCAGCTTTGGCTTTCCATTGGATTTTCTAGCTAAACTTCTTGCACACTAATTGCACACATTAGTAGTTCAAAAAAAACACACACACACACATATACATATATATGTATATATACATATATGTGTGTGTATATATACATATATGTGTATATATACATTTGTGTGTATATATATGTATATATGTATATATATATGTATATATATATATACATATATACATATATATATATATACACACAAATGTATATATACACATATATGTATATATATATACATATATATATACACACACATATATGTATATATACACACATATATGTATATATACACACATATATGTATATATATATATATATATATATATATATATATATATATATGCATCAAGAAATTCATGTAATTTAAAGCATCCATTTTTTACAATTCAATTGTTTATCTTATTCTATTCATTAAATTTTTTTTGAAAAATTCAAAGTGTTAGTTCTGCATTCATCTACTTCATCATCATACATGTTTATAAAGCATTAAATGATGAAATCAAATATCTGAAAGTAAAGCATCACACATCATAAATAGCATAATAATGTCCAGTGCAACAAATAATGTGCTGACATATTCAGTCATGAGTATCAAAATAATAATGTACCATCGATGCTAATATGGGTCGCGGTGAGGCCTCACATTATGTAAGAGTTAAAGTTGCCACGAGTCTAACTACTCATAATTGAATAAATACTAAAGTTTAATGTTTCACTAACAAGTGACAACACATGATCCAATACACACTATTCAATTAGAGGTTACTCATAACTTATTAAATTCATCCATGAACAATGAGTGAGACATTTTCTGTAGATCTATGACCATGATTTATTGTAAGATGGGGTTTCTCGAGACAACGGATTATTTACTTGGCTACAGTTTGAAAAGTGGTATGATAGTAGAAGATTATTTGGTTTATGTTGCTCTGATGGAGGCTTACAGAAAACAAAATATGTGGCAGAATGCTGAAGAGATATCTGGGCAGCTTCAGTTGTCAAACTTGCCCATAAATGCAAAGGTTTACAATGCTCTCATATGTGCATATGCTCAGAGTGGCCAGCACAAGCAAGCACAGATTGCATTTGATCAAATGTTGAAAAACGGGTTGTCACCCACAGTGGACACCATCAATGGCCTCATGCAGGCATTGATTAATGGAGAAAGATTGGAACATTTGCAAATCCTAGTTGAGGAATTACAACAGATTGGATTTACGATAAGTAAAAGTACCATCTCTCTAATGTTTAATGCATTTGCCAAAGCTGGGAATATTCCTGAGGTAAAAAGGATTTATAGTGATATGAAAGCTGCAGGTTATTCTCTTAACATGCAACTTTATAGAACCTTAATCAAATGACATAGCAAGAGAGAGCAAGTCAGAGATGTAGAGTTAATTGTTGGAGATATGGAAGCAACTAGTTCTAAGCCTGATGTTGGCATCTACAATACAATGCTGAACCTGTACACATGCACAGGACATTCAAAGAAGGCAGTTGAAGTTTATCAACACATGCAAGCAGCCATGTGTGCTCCGGACAGTGATACTTATAGCATTTTAATTTCTATGTACAGTAAGCATCATAAGACTAGAGAAGCTTTTGCTATTCTGAAAGAAATGAAAAGGTCTGGTCACATACCCACATTGAATGCATACAAAGAATTACTTTATGTGTGTGGTAGACAATAGCTATGGGAAGAGATTGGAAAACTATTCAGTGAAATGCAAAATTCTTGCAAATTGGATAGGGAAGCATATTATGTCATGATGAAAACATATAGACATGCTGGTGAGCATAAAAAAGCAGAAAATCTGCTGGCTGAGATGAGAAATTCAAGGATTGAGCTCACTTTTGCAATGATGCATATGCTTATGGATTCATATGGAAAGGGTGGAGAACCAGAAAGAGCAGAAAATGTATTCAAGGATTTATATGACTGTGGATTGAATATAGGTACTGCATGGTATAATACTATTATGAATGCTTACCTTAAAATTGGTGATCATGCCATGGCAATTGAGAAGTTGATGAAGATGAGGGTGGATGGTTTTGAGCTAGATTACAGGACATGGACATGCATCATTGGGGCTGCAAGCATGTGTAAAAGTACCAGTGAAACATTATATCTTCTTAGGAATTTGGGTGTTGTAGAATTTACACTTCCAATGAGGTAGTTCTTACTTGTGGCCTTTGTTTGTTCATGGAAGTCTTTCTCTCTTTATTTTGATAACTTATTGCATTCTTCTATGTAAAAACATTTAGGCTACTAACAAAGAGTTTAGAGAAATTGATATTAGAAGTTGACGTCGTTCTGGAAGAAATGAAGATTCTGGAAGATGAGTTTGGATTTGGCCTTGTGAATGTCATTAAAGATCTTCTTTGGGCATTTGAATGGAGGGCTACAGCTACATGGATATTTCAAATGGCAGTTCAAAAGAAGATTTACCCTCAAGACGTCTTTAGGTATGTTTTTATTATATGATATCTATGAATCTTCTGGACTTGAGAGTTTGTGTCTCAGTATGTCTTGCCTATTTATTGAAAATAAAGTAGTTGCGTGGGCTGTAAATTTTCTAGAATATTTCAGGATTCTGAAAATTTGATCAAACCATTTTTTTCTTGGCTCATTTTGACCTCTGAATGCTTTTCATTATTTTCTCCTACAATTACCTGTTTGTTGGTCTACTGATTTCAACTACTTGGAATTCATAGATCCTCTAGTTTCCTTCTTAAGCTATGTGTGGATAAGGATTAGATGATTTAAAATATTGTAATTTTTAAAAATTATCTACCCCAAAATTCCACTAACAATCTATCAGAGAAGAGTCTACTATAAAGTTAAAAACAAACAATTTCTTTACCAACTAAATAGCTAGCAGTTGCACCTAAAAGAGGTGTAGCAAAATATATTATTTTAGCAAAAAAGTTAAGCAACAAATAAGAATGTGCATTTCTCTTTATTTTCCTTTATCTAATTGAAAGGTTTCATTGATAGCAAGATACATTGCATAGTTTGAAAAAGCTAGACTACATGTTTCTAGGACTGAATTTGTGAAAAATAAACATACATTAAACTATCCTTGATTGCAGCAATAGGATCATCGTGCTCTAAATTCTTGAGTTTAGTGGTGACAAAATACAATTCAGAGTATACTCAGAGTATAGAAAAAAATCTCTGCTATGGAATAAACCTGAATTCAAGTCAAGCATTCTGAACAATAATATTGACACAGAACTTAGATCTTCATTAGCAAATAACTCACATCGCCTCTAGCTAGCCCTGCAATTGATGCAACTCACCTGAAGACTGACAAAGCTCGGACTGGTGGAACCCTGGTAGCATATTTTTATTGAATTTGACTCGCATACAGTTCTACAGTCTCATTGCTCAGCTATTGAAGCCAAATTTATGAGCACTTAAATCTGGAATAGCAGCAAAAGAGTCATTCTTAAAACCTTCTACTCATTATAGCATTGCTAGTTTTTCAATTTTCTGCCAAAAGAACAGTCAAATTATAAGACCGTGCCAAGAAAGAACCCAATTACAAAAATTTCACCAAGAAACAAACACTGTGCCACATGGCTACTAGGTAAAATAATAGGTTTAATCCTAATCGTTAATAGAGAGACTTCTAGAAATTAGTATTATATCCGATAAGTGCGAATTGAAATACAACGTTCAATCCTGATATTTGATACAGAAACCTGGATTAGTCCTTGTTTTGCTCTTCTCCTGTTGTATTCATTTTATTATCTATTGTGGAACACTGAAAACACATCATTTACTTTTCGTAACCCATACATATCGTTCCATCCCTAAAATCTCCATTTTTACTTCACTTTGCCATTATTTACAAAATATTTCTTCCTAAGAATAAATTTTCTTTTTTTTAAACCCCTAATCTGTTGTTCGTTGGCCAAAATGTACACTCCCCAATGCAAGCTCTGAGTCGTAAACCCTAGTTGTGTCAAAATGTCTAATACCGACCCACAGAAATAGAGCGTTGAAAAAACACCAACATCAGATGAGCATTATATTTCAAATGGACTGCCCCAAGCACATCATTCCTAGAATCAAACAAAGGAGAATTCATAACCCTAAAATTATAAAATGTGGAAAATTATGAGAAGTTGAAATAAAACCCTTTTCCCACAATGTATAGGTATTTTTCAAGATTAAACAAAGTATATCCTCTTTTCCATGACCCAGAGGTAGAACTGCTAATGAAAAGAGTGAATACCTAAAGAGCAACAGTAACTGCTACTATAATAGTCTACTAGATCTTCTCAAGGGATGTAGTACCCAACCCAATTAATGGAATCAGGGCTCCTGTATTATGCTCAGCACTTCTTCCGACAATTCCCATGATGTTCCCTGCAAGCACTCACAGGCCCATTTATTGTCTGTATGATACAAGAACAAAAAAAAATGCACTGATTAATTTGCATATTTTGTGGTTGAATTCACTGTACAACTCCAAATCTCATTACCTTTGTAGAATTCCTGGGAGAAAGTTGAGATTATGTAGATATGAAACCACAATGGAACTACTTATTTTTTAAAGAAACCCTGACATGAAAAAGGAATTGA
This sequence comes from Cupressus sempervirens, assembly GCA_028749045.1. Lineage (NCBI taxonomy): Eukaryota > Viridiplantae > Streptophyta > Pinopsida > Cupressales > Cupressaceae > Cupressus > Cupressus sempervirens. Next base: position 61,097,431 of record CM053793.1, read on the forward strand.
AGAACCTTGTGATTGGGAAAAGAGAATTGGATGATAGTATGCAATCCGCTGAATCAAGAAATTTTCAGTATTTTATTGAATTGTCTGGAGAAGAAGCCCATTTTAAGCATGAATAGAGATTTTGAAACGTGTAGGGTCAAATGAGAACGTCACCATCGATTTTGGAGCTCATAGCGTCTAGAGTCCTGGACATACCTATCGCTTTTTATTTTGAATAAGAGATTGGATGGATTGTCTTGAGATAGCATACATGCATTAAGTTTCTAATTTAATATTTCATACTCACATGAATGCCACCGACTGCAAGCATTAATGAATGTTTAATTAATTCCCACTGACTGAAGTCAAATGAAAATATTTAAGTGGCCCCAACATGCAACTAGTATATATGTCAGAGATATATATGTCAAGATATTTATTATTTGTTGACAACTATTAATATGCCTTCTATTTTCCTCCCATTTTTCTTTTGGAAAAAATCATTTATTCCTTGCCTAAATTGATCATGGCCAATGAAATATGAAATAAACAATATTTTGTATATTTGAAAAATAGTTCTTAAAAAAGAAACATTACAATAGACTATAGAAGTTGTAAAATATTTAAATTTCATTAGTGAGATTGGAAAACTTAAGGCCCCGTTTGGTTGCTGGAATATGAGTGGAATAGGAAAACGAAATTAGAATATGTTTTATATTCGTTGTTTGGTAAGCTCAATCGGAATTGGGAATAGGAAGACATATTCCAATTTTGCCCCTAAAATGAGCATATGTCTATGCCAAAAAATATCTGTTATTGGAATAGGCCATTTCCATTCCCATTCCGATTTTCCATTAAAAATATATATCTTTTTTTTTTTGAAATTTTTTTTTTTAAATTTTTGTTTTTTTGAATTTTTTTTTTTTTTGAAATTTTTTTTTTTTGAATTTTTTTTGTTAATTTTTTTTAAAAAAATTTTAAATAACATTTTTTTAAATTATATCTATTTGTTTAAAAAAATGAAAATGAAAATGAATTAACTAAAAAAATAATAAATTAAAAAAAAATTAGGAAAAATATTTTTAAAAATACAAAACTTAACCTTATTCCTATTCTATTTTTGTACAACCAAACAATAGATTAACATATTCCTAGTCGAATTCCAAGTGCACCAAACATGATTGGAATTGCTTATTTCTATTCCCATTCCTCATTTCCATTCCCATTCCATTTTTCTATTCTAATTTTCTATTCCTATGCCAGCAACCAAACGAGGCCTAAAAGAATTGCATGAATGCTTTAGTATTCCCGCCATAGGCAAGAACTAATAGTATTCCTGCTGCAGGAACTGATAGTATTCCTGCCATAGACAGGAACTAAACTATTAGTATTCCAGAACTAATAGTAACTACTAATAATAAACATGATGAAGTGTAAATATACATACAGCAGCGTAGCAACATATAGCAGGAGCGTTACATATTTACGCAAGGAGCTTCCTCCATAAAAATCTATAAATTGCATCTTCTTACACTCCTAATTGCTCAAACTTTTTACAGAAAACATCTCAAGCTAACGATTCTCTGTTGCTTCTAAGAATTTCAGGTTTTCAATCAGTTTCATTGTTTGGAACTCGTGGCCGCCTATTAACAGGTAATTCACAACTTGTGCAATTCGAATTAAGGTTTTTCTTTGTTTCATCAGAGTAAGGCCCCACCTTTAAGGTAACGCAGATAATGTGTATCACATGAAATAAGCGTTGAAGATTTTTACGATGGCACGGGAGGGATTGATTTAAACCCTAAGAAGAAAATAAAGCAAGTGCGTATGCATATTGATTTTTTTTCCCTTGTGATAATTTTTCTTCTATTAGTAAAATGGAAAATGGGAGCCCCAGGTCGATTGTGTGCGCTAATGGCAACCAATTCCCCGGGTCATTCGGGTTGCCCAGGCCTATACGTTTATGGTGTTATGCTACTTCTAATCATTTGCATGTTAATTTTTGGTGAATTTGATGGTTGCATGTCATAATTTATGGTTGCATGTTGCTTCTAATCAGCTGCATGTAAAAATTTATGGTTGCATGCTACTTCTAATCATTTGCATGTTAGTTCTTGACAAATTTGGTGGTTGCATGTCAAAATAAAAGAAATTTATGCACAGATATAACACTAGAAGTAGATTTGGGCATAAAAAAAAATCAGAAATCAGACCAGCTGAAGTGTTTTGCTATAGTGCGGATGAATAGTGAATTTGCTACAGTGTGTGAACAGTATTTGCCACAAGTTTATCGTTTATTCTTGTTGTTTTGAGGGTTTGGAAGGCTGCCAACTACATCTGCGAAAATACTACAGCAACTAATACCAGGTTTTTTCTGTCAAATTTTTATACTTTGCATTGTATTTGTTAAATACGAGACTGATATTTGTCGCAGCATGTTAAACAATTGTATGAGCACATTGACATGGCAAAAATTAATATTTAATTAGCAAATAAGAAGTTTCTGATTTTCCTATATATTGTAGTATGTGTGCCAAGTGTTTGACAAAAATGCTATGTTGAGTTATTAAGCAAATCAATTGATATCATAAAGTAGCTTGCAAGTTTCTTTATGTTGGAAAAAAAAATAGGGGAGGATACTACATGGGTCTGGGGTGGGAGGAAGAGCTAGTTATCTATTTCCATTTTTAGGGCCACTTTCATAGATGATTGCTAGGTTTTTTTTTGTTTTCAAACTGATGCTGTAATTTAAAATATTGCTTGTACCTTTTATATCTTGCAAGTACCTCTGGAATCATTTTTCTCAAAAGCTTGGTATTTATACTTGAATTTTATTCAAGGTTAATTTGATATATTATTATGTTTTCTAGAATTGAAGTTGCAGCCTCTACTGTAAGTACTTCCTTTATTATTTTTTGGGTAGGATATATTTTATATTATTTACCTGATGATTGGCCAGTCTTCACGTTTATTAATACCCTGATATCCTGCAAATGTTAAATTTTGATAATTTTAGGTAGTAGCTGTTCTAGTTAATAGACTGGTGTTACACTTTTACCAAATTGGATTATAATGTAGCTAATATTTTTTTCCCTTGCTGGGAAACTTTGTCAGAATAATTGTTTCTAATTGAAAACATTTGTGCATACTATTCTAATCTTTTGCATAGCAAGAGAGAGTTGTGTTTTTGTTATTTTTGCATCTCCTTGGATGTCATTTCACTCAATCTTTGCACGGTGATCAGTGATTCTGAAGATTAGGATTGCAAGGTGATTTTGATTTTCCAAAACAATTTCTGAACCAATTCCTTTGAAATGACGAGTCAAAGTTATCTCTGAGCTTTTGATACATTTTGAACCTCTATCTTGCTGTGAGCTTAGGCTATTTGTGGATAAGAAGTTTACTCTTTGTTGATAAGAAATAATGTTACATTTGTAGAAAGGAAAGATATTTGTCATCTCCCTTTATCAGGATGGGAACAATCTTTGGACTTTCCATTCACACATTGCCAAGGCAACCTGCTGCTGGTGCTACATGTATTGAATTTATGAAAGTCTGTTTTGCTGACATTATACATTTTTGTTGTTTCTGAAACAGAAGTAGTTAAGTTGTTTCTTATTTCATTTTGAAAGAAGTCTGATTTTTATTACATGCTTGGTATCTTATAATTAAGCCCTTCTTTGTATTTGGCACCTGATAATAGTATTTTTGTTTGTGTCAGATACGTAAGAAGTTGCATATTGCAGCCATGGGGAATCAAGCTGATGAATCACAGGCTCAACCTGGAACGAGCACATCTGATTATTATACTCATGATGAAATGCTTCAATTTAAGAAACCCGAGAAGAAGAAGAAATTGCGGAAGAAGGATAAGCTGGATGTTGATGCACTTGAAATAGAAGCAATTGCTTCTGGACTGGGTGCTGAAGACCTTGGTTCCAGGGCTGGTACACAGAGAAAGATTTTGAGGGTGGAAGCAGAGAAAGCAGAGGCTCAACAACGGAAAGATGCATATGGAACTGCACTAAATAAAGCAACAGAGGCTTCCAAAGGGCTGCGAGATGCAAAACCATCAGATGAAATGCAGGTGGATGATGATGGTGATACTGTTTTTGGTGGGGAGGACGAAGATCTATACAAATCATTGGAGAAGGCTAGGCAAGCAGCTCTAAAGAAACAAGATAAAGGTATTGGCTCTGGTCTTCAGGCAGTGGCTCGCATAGCAGTATCTGCAAATCAGTTGAATGGAGATAGCCAAAGCCTGTCATCAAATGAAGCACCGGACAATAAAGTTTTATTTACCGAGATGGAAGAGTTTGTGTGGGGTTTACAACTTGATGAGGGTGCGTAGCAAAATAAGAAATATTAGAATTAATGATATAGATTTTTTATTTCTTCTTTTGTGTTAGCAAATAGCATTGATGAGTTTGATTTCTCATATTATATTTTCAATTTTCTGTATTTCGTTTAATGGAATTTCCTTGTTCTTGGAACCAGAATCTCACAAACTTGCAGTTGAAGATGTCTTCAATGAAGAAGATGATATTTCAGAACCTAAAAAAGAAGATTCTCCTCGTGAAGAAAAAGGTGTGGATGCTAGAATCGATGAACAAGGCAGAACTGATGAACAAGCCAGAATCTGATCATCATAAAGAAGACAGGGAGGAAGAGGTGATAAGAGATGACAATATTAAAGAAGCTTCTGTTGGAAAAGGTTTGGCAGGTGCCTTGCAACTGTTTAAGGAAAGGTGTGCGTTCAGCGAGACTGTTGATTGGGGTGGAAGGAATATGGATAAAAAAAAGAGCAAGCTTGTCGGTGTCCGAGACAATGATGGACCAAAGGAGATACTTCTGGACCGTCTAGACGAGTTTGGTCGTGTAGTAAGTATCTTTATTTCTAGAGATGTCATGTTCTTAAAGCATATGTTTCATTTATAGCTCAAAACAGCAATACTGCATTATTCAAAGAAACAGAGTCGCTTGATGCTGTCTTTTTTTGTAGATGACACCGAAGGAAGCATTTCGAAAGCTATCGCACAAGTTCCATGGAAAAGGCTCTGGCAAAATGAAAGAAGAGAAACGAATGAAACAGTATCAGGAAGAGTTGAAGCTAAAGTAAATGAATTCTGGGGACACCCCATTAATGTCCATGGAGAAAATGCGTGATGTTCAGTCCAAACAGCGGACTCCTTATGTTGTCCTTAGTGGTCAAATCAAACCAGGGTAAATTTGTCACCTCTCTCATGAAAAAAAGAGTTATTTTACTGAAAGCATTCTATATTTGTTTGATTGTTGCCAGTAGTAATTTGATTTGTCTATGTTTTTGGGCTGCCGTAGGCAAACTAGCGATCCAAGAAGTGGTTTTGCAACTGTTGAGAAGGAGCACCCGTGAAGTTTGACACCAATGCTTGGTGATAGGAAGGTTTGTGCTATCATCATGTCTCATCAGATTTTTGTTTATTCCATTTACCACAAAAACTGAATTTCAGAATTTATTATGCATATTTTACTTGAATGCCACAATTGTTTGTATTGTCTTTACACTCACATCATTGCCTTCATTATAGGTTGAGAAATTTTTAGGTATAAAACGCAAGCCTGAAGTTGGAGCAATGGGTCCTCCAAAGAAACCAAAGACTTCATGATGTTGGAGATAGCAATCATATGTGGGATCTGGACAGTGTTGATTATTGATGCTACTAAAGGACTCTTCAGTTCTAACCTACAAAGGCTGCCTAACAATTGCTTCTCTGATGTTTATGTGATCTGGTTGTTTTGGCAAACCGAAGATTTGGGATACAAGTTGTTTGTGTTTTGGGAATTACATCTTTCAATCAAATAACATGTGGGTTTATGAGATGTTGATGCCAAAATAGTGTAAAGAAAAGTAGTAGTGCATTTGATATGGCAGGTCAGTATGCAATGGGTTATTGAAGAAATGGATAGAATGTATTGACCTTTGTCTGATATTTGATGGGGTTTTCATCTAGGGATGTTGTTATGGTGTAGATTTTCTTTTTTCTTTTCAGGAATTTCTATAGCAATAGCATCAGTGACTGAAGCAAAGAAATAGCCCTACCCAGATGGTTCTGCTCAAAAATGTATTTTGACCAATGTTTCTCAATATATGTAAGGTTTTCTACTTTTAACCCTATATTGTTGTTTTGTTTGGCAATACACTTAGGTGTCATGCTTGGTCGCTATATTGCTTATTTTTCCTTTGGTACTGCAGAGCTATTCACCAAATCTCCCTTACCTCCATTACGATGTTTTGCTATTTTAGTTTTGTCGGAAAGTACATTTGTGTACACTGTTTTGCTTCTTGCTTTTCTGTACATTCCGAGTTTCTTGGCTTTAGTTCCTCTTATTGGTGACTACAAATTTCAGGGATCTGTGGTTTAGTGGTGAATATGGATTTTTGAAATTGTTCTACAGCCCCATGAGGAACTTTTAGTGGCTGCTATTCACCAATTCACGATTTTGTTTTTAAAATGCTTTAACAAAGCATCTGATAGAAATTTAAGATTCCAAACTTTAAAATACATTAAGTTTTAATTCAGTTTTCAATTTCTTGTTTGATGACGTTGAAATCCACTCTTTAAGACGAGACAGTTTTAATTTGAAAATTTGTGGCTCTGAAGTGTTCCTGTGGTTCCATATCTTGCATTCACAAAATGCTTATGTGACTGTCATGCCCTACATTTTCAAGTTGTTCCTGGCTTCTATACCAAGACAAGAGTGCCGTGCTATAAAATAATGTTTCTCGATCAACATCTAATTTAACTATCTGTGTGATTTCTGTTAATGTTTAAATACCAGTAATGAAAAATAACAGCAGATGTAAGAGGAAAAACAAAGACACCAAGATACCCTGGGAAAACCCTCATCCTCGAGGGAAAGACCCAGGCAAACCAAGAAAAATCTCTTTATTGACTACTGAATGTATCTGAATACAATTCTCTCAAATGCTGAGACTGCATGCTTAGAGCAAACCCTATACAGATTACTTTATAACAATAGTGTAAAGTCAGATAACCTCCTCTCACAGACTGATGTATGTCTTAATACGACACTTAAGGTACAAAAATACTCACGAAGAACTACACACAGATTACATTCTGTATCAGGCATGCTTGATAAAATTCAGACTCTGCAGATATAGTTCACAACAATATAAACATTATCTGCTTCAGACTTGATGGTAGCAACCCATACATAAAATGCGACTCCAAATATATTCCGCTGGGAATAGCAAGAAACCCAAATTACCACTGTAAAGTCTCTACTATTACTTGGTGGTAATGATTCATGGTCTTGGCTGACTTTGACAGCCACGTAGATGCTGGGAGGTGAGTACCAGCAGTTACGAAAAGATGAGATTCTTTGCATTCCAAACAGCCACGTAGGAACGGCCACTGTGGAGCTCAACAAACATGCACACATATCACTAAGGACTCTTCATTGACCTCAAACGACATGACTCTACATATGGAATACGGTCCAGATAGTAAATTCTTCACATTCTTAGAATACTTGATCATGAGAAAGAAATAGACATTGCGAAGGCATCACAAACATACCACCTATAGTAGGTAGGAAAAATGTCTCCTGCAACAACAAACTCTAACACTCCCTATTAGCAAAAAAGATACTTTTCAGATTCTTGTTTTATGGAGTCTGTCAACAACACAGCGCAATGGCTACACCTATTTGTGAGAAGATTTTTTATATATCATGGATTCTCTCAGCATGATATCATCATGGAGTCACTCAACATGATGCTCAACATGACTGTGTATGTGTAAAATAAACACAAGCTCCCATCACAGAGTCACTCAATATTATTTTGTCATGGAGTTTGTAAATATGATATCCACTATGGCTACTCCCATGAGTGGAAAGACCAACAAGCTCTTTCACCTCAAAATTCTCTGTCTCCGAGAAAAATGCATTACAAGAGTTTTCAGCTCAAATTTCTTCGTCTCCAGAAAAATGCCTTCCACATCAAATGTCTCCATCATAGAGAAATGCATTATAGGGGCTCTCACCTCAAATTTCTTGGTTTTAGAGAAAATGTATTAATACACATATTAAGAACAAGTGAATGCTAAGATTCACTCTCAGCAGGGGCAGCTCACAGCTTTGATCATCACAATCAATTACAATTGGCTTTCAAAGAAACAATGCTTGCTTGCTGATCCCCTTCAAAGTACTTGGCACTCTCCATCTGCCACTGAAGCTCCTAATGTCAAATCCAGACTGGCTGTGCAATGCCGTTCTCTGCAGCTGAAGATATTTTTTAATGGAATTTATCTCCCTCTGAATCATCACAATCAATTACAATTGGCTTTCAAAGAAACAATGCTTGCTTGCTGATCCCCTTCAAAGTACTTGGCACTCTCCATCTGCCACTGAAGCTCCTAATGTCAAATCCAGACTGGCTGTGCAATGCCGTTCTCTGCAGCTGAAGATATTTTTTAATGGAATTTATCTCCCTCTGAATTCCATTTCTTCCTCTTTGAAGAAACTGATTGGAATGACAATTTGTTTAGGTTCTTCCTCTTTAATGAAGTTATGTACCAACAATTCAGTCCCATGGCTGCAAGCAATGTACATGTTCATTTATTAACTATTGCCGCAACCTGCATAACTTTCTTACAAGATGCATCAAGCTCTTACTTCCTTGAATCCCTTATGAAATCTCTCATCATCCTTTTGTTTCTTGATCTGTCCTGGAAGTATTTTAGAGAGATAAATAATAGACTAATAGTTCATAGAGTCAAGCTATCCTAAAGTGAAATATCCAGATCACTGCTAAGAGCATACATGATTCACTATTCCCGCGTTATTGCATGAATTAATAATTTATCACTAACTACATAAAATTTCATGATCAATATTCAAAGGTACAACCATCAAATACTTATCTCTTGGTTGTTGATCCTCAGACTTGATCCCTTACAGCTTTTTGATGTAATAAGATCGAAATCCAGATAAATTACTCTCTGTACACTTGGAGGCATAACATCCTGATAGATAGCAAGTCTGGGACCAAAAACATACACAATTCCTATCTCCAGCAAGGTCAGGCTTTGGGAAGTCCATTTCCCATTATAAACCATTCAAGTAAGGCGTTCTCTGTGGCCTAACAACAACATGCCATTTTCTTGTAACTCGAGCAAAATGAATCTTTGCACCCAGAAATGCCACCCCTTTATTACACGATTACATAGAAAAATGATCTAAGCTTCCAGATTGCATTGGGTCTCAGATTTTAAAAAATATCACAGAAACAATCTGTATAAACTTCCAACAACAATCACCAGAGAAATTTTCTGAAGTGGCTCCAATAATCACAAGGCTATGAAGTATTTTCTACTTGCTATGAGAATATGTCCATGGACTGGGCATCATTACCCTCACAATGATATACGGCAGCACTAGGGAATGCAGTTTCTTGAAAGGACGAACAAGAATAATTTTACCCAGTTGCATATGTAGAAGTTGGCTCATTACACAGTTGAAAAATAACACCTTGGATTTCAATCAATTGCTCGAAACTGCTATTTTCTTTTATTGAACTTGGCTCTGATACTATGTCAATGTTTTTAGTATTTATAGCGGGAATGAAAAATAACAGCCGAACATAAGGGGAAAAATAAAGACACCAAGATTACCCTGGGAAAATCCTCCTTGAGAGAAAAACCCAAGCACACCAAGAGAAATCTCTTTATTGAATACATAATGTGTTTAAATACAATTCTATAAAATGCTGAGACTGCATGCTTTAGAACAAACCCAATATAGATTGCTTCTTTATAATAATGTGAAGTTAGATAACCTTCTCTCACGGACTGATATATGCGTTAATACAAAACTTACAATACAGAAAACTATACTTATGAAGAACTACACTCACAGATTACAATCTGTATCAGATATGCTTGGTAAAAACCAGACTCCTGCAATAATCATTAATATAAAAATGACATGCTCTGCAGATATAATTCACTACAACATAAACATCATCTACTTCAGACTTGACGGTAGCAACCCGTACATAAAATATGACTACAGATATATTCCGCTGGGAATAGCAGCAAACCCAAATTATCACTAAAAGTCTCTACTATTACTTTCTTGACTGACTTCAACAGCAACGTAAATGCTGGACCGGTGACTTTTAAGAGTACCAGCAGAAACAAGAAACTGAGATGCTTTGCATTCCAAACAGCCATGTAGTAAAGGCCACTATGGAGATCAACAGACATGCACACATATGACCTTCCATTTTCCAGCGCTGAGGACTCTTCATTGACCTCAAAAGACGTAACTTTACAAATGGAATATGGTCCAGATAGTAGATTCTTCACAATCTCAGAATGCTTGAACATGAGAAGGAAATAGGCATCGCTAAGTGAAGGCATCACAAACATACCACCTGTATGTCGAAGAAGTCATAGTAGGTAAGAAGAATGTCCTCTTGGAGCTAGGAACTCCAAAAGATATTATTTATAAGAACACATTTTGAGGCGATTCTTAATATAATATTTTACTAAATATTTTGATCAGATGTTGAATGTTATTGCTGTCTGACTAATGTTTGTATTTATCAAATTTTGAAATTATTACAAAACTTTTCAGTAATAACATATCGGGCTTGTGAAAAGAAGTAGGACAAATTCGTTTTAATGATGCTTTTACAAAGTATACTTAATGATGCTTAGAGAATTTGAGGTAGCCATTTAAGGTACATTATCAACTGCTGAATTGTGTTGTGCTTGGATTCAAGAGCAATTTGTATTGGAACATACTAAACTATTTCGAACTCTTTGCATACTAATAAAACCAAACAAAACATCAAACCAAGAAGTATAGTACAAATCATCTATCATTTAAAAAAATAGCTTTAGGGAATTATATAGCTAAAAAGATATTCACAATTTTATATTTGATAAAATCGAGACATTACTATAAATAGTAATGGCTGACCAGCATTTAGGGAAGAAGAAATCTGCTATAGAAATAAAGTCTATTTTCAAAATGAACATTTACTAAAAAACCAATCCTCAATATTCACTATCTTCCATATTATCTGATCCATCAAACTAAACAATAGAGCATTTGTTTATAACTGTATATTTCAACAAGAGCATTCATAATAGAAGGCATTTACATAACTGAAAAAGGCCTCAAATTACAAACAATTCATCACAACATCTAAGTTATAGTCTCTCAAATACTTCTTCTATGTAAAATTTTGAACCTAAGCTAAAGCACATTAGCAAACGTCAAAAATGACACTACTTGGTCATTGAAATGGAAAGATGATCTGATCTAAGCTAAAAATTTTGGCACCATACAAAATTTTGAGCCTACAGTCAAATGAATTGCCATACCTCCCTGCAGCGAAAAGGATGAGGTCATGTGCAAAGATAGAAATCCCACAGTTACATAAAAAATAGGGGAAATTTATACTATTTTATAATCCCGTTCACTACAAACAGTTGTTCACTATTCTTTTACAAAATAAAAATTAATAAATTCATAGCACGAAATTTGTTCATCTAATATTCCTACTATTCTGTACGAAAAGGCCAAACCTATTTTGGCAGATCTTGCTATTAAAGTCTTTAAAAAAATGAATAGTTTAAAATGACATCCAGCAGACATGCCGAAAGAAAATTTGTTGTAAAATTGTATACAACAAACATTCCAGGGTTTTGCCAGGGGATATTCGTTAACGAACATTCCAACTATATTTTCAAACACGCGTAAAGCTCTCTCTCTCTCTCTCTCTCTCTCTCTCTCTCTCTCTCTCTCTCACTCTCAATTAAAGATTTAAAAAAATAAACTTTTTTTCTTGTAAACGATCAAATTTGCGTTCCCTACCAAGATCATTCATGAAAAATTCACATATCATTTACTCTTGAAAGTATACATTGAAACCAAAGAATAATATTTTTTAATTAAAAAATATAATTTTAAATATTTATATAAAAAATGCACATACAAACTTGTCAATAAAAAAACTTATTGTTAATGTATATATTTGTTTATGTTGTTAATGTATATATTTATTTATGTTGTCCAATATATAATGTTCAAAATAAATTTATTAAAATTAATATTTTAAAATATTGTAATTTATAATGTTTTACTTGAAGTAATTATTTTTAAAGTTTATATATCGATATTTTCATGAATATATGCACATATATTCTTGTGTAGATATAAAACTTGATAAGCAGATCTAATATATAACTTTATAAATTTTCTTCTTAATTAAAAATGTCATTTATCCAAAACTTCATAAATAATAATATATTTTCTTTCCCTCAACTAAACCCAAAAAATGTAATATTAATTAGACTTTTTAAAAAAAAATTAGTTTCCTCAAATCAAATATTTGCAAAAATTAATGTCTACAATAAACAAGGTATGAATGAGTCCTAGTTACCAAAATAGGAAAAAAGTAAAACATAGTATTATTTTATTCTTATTTCTTCACTTCTGCTTTAGTCTTTCCATGCTTTTGGGCTATTTCTTGAATAATGGGGTTTTCAATTACCGCATTGGAACCCTATGGAGTATTTGGAGCTCCCAAAGGAGACCATGCACTCACATGAATGTTATGCTTGTTGCAAAAATCTCTCAACTTCTTTTGCTATCATTGTGGATGCATCTCCACCTGTGTGTTTCCATACTGAATCAACATAAACTTAATGCAATTCAATAAATTCCAATTACTAGACCAAGTAATGTTTGTGACTTAGATAAAATACTAGGTGAAATTGGACTAGAAAACAGACAGTTACAGAGGTGATTTGCATTAATAAAACTATTAGCTACTGTGGACTTGTAATACTGTGATTTAAAAGCTCCCATGAAGGGATTTGGTGAGAGAATGGGATTATATCAAAGTGATATAGTCACAATAGCCACCTATAAATACAATTAATTATCTCTAACAATAGAAACATGCATGATCGACTATACACCAAGAGGAACATCTACAGAACTTTGTAGCAAAAAGAAATTGTAGGTAGAAGGAATCCATTTAATTCTGCTATGCTATCTGACATCAATATATAAGTTAATAGTGAAAGGACAACATTGTTATGGAACAAATATCATAAATAATGGAATATAATAGTACTTATGTTGCAAATACTTGATAATAATATCTCATTTCAAAGAGACAACTTTCTAATCGACTTTAAAAGAGATACCAATAATCTTTAATATGATCACAATACTTCACAGTTCACATAATGGCACAGAGCCTAAGATCTTTCTTTCAGATTGATTGCTGCTCTTCTTGGCCTCTCTTCTCCTGTAATTCCAATTCTCTAGTTGTCATCATTGTTGATCTCTTTTGTTAATCTTACTGAACATTCTATTAATTTTTTGTAACAATGTTTATGTCCTTGTTTCATAGTTCTTAAAAATGTATATGTGGTTTTAATCTTTTCCGGTCCATTTTGTACTTGTTTCTCAAGCATTCTGCAGTTGCTCTTTTGCTAGCATGTTTTCTACTTATATAGGTGCTAGTTCTTTCTTGAAGTATATACTTTGTGTTCTGCATTGATTCAATATATTTTCTATACATATTATGCTTATGCTTGGAAGTTGGAACAAAATGATCTAAAATGCTTGCATATGATTATAACAATGTGATTTTGCAGCTTATGTGTCATGCCCAAAAATATAAGGGTTAAAAAAAACACACACAACAATTTTTTGAATTGATTAAGATAATAAGGTCGACAAATGTTTAGAAGATTAACTATGATTAAATAAAATAACATGGTTGTAAAAGATTTTAAAAGTTTAACTATAATGGGACTAATTGTTCAAGTAGTTTTAAATTTGGATTACCAAAGATACTTTGAGGATAGATACAAGTTCACATCGATAAGAAGATTACAACTCGGTTGAACATTTTGTAAAAAGGGTTATAATGGGTGAACTAAAATTCTCTAATAAATCAATTAATTAAATTAAATGACTAAATTCCATTTAACTAAAGTCCTAATCCATCAATTTGCTTTAATAATTCCTTAAAATATTACCTCCTAAGGATGACATTAGACATAACACAACATCTTATTCAGTACGTTTAAATTAACATGCTAATAGATTGACATCTATCTCTTAATTTCATAATCTTTTTTTTTAAATACAATTTAATTATGATTAATATACCACTAACTCTAAAAATGATCTAATTAACTAGACCCTTTCATTAACTCGATAACTTGATTGTCATTACGATTTAAATCATCTAACATTAAGAGAATTTGATACTTTAGAAGGTCAATTTAAATCTAACTATTCCACGCATGCTAACTATTTTTTTTTTAAAAATTTAATTCCCAAGTTTAAACTAACTTTAAAATCTTCTCTAACATACTTGTAACAATTTAATTAATTAAATTATTGTTTACCATTAAAATTGACGACTAGAATAAATTCACTAAATCTATAATTTAAGCTAAACTTTATTTGAGACTATCATAATTTGATTCCATATTAAAATCAATCTACAAGCTTACAATAGTATAAAGCTAATTAATAAAACATTGAAATTGTTTTAATTAAAATGTTCTAATTTCAAGTTAAAACTTTTTAAATTTAAACTAATTTAATATTCTAACATTTAAAACACTATTTGATATTAACATCATTACTAACATAAAATTATTATATTACTTCCTAATGTTATCAAACATCTACTAATCTAACTTAAGTTTTAATGCCACTCTTAATTAGAATTAAATGTAAATTTAAATCCTAACTAACATTACTAATCTATACATACTAACTAATACAATTAACTATACTAACAAATGATTAATACTAAACTACTAACCTAATACCTACTAACTAGAAACTACACCACATAACATTAATAAATTAAAACAAACTACAATATACAACTACCCTAAGACCCCCCGTTCTCCCAATACCCACGTAGGCTTGCCAATTCCCAAAGGGGGCGCACGGCCCAAGGCCTGCACAATGCGCAGACCTGTCCCCTTGAAAGCCTGCACACCAACTTTCCAAGTGCAGTGCATTAAGGGGGGAAGAAATGGGGTATTGGGGTAAGATTAGAAAGAGTTAAATCTTTCTCCCTCCATTTCAACTTTCCTGTCCCACCTGCCAACTCGCAAGTACTCTCTGGCATCACAGGCCCAAGGACAAGGCGACCCCCATGAATGGTGATGCAGGCTTCCCAATGTTGACCCCTGACATGACAGCATGGCGCCTTCCAAGGAGAAATAAATAAGGTGGTTGCTGCTTGGATTAAAAAAAGAGCCCAAGATAACTTTAAAATATATGTTGTTTTCTTTTAAAACAAACTTACAATCCCAACTCCCATTCATCCACATCTACTTCATATCCCCTCACACGCAGCCCACAGAAGATATATGTGTAGGATACGTTGGTCAAGAAGGTGGATTTTAAGTTTTAGAGTAACCAATGAGTCTCTTATTTTAATATGGTAGAGACATGCGATAAGGGGTGGTGGCATAGGATATTTATCCTAAAAATTACTATTTTCATTGCTTGTTATCCTTTTTGCTTAGCTTACACTCCAACTCTCAATCAAATCAACTGACGCCTAGGAAGATGTAGTCATGAAGAGAGGAGAGTAACTAGATAGGATATTCTAGGGTAGTTATTACTAAAGTTTTATAGTTGAGGTAGGATATTAGTCATATGTAATCTATTTAATTTTGCAATTAAGTTATTGCATTTGTTTAAAAGAAACAATGATTATTAAAGGACATCTAGAAGAATATTCTCTATGACTTGGGTGGGGATTAAAAAAAATTTCATTACATTTTCCAGAGAGGTTTTTAACTCCTGGAGGTGCACTCTCTTTTCTTTTTGAAGCCAATTTTGTCTAAGTGTTGACATGTTTTTCTTGCTATACTTTTATGTTTTATATTTCATCATATATCAAGGTATATGAACCTTTTCTTTTGAATTCAAGGAGATGCAAAAATTTCATAATCTAATTTGATTTTGTCACTTATATAATTTAACAAGGAGAGGAATGAATTTATTGTTCACAATGTAGGATTGTTCATTTCCCTCACAATACGTATAACATTGAATTGTAAACTTCAACACACCCAATTTACTCTTCCTTAACATACTGAAACAAACTTGAAATTCACAATTCAATAACATTATCCATTAATCTATTTTCTCACATACATATGCATAGTTTGAAAACACATAAGAGCAATGCAAGGAGGCCTCCAAATTTTTTTTTCTTTCTCCATTATTCAACCTGGATCAAGGCTCCATCGGGAAAGAACCAGTAAGAAAACCCAATGTCTTTGCTAATACATCAAAATTCAAATACATTTTACATAATATTACAATTCAAATGAAATCTCTTCTAAAACCTACACAAGTGCTTCCTTCCAATATCTTCAATTCGTCAAGGAAAGCAAGGAGAAGACAAGAGCTACCCCGAGGTGAAACATCACAACATCAAAAACAAATCAAGCATGCACCCCAACCCAATTTTACACAATAGGTCCAAGCATAGAACCTAACTAGGGGGGGGTAGATTTTCTCAATGGGAGACGTCAATCACCATACCATAACATAGCCCTTTCGAGGCTAAAACTTCAAGAACTTTCGTTCTTCAACAAGGCCCTTTCGAGGCTATTACCACAAGAGTTTTCATTCCTTTCCATATCAAGAATTCACAATATCAACAAGGTATGTGATGACAAGTAGGAGCCCATACACCCTACCCTCTTTCTCTCCTCTCGCCATGAGAGGAGACTCTACACCATTGAGGTAACAACCCCAACACTACTCCAAAATGCCTTTAAGTATGATCCTTAACTCAACTAGACTTCAAGTAAACTCAAAATAGAGTTTGAGTCACCAACACATGGAGGAGACAATCAATTTTCGAAATCAACCAAAAACAGGGTTTTTGAGTGACCCTAAAAGTCAAACAAGGAGGCTAAGGGGGTGGAAAGTACCCCCCACCCATACCCTTACCCGCAGGACACTTAAATTTGATGTTTTTAAGCCTTAAAGACATAATAGGAACAATTAAAACCTAGGAGAATAATAAAATCAAATAACAACATTTTAAAGATAGACAATGCGAAGATAGCACAAAATAGACAAGGGGTTCAACTTTGGCTTTCCATTGAATTTTTCGGCCAAACTTTCTGCACACTCATTGCACACATTAGTAGTTCAAAAAACACACACACACACACACACACACACACACATGTGTGTGTGTGTGTATATATATGTATATGTGTGTGTGTGTGTGTGTGTGTGTGTGTGTGTGTGTGTGTGTATATATATATATGTATGTATGTATGTATGTATGTATGTATGTACACATATATGTTTATATATATATATACATATATGTCTACATATATATGTATATATATACATATATGTGTATATATATACATACATATATATATACATATACATATATATATATACATATACATATATATATAC
Organism: Cupressus sempervirens; assembly: GCA_028749045.1. Taxonomy (NCBI): domain Eukaryota; kingdom Viridiplantae; phylum Streptophyta; class Pinopsida; order Cupressales; family Cupressaceae; genus Cupressus; species Cupressus sempervirens. The sequence continues at coordinate 61,114,936 of CM053793.1, forward strand.
ATATACATATATATATATATACATATATATGTAGACATATATATATATATATATATATATATATATATATATATATATATATATCAAAAAATTCATGTAATTTAAAGCATCCATTTTCTACAATTCAATTGTTTATCTTATTCTATTCATTAATTTTTTTTGGAAAATTCAAAGTGTTAGTTCTACATTCATCGACTTCATCATCATACATGTTTATAAAGCATTAAATGACAAAATCAAATATCTGAAAGTAAAGCATCACACATCATAAATAGCATAATAATGTCCAGTGCAACAAATAATGTTCTGACATATCGAGTCATGAGTATCAAAATAATAATGTATCATCGATGCTAATATGGGTTGGGGTGAGGCCTCACATTATGTAAGAGTTAAAGTTGCCACGAGTCTAACTACTCATAATTGAATAAATACTAAAGTTTAATGTTTCACTAACAAGTGACAACACATGATCCAATACACACTATTCAATTAGAGGTTACTCATAACTTATTAAATTCGTCCATGAACAATGAGTGAGACATTTTCTGTAGATCTATGGCCATGATTTATTGTAAGATGGGGTTTCCCGAGACAACAAATTATTTACTTGGCTGCAGTTTGAAAAGTGGTATGATAGTAGAAGATTATTCGGTTTATGTTGCTCTGATGGAGGCTTACAGAAAACAAAATATGTGGCAGAATGCTGAAGAGATATCTGGGCAGCTTCAGTTGTCAAACTTGCCCATAAATGTGAAGGCTTACAATGCTCTCATATGTGCATATGCTCAGAGTGGCTAGCACAAGCAAGCATTGATTGCATTTGATCAAATGTTGAAAAACGAGTTGTCACCCACAGTGGACACCATCAATGGCCTCATGCAGGCATTGATTAATGGAGAAAGATTGGAACATTTGCAAATCCTAGTTGAGGAATTACAACACATTGGATTTAAGATAAGTAAAAATACCATCTCTCTAATGTTTAATGCATTTGCCAAAGCTGGGAATATTCCTGAGGTAAAAAGGATTTATAGTGATATGAAAGCTGCAGGTTATTCTCTTAACATGCAACTTTATAGAACCTTAATCAAATGACTCAGCAAGAGAGAGCAAGTCAGAGATGCAGAGTTGATTGTTGGAGATATGGAAGCAGCTAGTTCTAAGCCTGATGTTGGCATCTACAATACAATGCTGAACCTATACACATGCACAGGACATTCAAAGAAGGCAGTTGAAGTTTATCAACACATGCAAGCAGCCATGTGTGCTCCGGATAGTGATACTTATAGTATTTTAATTTCTATGTACAGTAAGCATCATAAGACTAGAGAAGCTTTTGCTATTCTGAAAGAAATGGAAATGTTTGGTCACATACCCACATTGAATGCATACAAAGAATTACTTTATGTGTGTGGTAGACAATAACTATGGGAAGAGACTGGAAAACTCTTCAGTGAAATGCAAAATTCTTGCAAATGGATAGGGAAGCATATTATGTCATGATGAAAACGTATAGACATGCTGGTGAGCATAAAAAAGCAAAAAATCTCTTGGCTGAGATGAGAAATTCAGGGATTGAGCTCACTTTTGCAATGATGCATATGCTTATGGATTCATATGGAAAGGGTGGAGAACCAGAAAGAGCAGAAAATGTATTCAAGGATTTATATGACTGTGGATTGAATATGGGTACTGCATGGTATAATATTGTTATGAATGCTTACCTTAAAATTGGTGATCATGCCATGGCAATTGAGAAGTTGATGAAGATGAGGGTGGATGGTTTTGAGCCAGATTGTAGGACATGGACATGCATCATTGGGGCTGCAAGCATGTGCAAAAGTACCAGCAAAAAATTATATCTTCTTAGGAATATGGTCCAGATAGTAGATTCTTCACAATCTCAGAATGCTTGAACATGAGAAGGAAATAGGCATCGCTAAGTGAAGGCATCACAAACATACCACCTGTATGTCGAAGAAGTCATAGTAGGTAAGAAGAATGTCCTCTTGGAGCTAGGAACTCCAAAAGATATTATTTATAAGAACACATTTTGAGGCGATTCTTAATATAATATTTTACTAAATATTTTGATCAGATGTTGAATGTTATTGTTGTCTGACTAATGTTTGTATTTATCAAAATTTGAAATTATTACAAAACTTTTCAGTAATAACATATCGGGCTTGTGAAAAGAAGTATGACAAATTCCTTTTAATGATGCTTTTACAGGATTCAACGTTATTGTCTCCTTTTGAGTCAAAATTCTACTTGAGCCCCAAAAAGAAGAAATACAAGTAAGCTAGACCTAAAATAATTTCAGCAGAGCGATGAAGGTAAAGTGATACAAAACACTCTGATAGTAAATTGGCTTTAGAAAGATTACAAAACACTCTGAGTTGTGGTGCTCAAATAGACAAAACTGTAATGTCCCCTCTCCTTTAGGAACTTAGCAACCAATAATAAATCGATAAGCCTTTTCTTTTGTTAAGTCCCCAAGGCTGAGCGATATTTTAAGAAAAGAATGAGTTGTTTCTGAATCACTTAATTTTTTGATTTCCAGGCATGACAGGGGCCACTTCGAGTTGCAGAAGATTATTTCGTGATAGCCACTTATGAGGATGATTTTACTAATTAATGGTAAACTTAATACCTGAGGCTACTTGTGTGAAATCCAGGATTTTGAGTTGTTCACAGTTTTTTGATGGAGAGTATAAGTGGGCCGATGGGGATTAGTAATGATTATGCACCTTATGAAGTTGTTTTCTCTGCAAGAAATCACCTAGCCTTGCTTTTTACGGGACACAAACCCTATAGAAGTTTTCTTTCAGAAAAACCCCAGATGAATTAGTAAGGAATCAGTTCAGTCTCAGAGTTTCAAGCTTCAGTAGAATTGGGTACAAATATGTATTCAGTTGATAGTTTAGAAGCAGTGTAAGGGTCTTCTCACAGAGATTTTGGTGTTTTTCATCAGCCTCAGCATACAAGCAACTAGTATATTTAAAATGCAGCACTCAGTTATCTTTCCAAGGTCTGCTGGACAAATCCTGTGACAGCGATCGAACCAATGCTAGTGGTAGGCCTGTTGTAGGAATTTTATTATTTTTTCTATTAAGATAGTTTAAACATTTACAAGTATATCAGAAGTCTGAAATAAACCATTGTATCACATCCCCATTTACATGTATAGTTACAAAAGTTATGGGGAGGTGATAACAAAAATAAAAAGATCTGAGCACTATCAGTTTATACACTTACATCAACTAATCACAGCTTATATTTAACATATTTATCATAGCAAAAAATTGACTAAAGAAGAAATCTAGCTCCAGCCATCATTCTGGTTGTCATGCCCCTGTTGAGCCACTGGGACTTCTTCACTGCTCTGGGTCACATCAGCAAATGCCTCCTCCTGTCTGCCTGGGCTAGTTCCCTAAATTACATTACTAGCATTATTCAGCTCAGCTGCCTCTAAAGGGGTTAACAAGCTTTGGTATTCAGCAATATAATTAGCTGCATGCACACTGTCCTTATTGATCAGCAAGCTGCCTTCTCGCATAAGGATCATAAAATCACTCCTGGATATATGTAACACCGACGCCACCTGAGACATAATGTGAAAATGGGTGAGTTTAAAATTAAACTCACTAAGCACCCTTTTCTCCTCCTGAAAGATTTCTTTATTCCTGTCCTTCCAAAGAGTCCATAGAATTTCAGTTGACAGAGAAAACCAAAAGGAATTAAGTTTAGAATCAAATTTCTCAACATAACCAGCAAGAATCTCACTCCAAGTAATACTATCATCACAATTCCAAAGACAAGTAGAACCAAGGAAAATGGACCACAGCTTACGAGCATAAACACATTTTTAAAAAAAGTTCTCAAAAGACTTAGTCACCTTGCACAAACTACAAGACACAGGTGAACGACCACAAGAAGAAAGGACTTGACCGACAGCTAACTTCTTTAACAATAACAACCATTTAAAACAATTTTTTTTTGGCTCAGCTTTACTTTTCTAGAAAGAATCAAAATAGAAGGACCAATCAGAGAATGGATTAATTTGCCCCCAGCACTGGATCACTCTAGCAATGAGAGAGGTATCATCCTAAACACATATACAACCCTTTAGAGGTGGTCTCTTTAAACAGTTGCCCATCCACCCATTTAGCTTTATCAAGAAAAACCTTTGAATCAATAATATCGCATGGGCAATTAAACTTAACTGCTTTCTTAATCATTGTGAAAGTCCTTTTCTGAGACTCAATAATATTAAATTTTCCTCTTAGCTCCTCCCACTCCCCTAACCTCCTACGTATCAAGATATATTGAATCAATGAAATCCCCTTCAGGTTCCAAGTTTTTGCTGAACAGCTCTGAGTAAGCGCCAAGGGTTTATTGTTATACGAGAGCCCCCACCAAATATATCTATCCACCACAAGGAAATAAAGAGGTCCTCCTGCTACTTCTCTTTCCTGAACATACTTCCTCACCTGAATCCAAGCCTTCCAAAAGGTCTAGAAAATTTTTGACCCAAACAATCTCATTTTGAACTCCCCTAACACAATATCAATCACTGGGACATCCTTCCAATTCTTAGCTTTCCTGATGACTGATTTCAAAAGATTATTTCTAATCAATACTTTCCATGGCTCATTTCCCCATAGGACCTTTAACACCCATTTGGATGCTAAAGTCATTCCTTGGGCTTTAAGATCCTTCAAACCCAACCCTCCTTGACTTCTTACTTGACAACACCATTCCCACTTAACACAGTGCCTCTTCTCATTCCCTTTCCCATCTGACCACAAAAAGTCTCTAAGAATCCTTTCCAACATATTCACATGAGAGTTCAAAAAGAACCAAGTTGAAGCATAAAAGATATGATGTGAGGATAGAACTTTTTGAACAACTTGCAACCTACCAAAAAATGACTGGGAATGGGACTTCCATTTCAAGTGCTTCTTATTGATTTTTTCATACACCCATTCGCACATCTTATTGAGATTTGGCTCCACTAAAAAAGGTATACCCAAGTATCTAACAATTTGATTACGGCCAGACTAGTGCCATCCCTTTCTGACTAGCCAGTTCAAAGGATCAACAAACCGATCGAAAACCTTAGACTTAGAAGGAGAAATCTTAGATCCTGAGGCCATACAAAAGAAATCAATCCTTTTACAAGCGTTCTCAAAATTTTCCTCTAAAAGTCTTAAGAATAATGAAGTATCATCAACAAACTATGCAGTAAGCAAATCCTCTCCATTGGGCAAGGAGATACCTCTTATGGGTGTCCCCAACTCCTTTTCCCTTAGAATGTAATAGAGTGCATCCACTACAATGACAAACAACAAAGGGGCAATTGGGCAACCTTTCCTAATTGATCTTTCTCGAAAAATTGGTTCTGACATGCATCCATTTACATCAATGACAGTATTGGCATCCTTGAATAAAACTTTCACCCAATTCCAATATGTTTTCGGGAAACCAAATGCTTTCAGCATACCAATAACAAATTTCCACTCAATCCTATCATATGCCTTCTCAAAATCTAACAGGATCAGAGCAACATCTTGCCCATCGGCTTTAGCCCAATTCAGGGCCTCCCAAGTAGTGATAAGATTCTCCAAAATATACCTCCCTTGGATAAAACCTGTCTATGTTTGTGAAACAAACTTATTTAGTAACCCAACAATCCTTCTCGCTAATGTTTTAGCAAGAATTTTATATGACAAGTTTAATAAAGTAATAGGTCTCCAATTCTTGACCAAAGACTTATCCCCCTCTTTAGGAAGCAACTTAATAACTCCTTGATTCCATTAGGAAGGGAATCAATAACAACTTCAATTTCCCCCATTGAAATATCCATACTTATGTTCAACTGCTCCTCCTCAGATATATTGGAAGGAATGAGCTTAAAGCAATCACCCATCACTACTCTGCTATCTGAAGACATTGCTGAAGAGAATAAGTTCTTATAAAAATTGAAAAAAGCTTTTTGTATCTCCTCTGGGTTACTTGAAATCCTATCCCCAACAAGAATATCACTAATCCTTTCTCTTTTATATTTGGCTTTGATAATGTTAAAAAAGTATCTTGAACCTTTATCCCCTTCATTAATCCAGTTCATCCTAGCTCTAATCCTCTGCCCTTTAATCTTGTACCTTTGTATACAGCTCAATTGATGTTTAATGTTAACCAATTACATATCCAACTCCTCATTTAGCCCTAGCCTTTGCAATTCCTTTTTTGCCCCTATCAGCTTGTTTTGCTAGAAGGATTCTTCTTGACTCCTGTCCATAGCTAACTTCTTACCAATGACTTGGAGAAGATTTTTCCAAGTCTCCACCTTCAAGTTCTAGAGATCAATAGGCCCCAATGAAGGGTTACTAATCCTAAGGATCTCTGAGACCATAACTATAGCTTCAACATTCTCAGGTTCCTCAAGAATCGAGGAGTTAAGCTTGAAAGCATTCTGAATCCTCTTCGAGACATAACCACTTCTAGGACCCTCAATCCTACATCAAGTATGAATAGGAGAATGGTCAGAGAAGGAATCTAGAACAACTTGCATCGGAGCATGACTATTTTGCTGCAAGAAGGCAACAAAAGCACCATCCCCATACACACTATCCAATCTACAATAAACCCTTTGCTTACCTGACTGATTATTACACTAGGTGAACCAAATGTCTTGAAACTTCCCATACATATTCTCCATAGGGTCCACCAAATTAAATTTCCCTTTGAATTTGTACCTAAAATACATTTCATTACCTTTCCAACAATGAGGTAGCCCGCCATTTTTATCCATTCTATGCTCCACCATATTGAAATCCCCCACCACAACCCACGATATTTTTGGCAAGTTACCATTGCACCACTCCCATAGCTCTACTCTTTCTCTATAATCATTAGAAGCATATACATTACAAATACCAAAAACATTATCTCCTTGCTTAACAGTAAGCCAAATTACCTTCTAACACTCTGAACATCCATGGCTCACTATTGAATTCTCCCATTTAGGGTTAATCAGAATAGCCACTCCACCCTTTCCTCTCTCATGATTGGAGTGGAAACCTACAGACTTATCCTGAAGAAACTTCAATATAGAATATGCTTGAAACCCAACCACCTTAATCTCCTGTAAACAAATAAAATCCTTATCCTTCAACTTATTACACCAACTTCTAACCAAGTACTTCATATTTGACATTTCTAGCCCTCGAACATTCCAGCTATGAATATGTATCATCATTAAAATTTAAGGGGGGTTTTAGAACTATTACATAGCTTATGAAAGCAATCTGGAAGATTCCTCCTCCCTCTATCCCCTAAAAGATCAAAGCTTCTTTCTACAGTCTTCCTCTTGTTCCTAACAACCTCTGTAAACTAACCCTTTGAAGAAGATCCTTCCAAGGCTAAAGAACCAGATGAAGAAGTATGAGCTGAAGGCAACAAAAATACCTCCTTATTTCCTTGTTGAACCTTACCTGCCTTCTCTTTAATAGAAATGAGGGCTAACTGCTGAGCATTGAGAGCAAGCCGAACATTAATAACCTCCTTGGGGATTCCAGATGGACCTCCTGACAGGGGGGAAGCTATGGGCACATGAGTAATCTCAGAACCCCCAGCCATAGCCGATACCACATCAAACTCTTCTTCAAAAAGGGGGTCAAAGGAATGTCGATAGAATTATCAATAGGAGGTTGAATACCTAGCATAGGTTCTGTTTCCTCCGACCGCATGCTATCTATCTCCTCAGGATGACTTTCATTACCCACATCCCCCTTAGAAACTTTGCTAGCACTAATCTTACCCGAGGTTGGTAAACCAACAGACTCCCAATAGTTGACTACATTGAATTTTTCTTTGTGATAATAAAAATTACAAATAAACCGTTTTGAATCATTCTACAATAAGTCACATAAATACCAAGTTTCTTACCCCAAACTGCTACGAGCCAATCATCAAAAAACTTCCTAGTAGGTAAGGCTTATGCATCCAAAGATATGAAGAAAATAGCAATACTTTTAAGCCTAGACCTTTCATTCAAAATAGCAGACACCATGTCCTCGTTGGGGGAAAGAGAAAGAACCTTGGGACTGAGAGAAGAGCGCTTACAATTCTCTCCTCCACTTCCACCAGTGGTGGCACCAAAACTATCGGGGAATCCACCTCTACTGGTTGCGGCCCATCTTCCTACTCCACGCTGCTCTAGTTCCACATTTTGATTATGGATAACACCCTTAAACACCGTACCTATCAAAAAAGTCGGGGAACTTTCGGCCAACACCTGCTTATAAGACAATTTACCTTCACCTTGTCCCTCATTCTCGACTGCAAGTTTATTAATGTCTTTCTCAGCCGTACCTCTACCCATGTCATCCTACACGTTGTTGTCTTCCCCTCTGCCATAATTCAGCTCTCCCATGGCACAAGCGAACCAGGTCGAGGGAAAAATCCACACAACATAGAAAGGGCACAAAATGATGAAACAATAACACCCAAGCCGAATGATGAACAAAGGCACATGGAATTAAAACGAAAACCAAACAAATAGTACACTTGACATGGGTAACACCACATGACGCACAGATCACAAGCCAAGCACAAACCAATATTGACATCATTCAAACACACGACAAGTTGTAGAGCCCATCATAGATCATTGATGTTATTCTAAACACAATTTTGAAATTTGTTTGTTGCAAAACTCTATTTATGAAATATATTTCTAGGGTCCCTATGAAACCACAAATTGGTAATTAGTTTCTTTATTTTTCTGATAGTCTAGAATCAAGATTATTAAATAATCATTGCTGTTATCATTTTTGAACATCTATCACTAAATATTGCATAAGTTTCAATAGAGCAGAGCAAACAAAATTTTAGTGGTATCAGAGCTACAAACCTTGCCAGCCTATAGGGTTTCCAATTACATGTTTGTTTTTGTGGCTAATGCAATGCATGCCTGCCACCATAAAGTGGTTCTATGTATCCCATAGGATTTGAACCACATAGATATAATACAAGAAGTAGGTCATAGCAACAAGGAGTTGCCAAAATCAATGTATCTAAAATTTGGATAGGATAATGAAGAGATGATAGGTCACAGAGGGAATTAAACAATCAACTTAATAATTCCTAGACAATTTTAGTTTAACAATAACAGTAGCAGCAGGAGCTACAGTGGCAATGGCAGCAAAACCAACAGGATGTAGAGATGCAAAAACAACACCAAATATTGCAACAATTTCAGGATTGTATAATCACAACAATGGGACAATTAAGAGTTGGACATTTAAGGTTAGGAAGGTCCAGTAGTCAACATAGCATAAATGAAACCGAGCATGAGAACCAAGACAAAATAGTGTCTAACGTTGGGAGAATAGCATATACAAATTCTGACCGATCATTGCGCCGTACTTTTTCATCTCGTCCAATTGAAATACAACCAATTCTTGAGGTTGAGGTGGAAGAGGCACACATCACAAATGATATTATGAATTCTTGAAATGAATACATGCACCTTCGAGATAATGTTAGTCAGCTTGTCAATTTAAATTAGTTTGTGAACTTTTTTAAGGACAAAGCTTGGAATCCTTTGTAAGTGCAAGACATGAGGCCTAAGATAGACAGGGCTTCCAGTCAGTAGAGTGCGGGGATGCCTAGAACCAAATTTTAATTCCAACTTTAACTGGTACTAGAGAAATATCAGCTAGATTAAGGGTTCATAAGTAGGACACCCTTTTGGCACTCAAGCCCATGAAAGATAAAAGTTGATTCAGATTGCTACCATGCACCTAGAAGGAATATTATACTATTAGTTGCACCATGGACTTGTTTCCAAGGATCTTGCAATGGCTCATTCCTATGATGATTTTTGTCAAAAGGCTGATCACTTGCTTTGATTGGAAATACAAACAAGTCTATTATGTGGAATTGGCACAACTTAAGCAGGTAGGACTTCTAGAGTCTCACATTACCATAAAAATTCTATAATGGTCCCTAATATGCTTCAAAGAAGAGTTACTATGCTTTTTGTTGAAGGTTTAAGTTACAAATTAAAAGGGTTGTTTAAGGCTCACAAGACTAGTCCATTAGTTGATGTTATTAGGTTAACCATGGATTTAGAAGTCATACCTTCCTACCAGCTACTAAGGAAAGATTTCAATCATTGGAAATTCGATAGGAGAAGTGAAAATCAATAGAAGAACATGAGTTTCAATCAACAAAGAAACATACCTTCCAAAATTTAGCAAAAGACATGAAATAAATAAAGGAGGAAATTATGTTTCACTTGTAAAACATGGTGCGAACCTGGTCATCAATGTCTTGGAAAAGGCAAGTCGCATTTGATAGAAGTCCATTTGGTTGATGAAGAACATAACAAGGAAGACAAGATTGATGAGTATGTGGCACAAGAGGTTTTGGCTCAACAAATTGAGTCCAAAGATGCTGTAGAAATAGAGGCTCCTCGCATTGCCACACTATTGCATTGATGAACTTATAGATGAGTTAAATGGAGTTGTATTCTTGTCAAAAATTTATTTGCACTCTAACTCCCTTAAAGATTGTATCTTTGGGGTTGTGGATAGGTTAACAATATATTCTCATTTCTTTGCCATTGCTAGCTCTTCTTCTTTGACTCATATAGAGGTTTGTGGGAATTAAAAGAAATTAAGTATAAAATAAAGGTCATGCTAGTGGAACTAAATGGTATCGTAGGAAAACTTGAAAAATGACCCTCGTAAATTACTTAGATTGACACCATCCTTGACAACGACACAAAAAATGCTTACTGAATTAATCAGGTTTGAAAGTAGAGTAAAATACCCATTACTTTTGGATTGGACATCCTCAAAGTGATTGCCAATTATCACTTTAAGCTCATTTATAATATCAAAACAGGGACATCAACTTGAAATGGTACAACAAAGTATATGCTCTAAGCCAAGGTAATTGTCATTACTATACTATGGAAGCAATATACTTGAAATTAAATACTAGAATTTCAATCCTAATTTTGAATCTAGAAAATGGAGACATTTATTCTATTGAAAGAGATTCAACAATCAGCTGAGATTCTACTATGCTTGTATTTGTTGCAGGAACAACCATGAGTCTTGTTATCGTGTGGCTATAAGAACAATAAAGTGTTAAATGACTTCTAAGAAAACTAGAAAGTGAAACTAACAAAAAATCTCACTCACTAAGTGGGTCCCCTTGGATGAGTGAACAGAGAAAATGCTCAAGATAAATTGATAGAAACTATAATCTTCATGTTATTCTTATTTAAGAAACTAAATACATGTTGGGAAAAAAAACTTTATTGACTATAATACCTGAAACTACAATGTGACTTCTTACTTTAAAAACTATCAAAAGTCTACGAGATAGTTTATTTATAAAAATATACATTTAACTAACTTCCTAGATTTATGATCTTTTCAACCATATGAATATAGTAAAGTCTTAATTAGTTATAATGATATGAGTGTTGACCTTATGGTCAAATCATTTGTCTATTAGTGACTTAACACTCAGTCAGTTGGTTTCATTTCTAGTGAGCTCTACTGTTGCTATCGAGCTTACCATACTTCTAGCAATGTTAACCAAGTGTTTATGTTGCTATCGAGCTAATCAATCAGACTATAGCTCATGATGAGCTTCATAATATTTATCAAGCATTTGAGATAGTTTAAAGTGTTAACCGAGCTTTAAAGTATCTATCGAGCTTGTAGTGTTGACAAAGTGAAGTTAGTGTTAATCGAGCCATGCAGTGTCAACCAAGCATTTTAGTATCTATTGAGTTTCTTAGTGTTTACTAAGTCATATAGTGTTGACCGAGTTCCTACTACTCGAAGTGATTAGTATGGACCAAGCTTCAATGTCAATTGAGTCCTAGAATCTACCAAGTGTTGATAGTGTTTGTCAATGTTAGAACATCACCAAGTTGTCTTCAAAACTTGAGTTATAGTAGTGGGCCAACTTAGTGAATTATGATAAATTTGGTATTATAGTTGACACTAGAAGGTAATTAAGTAAGATCGGTATATATGTAATATATTATATCATATCTAAAATAAGTATGTGAACAAGTAAGAAGTAGATGAGTGTGAATTTGAGAAGGCTATAAGTACTATAAGGAAAAGCAGAGACATATCTATCATAGTCATGTGATAATTATTATTCAAAGGAATCTCATTCAACAAACCGAGTTGTAGATCAGAGATCAGCCACTAATTCATCCTAACAAGTGCATTAGTCAAATCCTTTGACAAGGTGGACTTAACACTCTCATTCCAAATCTCCTAACAAAGTGCATACTTAATTTTATGTTGTAAATTCTTTCACAAGATGGACGTAATAGTCCTTATTGCTCCTAATAGGGAAGATCACCAGAAGTGGTCAATTGTAAGCTTTAACAGGTTAATTTTATAATGCAGTAATAAAGCTTATGTGTTTTATCCCCACCCCAATTTACCCCAATTTTACTTTCTATTTGGAACGTTTCTAGGTTACCAAATATTGTGTCCAAGTGTTATGAATTTTTTATTGATTTTAGTCTTCCATGCATTTAATTAGATTGGATTACATGGTGAATGTTTAATTGGTGAATTAAAGTATAAGATTTATTGGTTTTGGGTTTACCCACCCACCCCCTCCCCCCCCTCAGTCACCTAGTCTATACTACATTTCCAACAATTGGCATAAGAGCATTGGTTCTCACATTAGAATTTTAGCAACTTGAGAAAAGATAATAGATAATGAAAGTCTATATATTAGAGAAAGCCATTGAAAATGAAAAGTTGGATCTACAATTGGCCATGGATCAACTCAAGAAAGGGAAGGAGAAACTCTCTCAATCCCTAAAAAGAAGAAAAGATCTTGCAATGTAGATAAGTGACAATCTCTACATTGAAGAAAGAATTGAAAACTATGTCAAAAAAGAAGTTTAGATGAAGCTAATGTAGAAATCAGAGATCTACTTGAAAAGAATCTTACTCTTCATGAAGAAGTCAAAAAGTTGAAAAGAGAACAAGAAATTCAATCAGTCAAATTATGTGAAGTCACAAAACAAAAGGAAAAAGAAATAAAAGAAATAGAAGAAAAGGACAATGAAATTAATCAACTATCTCTTCAACAATTAGATCTGATTGATCAACTCAATGATGCAAATCAAGAGCTTATCAACTTGAGGATAGAAAATGAAAGTTTGAAAAATGATATGAGCATAGAGAAGTAGACCAATGAGAGGATAATGAATTCACAAGAAAGCGTGAATTAGATGGATAAGAAAATTCAATTCAAACACAAAGGTAAAGTTGGATTAGGATATATAGAAGAAGATGAATCTTCTCATCAAGGAGCTCAAAAGAACAAAAGGCCTACGTGTAGTCATTATGGAAAAATAGTTCATACATCAAAAAATTGTTGGAGCAATGGTAAATCAATGTTCAGTGGAAAGTGTTACAGTTACAACAAACTAGGACATAGAGAAAATGAATGCACAGAGAAACCTAAGTTTGAAGGAAACTGTCACAATTGCAACAAACAAGGACACAAATCTTAAAAGTGCAAGACCAAGAAATGAAACTCAGTAGAACAAATTGTCAATGCTATATTTGGTTGGGATTAGAATGCGTGGTTCAGATATCACTATTGTGGTGAGTTTGAGCACATTGGAGCAAACAACATAAAACATCACATAAGGAAGAGAGACACTATAAAGAGATGTTTTGTATGTATAGAACTTGGACATCTTTCCAAAAATTTTATGAATAGAGGAAGAGTTGAAGATGAAAAGAAAGTTAAGGCTAACAATATTAGAAAACAAATGAGGTAGAAATGGGTAAGGAAATCTCATGAGGATGCAAATCAGAGTAATGAAAATGTTGACACCCAAATCAATGAGTTCGTTGACTCAACCATTTAAACCTAGTTCTGTATGGAGATTACTAGAACTTTGATTCTTAGAGTACATCTAACATTAGTTCTAGTTAGCAAGCAAAAGATCCATATTTGCATTCAAGATGCATAAGGATCATCAAGTGAAGATGGAAGATAAAGACCTTACCAAGTAAAGTTAGGTCACAAGACCTAACTAAATGTAGATGCCAAGTTGGTGACTCTATCGAGTACCAAGTTCAAATCGAGTGGTGGTAACTTTACCGAGTTCAAAGTTCTTTCTGTGTTGTAGTTCTTACCAAGTCAAGAGACCTTACCAATTTGGTGTCTTATGAGCATTAAAGACTAAAACAAGTGAAGGACAACCTATCACTAAGAGAACATTTGTACCAAGAATTAATGGTGATCTTCAAGACAAAATTTTGCTAAAATGAGGAAATTGATCAAATCATTTCATCACAAATTTTTAGAGCTAAGAGAGAAGAGCAATTTTAGAGCCCTTGAGCAATTTAAAGTGGTAATTTTTGAAGCTTACTTTTGTGTTCAAAGTTTAACCAAGAAAATGGGATCGTCTACCAACAAGGTGAAAAATGGTTCAAAGATGTTGATTTGAGGAGTTGATTGCAAGGCTCCTACATTCAAGTTGAGTCCAACCATCACAAAGGAACTTGATCCCATTGGAGCACGGTTGTAGATTCCTCCAAGGGCACTCCTTATTCATGATATTTGATCATTTCACCACTTCAATTCAAGAATTGGAAACTTTAGAAATGAACTAGTCATACAATGAGTTGTGTTTGGATGATCTTTTGAAACTTGAGCACAAGCATCTAGAGACGAAAGGCTTAACACACATTTTACATATGCCAAGGGATTTCCAAGGGAAATGGAGTATGTTCATCTTGAGTTGAGTCCATGAAATGCATTTGTGGTTGGATCACCCTATTTTGATAACAAAGAAGATGATGCATAGAATTATCGAGTTGTCAATGTTGAACAAGGCAAAGACCATAAAAACCTAGGTGAAGTTGAACTAACTAAGAGGACTCTTGCCAAGTGGGATGGCAAAGGCATGCATTTGAATGGAGTAACTAACATGGAAATTAATTTTTGCATCCATGTTATTATCCACAAGATATATAACTCAAGCTATCTGAAGAACGTTTCTTGCGAAGTTGTTGACTTGGATTACAAGGTGGTGAAGAACAATCTATCCTTTGACCTTGCTGAGCTGTAGTTGAGCCAATTTAGCAAGAACATGGAAAGAACCTAAGTCTTAAAGAATAATCCATGTAAGTTTGGTTCTTTACTGACTTGTTTATTTTTCTATATGTAAAACTTTTTCCCTTCAAAAGGAATTGTGGTGTGGTAGAAGGATATACCAGTTTTATATCATATTAATGAATTTCTAGCAAAGATGGGAGAAAAAATTGGAAGTATAATGGATAAATTTTTTGAGTCCTTTAAAGAGAAAATACAAGGAAGATTCAGAAGACCAATGAAGTTTCTAGAGGATTATGAATAGGATATATGTTTTCTTGTTGATTGTGACAAGGTTCATATCCAAGCAGTCAAGCCTAGAGTGGTATGGGTCAAACCTCTAGGATATGAGGTCAATATTGATGACACTAAAGATATAATTGAGGCTCTCTTAAATGAGCCAATATATCCCAAGGCTCCATATTTTGGAACCTATGAGGAACCAAAGGCTAGAATTGAACTGGAAATCAAGCTTCTCCACACAATGGAAAGAGGAAGAAAGAAGGTGGAAAAGATGCTTAAAGCCACCAAATCCTCTAATTCTCCTCTCTTGTTGATTGAAGGGAAAGGAGATGATCTTGATGAAGAAGGAAAGGAAGAGAAGGCAGAGGAAGAAGAACCTGAAGAGGAGGAACCTCCAAAGAAGAAAGGGAAGGTCATCATAACCAAACCTACAAAATCATCCCCTGTTGTGTTCACCAAAAGAGAAACAAAATCTAGGAAGGAAATAAAACTTGGAGATGATGAAGATAATGAAAAATATATCATATTTAAGATGTTTTCTCCTACCTTCAAAGAAAGGTTATCTAGACTGCAAAGTGGAGTAGCTATGGGATATCTTAAATTCCTTAAGTATGAGACAAGGAACAAAGAAGAGCAGAAACCAATCGAGGAAGCCCTAGTGGCTAAAATGGAAAAATTGAAATACTCCCTAGAGGAACTATCAAAGCAAGTTCCTAATACTCTATTTAAGTCAATATCACATCATTGGGACAATGCATTAAGTATTGCCAAGGACATCAGAGAGAAAACTCTTAGACAACTTATGTTGAGTCTCACTAATAAGGAAGTGAAGAAATCATTGAAGGAGAATGAAATAAAGCTAACTCCAAAAGTCAATGCATTTCATATCCTATCTAGAGACATAGAGTCATTTGTGAAGTCCAATGCCATAGCATGGAAGAAAATTTATGGGTTGTACAAGTCTAGTGATCAGGTTGTGCAAATTAATGATGAGGGGGGTGTAGAAAAAGATGATGAAGAAATTGATGATATTGAAAATATGGAAGGAGGTGATGCTAAAGGAGAAGAGGCTCAAGAAGCTATCGGAGGTGATATTCCTAAGATATAGAGTATTGAAAACTCAGATCCTAAGAAGATTGCAAGAGATGTAATGACCTCTCTTTCCAATTCTCTAAGCAAAGCCTTAGTGTAACCTAACTTATAGAAGAATTCTACCCAGTTGATTGAGGTAAAAAAATGCATCACCAAGCCCCCAACCAATCTCTGGAGTAACATTACCAAGTGCTACAATGAGTGAAGTTTCTATCATTTCATCTACCGAGTAGTAGGCTCCAATCATTCCACCATCAAGCTTTACCAAGCTATAGAAAGGTATTTCAAGCATTCCTACTGTTAGTATTGTTACTCCTACATTTTTTTTGTTTCTATTGTTTCAATTATTATTTCTATACTAAGTGTGTCCAAAATAAGTGCAATGACAGTTGAAGTTAAGCCTCAACTGAGCATAGAAGTTAAGAGCAAAGGAAAAGAAACTATTCCTTCTATTGTTATAATAGAAAAGGGTAAAGAAGAATAAATTGATTTGGATGAGGAAATTGTTATTCCAAATTGGGATACCTCTGACCTCAATCTGAAGAAATGGATACCCTAGGTGAGCTATGGAAAAAGAGGGCTAAACAGAAAAATCTTAGAGAAGAAAGGAAAAGGCAAAATCAAGTGCTTGAGGATATAAAAGGAATATTCATTGATGCACTAAGTATAGAGGCTTATGAGAAGCAACCAATTTTGGATCAACTTGTTGAAGTTGTTCACAAGTATAATGAGGAATCTAATGTGCAAGATAAACTTCTATAGAGGGCAGAAAGAAAGTTTGGAAATAAATTTTTGGAGCAGGTAGCACAGAAGATAGCTCTTGACTAAGTAGAATTATCTACTATTCTTGCTACATTTGAAATATCTGTAAATAATGTTGTTTCTTTGTTTGTAAAGCTAAGTGATGTATCTAACTTTTCTAGGTAAATAAAGGATAAACTATCCAAGATAGATGAGGACATGAAGGCAAGTGCACAACAATTGTCACTTGAACCTAGTTGCTACTCTACACATTTTATAAAGATCAAGTACTTGTCAAATCTTCAAGCAGAATTATTAAGAGAAGAAGCCAGGATAAGGGCTACACTAGCATATGTTCAAGGCATGATCCTTCCCAACATGGATACAATGCAAAAACATATTGCATATTCCAAGACATTGGTCCATGATAATAATTTCTCCATACCTAATCATATGATAATAATTTCTCCATAGAATCAAAAGTATTACAAGAAATCTAAGACAAGACAATGTCAATCATTTTGAAGGTACATGGTGATTTCTTGTCACATTTTGGTATTAACTTGTAAATATTTTTCACCTTTGGCATTTATGTCAAAAAGGGGGAGAATAAATATTATTGATAAAAGCAGAGAATATTGTCATACTCCAAATAAATATATGGGGGATTTGTAAAAGAAAGGAAACACATGTATAGATAGTAGAAAATATGTTTTCAAAAGTAAATTTGAAAAAATAAAAATAAAGGAGTTAGAGGTTACTGAGCATCAGCAATAGACAACAGTCAAAACCAATTTGAAGACCCAGATTGTGAATTGAGGGAGTTTTGACTTGTATTTTGAAAATTCATATCTGTTGGTATGATAAGTGTTTTTGTCACTAACTCCAAAGGGTGAGATTGTTGACCTTATGTTTAAATCATTTTTCTATTAGTGACTTAACACTTAGTTGGTTTCATTGCTACTAAGCTTACCATACTTCTAGGAGTGTTAACCAAGTGTTTAAGTTGCTACTAAGCCAATCAATTAGACTACAGTTCATGATGAGCTTCATATAATCTACTGAGCATCTAACGTAGTTTACAATGTTAACCGAGCTCTATAGTATCTACTGAACTCAAAGTGTCAACAAAGTGAAGTAAGTGTTGACCAAGCCATGTAGTGTCAACTAACCATTTAACTATCTACCAAGTTTCTTAGTATTCACTGAGTCATACAGTGATGATCGAGTTCCTACTACTCAAAGTGATTAGTATGGACCAAGCTTCAATGTCAACCATGTGCCAGAGTCTACCGATTGTTGATAGTGTTTTTCGAGTGTCAGAACATCACCGAGTTGTCTTTAGAACTCGAGTTACAGCAATGGGCTAACTTAGTGAATTATGATAAATTTTGTATTGTAGCTGACACGAGAAGGTAATTAAGTAGAATTGGTATATATGCATTGTTTTATATCATATCCAAAATAAGTATGGGAATAAGTAAGAAGTAGATGAGTGAAAATTGAAGAAGGCTACAAGCAATAGGAAAAGCATAAAATTATCTATCATAGTCGGGTGAACCCACAATAATGGTAAACATAGGTTCACGCGAACATGGTAAACGTGTTCGCGCAAACGCCATGTTCGCACGAACATGCAAAATCACAAAAATTTTAACCTTTTTTTCTTTTTTTCTTTTTTTTTCTCTTTTGACTGCCATAATTTTAGGAGAATGATCTCCTACTGTAAAAAATTAAAAAATGTCAAATGTGCTTCTCGGAGCAAGCTTTCCAACGACTATAATTTTATTACATAATTTAATCATTAAGAATTTCAAATATGAGTTCAACTCATTATAGGTTCATTACCGATTGAACATCAACCGACTTTGACACCTCGGGAAAATTAGTAAATTAGGTCAATTTTTTTTTGAAAAATATGGAGGCACTGGCATATTGAGATACCTTTCTATTCAAAAAAAAAAAAAAATGGTTTATGATAAATTGACTTCAAATTATCTGTGTCAAACGGAACGTATGTATGAATTACGGTAAATGTCACTTCAAAACTTCATAAACTATACAATATTCAACAAAAATAAATCAAACCAAATGCAGACACTGGATATTGATGCTACAAATCCAACGCAGAAAGAATTACTTCATTATCATTTCTAGAAAAAAAAGTTATGTGTGTCAAATGGACTGTCACTTTTTAAAATATTGAATTTTATTATGTACCACTTTTTGGAGGAGATAAAAAAATTTACATAAATAAATAAAAAATTTAGATTAAAAAATATGGTTACAAAGTAGGAACAAAGTACTCAAAATCACTAGTTCATGTCATCTTGAAATTATTTATAGTTTTGGAGATATAGTCACTTGAACGTGACATTTGTTGCAAAAATATTGATTTCAGAGTCAAAATTGGTCAAAAAGTGGAACCCATTATTGTGGGATCACCCAATCAAGTTATCATCGTTATTCAAAGGAATCTCATTCAGCAAACCGAGTTGTAGATTAAAGATCAACCATTGATTCATCCTAACATGTGCATTAGTCAAATCCTTTCACAACGTGGACTTAACAGTCTCATTTCAAAATCTCCTAATAGACTGCATACTTCATTGTATGTTATAAATCCTTTCACAAGGTGAACCTAATAATCCTTATTGCTCCTAACAGAGTAGACCACCAGAACTGGTTAGTTGTAAGCTTTAACAAACTAACTTTATACTACAGTATTAATGCTTGTTCATGTCATCCCCACCCCAGTTTTACTTTCTATTTGTAAGGTTTCTGGGTTACCAAATATTGTGTCAAAGTGCTACAAATGTTTTATTACTTTCAATCCTTCATGCATGTAATTAGATCATATTAAATGATGAATCTTTAATTGGTGAATTAAAGCATAATTTTTATTGGTTCCTGATTTACCCCCCCCACCCCCCCAATAGTCACCTAGTCTATACTACATTTTTGAAAATGAGAATAAGTCTTCAACACGTTGTCCAACTAGAAATATAGGGTCATGTGCTTAGGTGGATAACTCTTGATTTGACTCACTAACTGGAATGTAAATGCCTTTATACAGTTGGTTGGCCACTTCCTGAAGCAATTGTTGAACTACTAAATTTTATTTTTTGTTGGTGTTCCCTTGATTTGGTGAACTTATTATCATAGAATGTTAGTAATGTATGCCATACTTACAAATATAATCATATCATCATCTCATAAAAGCCTTTAATGAACTAACTTATTCTTGCAAACATGGGCCAACTTGGTTGCAATACATTTAACCCATAAAAGTATAGATCAAAAAGGTAACTTAATGTATTCATGGATATAATGTTATTCAATCTTACCATACCTATCATAAGTTCATACTAAAACATCAATATACCAAACCACAACTTATATGGATAGTAGGAAAATTTATACAAGATATTGTTCATAGAGTCTTTGGTAAAAAATGAAAAAAAAAACCCTCAACTTATCATCTAGAACGAGGACCGTAGTGGCCATAAAATTGCATCATCAATTACCCTAGCAGAAATTTGGTGGAGAATAATGGAAGCTGGATGAATATTCTAGAAGTATTTTTCTTTAACTTTTTGTGTCAAAAAATCAATTTTACCCCTACCAAAATTGATATTGGCCAATAAGATTTAGAAATTAGATTACAAAAAAAGATATTAAAAGTAAAATAATTTATACTTTAGAATGCCACATTCAAACATTGAAACAATTAAATAGATAAAGGTCTAACAAAAACATTACTTTCCTTAGAGAGGGACTAATAAAAGGGACTACCCCATAATAGTAATTGCACACACACACACACACATACATACGTGTGTGTGTGTGTGTGTGTACATATATATACATATATATGTGTATATAAATATGTACATATAAATGTGTATATACATATGTACACATATATATATGTATATACATATGCGCACGCGCACGCACACACACACACACACACACACACACATATGTATGTATGTATATACATATGTACATGCATATGTGTGTGTGTGTGTGTGTGTGTGCGCGCACGCGCACACACACACACACACACACACACATATGTATGTATGTATATACATATGTACATGCATGTGTGTGTGTGTGTGTGTGTGTGTGTGTGTGTGTGTGTGTGTGTGTGCGCGCACACGCACACACACACACACACATACACACACACACACATATATGCATGTACATATGTATATACATACATACATATGTGTGTGTCTGTGTGTGTGTGTGTAGTCGATAGGCTATTATACAACAAATGTTGATCGTGATCTATAATGTCTTAGCTAGAAAACATTTTCTAACTATCAAAGCCTTGTTGGAAGTGATGAAAAAGTGAGTTGTTGGTGAAGAAAACATTGCCATTGAATTAGGTTGTGGGGATGGTTAGCAGGGTCGATAAAAAGAGATTTAGTAGTGGAAGAAAATGATATGACTCGCCCACAAAAATGACCCAAATGACCCCAAACCTAATTCCAAAACACCACTTTTGATGATATTTCAATAAGAGAACCCAAAAGCAATAATCTGTTGTCATCATGAATTGAATTTGCCATTTCTAAAAAGGTGCCCACTGCAATTGGGTCCCCTTGGTACACTTGAATATTTTCTTTACATATTGTGAAGGCTTTCTCTCAAGAGTATGGTTGTAGTCAAACATGACTTTGATCACACTAATGGCCATTTTTCAAAGTAGCTTGTCAAGGTTGAACATTACTATGGTGTCATGTGTGATTCCCTGGCCTCTGATGGTTCACATGGGAGAAGTGGAGAGAGATAGACAATTTGAAAGTATATGTTATTGGGAGAGGAGATTAAGGACATTGTAGCCTGAGAGGGATTAGAGAGGAAGGAGAGGCAAGATAAATTGGACAAGTTATTGAGGAGAATGGAGGGGGCAATTTTTCATTAATGTTCCTATGAGCTATGAGACTATTCTGCAGGCGTATATGCTTGGTGGGGATCATGGGTGCCTTGTTCTTAGCTAGCAAGAAGTCTCCCTCTTTTCTATTACAACATGATAGTCATCTTGATTATATTCATTATCATCTTTTATCATTCATATGAGAAATCAATGATTAGAAATACATTATAATCAAATTTAACATATTTTAAATAATACAAATTAAATTATACATGTATAATTATGTTTATTATTAAATATAATACAATTATAGTAATGTATATAATATAATTAAAAATATTAATTTATTATAATTGTTATTGGTATAAATAGTACATATTAATTTACTGTAACTATTTTTAAATCCTAAATCATAAATTTTGATAATAATAAAAAATATTAAACACTTTAAAGTTTTAAAGTGCTTAGAATCTATGATAATATTTTGAAATATTAAACTACTGTAATATAAATGTGGTTTTTTAAAAAAATATTTTAAAATTGTTAATAGTATTATTAAATTTTATTTTGAAGTACATTATAACTTTTACATTTTAATACTTAAAATAAATTATAAATTTAAATTATGATGAAAAGAATGGAAAATATAATTGAATCGTCAACACATAGCAACGGTTACAATTATTATGTCTTTATCGTTGCAATATTCAAATTATTACTTCAAATTTTAATTAAGTTTTAGAGGTAGTATTAGTACTAGAGATCATTTAGTATTGGGGTATGGTTAGTATTTGTTATATAATTGAGAGGGGGGTGAATCAATTATGTCCAGTTATCTCACAGTTCCTTCAAACGTTTCATCACCATCAAAGCAATATGAAAATTAAAAATATTAACTTCAATATATTCAATCACTTGATAGACATATTCAACTTGAAATTTAACTCATACATCAACTTTGTTCCAAATTGTTATCAAATTGTTCCTTGCATTACCCACTGTTAGTAAAGTTCTAGTAATTACCTTGTGATATCTAGTTATTACCAAGTTGTAATAAATTATAAAACATGTATATCAACTTGTAACACAAATAACATCCACATAATTAACACCAAAATTTTAACGTGGAAACCCTATTAATGGAAAAACCACTTGGGACCGACAACCCAAAAATTTCACTCTTCTAAAGTGATCTCTATTAGGAGACTACCTTGCTCAAGGTTACATACACTTTGTTAAAGTGGTCCCATTAGAGGATTTCACTAAAAGATCGTCTAGACCTTATCACTCCCTGACTAGGACTAAAAAGAGTGGCCTAATTTAAAGGACTTACAAACACCACTAATCGATGTTACCGTATATGATTTCATAGACTTGTTAAGTCCACTTGGTGCTTCCAAGATTTTTTGCTACAATGGTTAAATAATAACAATCAAAAGTGATCTATTAAGAACAGAAACTACCTTTTCTTGTTCATATCTATGTTCTTTCTCTTTCTCTATCTTTTTCTCACCTAACAAATTATGTCTTCTACAAACTCTTCTTCTTCTCTTCTCTCTACTTTGCTTGGTTCAGTTGGTTCAACACTTATGTCATCTCCTTCAACCATTTTTCTCTTTACAACATCATTCAATCATATCTCTTTCAGCTTCATCAACTCTTAAACATCATCACAATGAAATTGTCAACCACTTCGAACCATAAGTTTAAAACTATCATTTTCTTCTCCTTGAATAGATTTCTCAATGCTTCTAGATCCTTCAATCTTTTGTCACTTAATCATAATCATCGATCTTAGGTTTACAACTGAATTCCTTCATACAATGAATTTAGACACATAGAAAATGTAACTTTGCATAGAACTTTGTGTCCACACTTATCCTTCTTCAATTTCTTTCATTAGATCCTTCTTGAAATTTCTCCATTGTAGATTTTGCAACAAACTTCGACCCTCGTAATGGACCTTCTTGAACTTTCCAAATTTTCATCAAAATTCGGCCTCAGATTCCAATTTCTCAATCTTTTTCATCTGGTTGTCACTCAATAAACATTACATTTTATTGGGAAATATATAACTCAGATAATACTGACTCACTTGGACAACATTGTGTTCTTCCTTCTTCTTTGATTTCACTTAGGCAATATTGTAGTCACTTGGTGAATGCAGTATTATGGTTAAAATTAATGTGTTGCATTAGGCATAGGATGTAAAGGTTTTGAATCTAAAAACTGTATCACCTAATCTAGTTAGTGTAACAAGAATACTAATGCTAACAAAAGAATTCACAATAACTAAATAAGTAAACACTTATGATAGGACGAGGTTATCACCAAAAGGAAGGCAAACCAAGAATGGTAAGCTCCCTGGGCATAACCTATGATGACAAAGCTATGTCCCTGATGGATATTGGATGTATGCTCACGTTGTGCTCAAGCTTCCAAAAGGTGGGGGGTTTTTACCAAGTGTGTACATGGATAAGGGTTGGTGAGGGATAAATTACTTCTGAAAAAGAGAAATAGTTTTATAACAACCAAATTCACCATCACTTGTGATAAGGCATGTTAATTACCTGAAACATTAGATTAAGAACAATGAATTTAGAAAATCATTAATATGACAATATATTAGAGTCTTCTATTTTTTCTTTCTTTGTTTATCAATCAACTTTTTTCCTTCTCCGCTATACCCTTTTTTGTACCTAGAATAACATGACATTTGTATAAGAGTTGGGAACCTAAATTGTCTAGCAAGATTGTAGCTTGTGTAGAAGGGGACAAACAATTAATAGTGCTAGCATTAGATTTTTTTTGGCTTCAATTTTGTATTATGTGCTCTAGTGTTTTGATCGCTTGGGTTATCTTGCAAAACATGTATTACACTTATATTTTTTGATTTGTTGTTCTTTTTTTGATAGCTTATACTTGATTTTGGAACAAGGATTTATGATATTATAATTTTTAAAAATAGGAAAGCTTCCATGAAATGGTTCTACTTTGCTAATAGTAGAAAGTGTAAGAATTTGCCTTAGGGCAAAATCACCCCAGATCAAGAAGCTCAACAACTAGCACAAAATAGACCAATAGAGTATGAACAGAATAACAATATGATATTCAATAGATGTAATTGATGTTGTACACACGAGGAGTGCCTATATATAAAGGCCTCTAGACTAACTAGGAGTTAGCACATTGATAAGTGTTACAACCAAGCACATGTCCACCAGGAGTGGATTATCTTCCATTAAGCATAGGAGTTAGTGCGATGATGAGAGGATAAGCCTACAAAGGTGTGTCACATAAAATTATGTTGTAGATACCATGCGCTTAATTAAGATTGCGAACAACTGTGTTGTCAACATGACAACTCAGTTGATTATGCAAACTCTAGTGTTGTAGACACCATGTGCTAAATTAGA
This sequence comes from Cupressus sempervirens, assembly GCA_028749045.1. Taxonomy (NCBI): domain Eukaryota; kingdom Viridiplantae; phylum Streptophyta; class Pinopsida; order Cupressales; family Cupressaceae; genus Cupressus; species Cupressus sempervirens. The sequence goes on from CM053793.1 coordinate 61,140,502, forward strand.
GTTGCTTACTACTATGTTGTCAATAAGGCAACTCATATGAGTACACAAACTCCTAGGTGTCTAACCTAATAAATAATAAAATAATGCATTTATCCAAAGTAAACTTAAGTAAAGTGTAAATAATAATTATTTACACTAACACCGCCCCCCCCCCCCCCCCCCCGCCTGCCCCCTTAAGTTCAACTTAGGGGAATGCACTTAAGCTCACAAAATCTATGATGAAATGCATAATGGGTCCTGACTACTAGGCCATGTTAGGTACCCAAGTACAAATACAATGCTAAGATGCAATAAAATCTCTCTACAAATGGAGAAAGAGGGAAAACCTCGAGGGAAAAACCCTCCTCCAAAAAGAGAGATATGTACAATATAGAAGAGAAGGATCATGTGACGCCCTTGGTGAAAAATCCCTCACCCCCAAGAGATCTCACAAATGAAGATACTTGACATCCGTGAAGGGCTTGGTGAAGATGTTGGCTACCTACTGCTCAGTAGGACAATACTGCAATCCAATGACCTACTCATGAATTAGCTTTCTAATGAAGTGCATATGAACCTCAATATGTTTGGTGTGTTGATGTTGCACTGGAAGTTTTGAGATTTCAATAGCACTCTGGTTCTCATAATGGATAACTATAGGTCTAGGTAGATCAAAACCAAACTCCTTCAAAATCTGTTGCATCTAAATAGCTTCCATTGCTATAGTCAAAGCTCCTCGATACTAAATCTCGATCGATGAAAGAGCAATGGTGTTCTACTTTTTACTCTACCAACAAATAGGGCTAGAACCAAGATGAAACATACATCCTAAAGTAGACTTGTAAGAACCAAGGAACCCTGCATAGTCTGAGTCTGTATATCCCACTACTTGAAGTTCAGTACCAGTTGCATAGTGTAACCCATGTGTATGTGTACCCTATATGGTGCAAGATTCATTTGGCTACCTTCCAATGAAGTTTATGTGGCTCTTGCATGAAGCGAGAAACTATGCCAACCACAAATGAGATGTCAGGGTGTGTATGTGTCAAGTAGATGAGGCTTCCAACTATCTATACAAAGTCGCATCAACAAGTGGAGCAGAAATTGCCTTCCCAAATCTTATGGGGCCTTTGGTATTAGAAAAATTAGACATCTCAATAATGCCCTTTTAGCCAAATAGATCTGGTGCATTTTTCAGAGTGTTAGAGAATGGAGGGAAATCATGACTGAGAAATACCTTAAAAGGCAGTCTCTCAGCTTTTTGCTTCATGAGATTGAGATTCCTCAAGCATCTTACCTATGGAATGGGATCCTAAAGGCAAAAGTCCTAGCTAAGTCCAAGGTTAAATGGAAAATTGGTAAAGGTGAGAATATCTTATTTTGGAAGGACAATTGGATGAGCCAAGGACCTCTTATTGATCACCCTAATTATGGAAGATAGGAAGAGCCATGCATAAGAAGATATGGTCTAAATGTCAGTGATTATAGAACAGATAATGGATGGCAAGACCTGTCTATGATATCCCTGGACCTTAAATCTTTGATGATTAGCCTAAATGCTATTTTCATAAATAACAAGAGGGTTGAAGTCATCTAGGGAGATAACTCAAATGGGCAATATTGTGTAACCTCTGGGTATTTTTCATTATGGGATAGAATGCAAAAACCCATCTGGGATAAGTCATGGACTCCTAGCCTTACCCCAAAAATCAACATCTTCTTTTGGCTTTTTCTCCAAGAAAAAATCTTTACTTTGGATAATTTATCTAAGAGAGGTCAGATTATCCCCAATAGGTGCAATTTATGCAAGCACGACTTGGAGACGGTCAATCACTTATTTATTCATTGCTCCTATTCCTCCAAAGTTTGGAACCTCCTGACTAGGGACTTTGGCGTCAGCTGGTGTCCCCTGGCCAATATTCAAGAATTCTTTAGCCAATGAAAGAGTTCACACTTAGGTATGATCACCCATTTAATTTGCTCTTGGTACCTCCCACACTTCTAATGGGGAAGTTGGAAAGAGTAGAATAACTGAAGTTTCAAAGACAAGGAATCCCCTAAGTTTGTTATTGTTAAGAAAATTGAAGGATTAATGAAGGAAAACTCCACCATCACAAAGGAAGGAAATATTAAAGAAGGTGGGAACAACAGACAAAGGAAAAATGACAGGGCTAGGAAAAGAGTGGAGGTCAGGTGGTTTGTTCCCCTTGAAAACTGGTACAAAGCCAATTTTGATAGGGTTGCCAAAGGGAACCCTAGCCTTGCTGGTAACAGAGGCATCATAAAAAATAGCTATGGTGGAGGAGTTGTGGCTTTTTCCTTCCCTCTTGGACATCAGACGAACCATTTCGTAGAAGCAAGTGCTACTAGTCACATTGTTAAATGAGCCATGGCTTCTGGGATTGAGAACCTCTGGCGGTAGGGGAATTCATTAAATATCATAAATTGTCCAACCAATAGCTCTATGTCTTCTTGGACCATTGAGAATTTTATCGAGGAGTTAAAGTCTAACCTGGGTAAGCTCAACAAGACCCATATTAGCCACGTGTATAGGGAGGCCAATACAGCTGCCGATTGGTTTGTAAATGAAGTGGTCGTCAAAAATTTGGTGATGATGTGGCATGTCAGTGACAAATTTTTGATGGTAGTGAATGATTTATACTGCAAGATCACATCCAAGGAAGTACTAAAAAAATCCAAAATTAATAATGTGAAGATTTGCAAGATTCCACGTTGGAGTAGGAGTTAATGAAAATCATGTAAAACTATTTTCAAAACATGATAGCGTGTATGTACAGAAAGCTTTTTGGGTTGTCTTGAATACAACCATTAAAAATGATAAATTCAAAAACATTTTTGAGTTTCACATTTTGAAGGAGGTCGAGGTTTGTAAGCAAATAGTGAGCAAGTGGGGGCTTATTGAACCTGAGGAAACCATGGTAGGGGAGAGAAGTAGGAGGGAGCCGTCGGGGGAGGCAGAGAACTAGAAGAAGAAATTGAAGGTTTGGCATAAGTTGGAAAAGGGAAAAATCACTAGATTCTTGATGAAGCTCCATGGATTTGATGCAGGGATCACCAAGATTATGGTGGATTCCTGGAAAAAAGGGAGACTCAAAATTGATGGGGTCACCCGCCATGTCAATGTGGATTTGATAGCCCAAGTTGCAGAGATCCCTCTAAAAGGGAGTAACTTCTTCAGAGACAAGAAAATGTCGACAAATGTTGTCAAAGTTTTTGTGAAGGATGAAAAGGAGATGAATAAGCTCATCAAGGTGGAGACATATTACGAGATGGAGTCAATTAAAAAGCTATGGAGGTATGTCCTAAGAATTATCATTGATAGGATCATAACACCTAATTTTGTTTTACTTAATCACTTTAGGAATGGAATCAAAATCTCTTTTCCTTTTTATCTTTTCACCTCCATGAGTAAGGGTATCAAGGGTTTTAAGAGGAAACCTACAACTATCCCAACCCTTTACAAGGGATTACTCCTCTTGGTCTATGAGTATCTAAAGACTCAAACTTGGGGAAAATCCCTTGGTGATGCTGGGTGTGCAACTGAGGAAATTGGGAGTTTGGATTTTGAGGATGTGCATAGCATAAAATTAGAAGAAGAGGACAATGCTTCCTCTAAAGGTAAAGCCCCCAAGGAAGAAAGGAAGGTCGGTCCCTCTACCCGCATACCCTATAGAAAGAGCCCTCGAGGCTTACCCCCCACTCCCCCTAATCCTGAGCCTTAGGAGGAGGAGGAGGATACTACATAGTTAACTACGCTCAAGCTAGAGTAGTACTGGGATGGGTGACCTCTCGAGAAGTCCCGGTGCTTCACCCCTATGAGCATCACCTAGATCCAATGAGTGCTAAGTGTTCCATTTATTCTCATGAAAGATGGATTCATGTTGAATCACTACTCATGAAATATGGGTCAATGAGTTTGACTCAAAAATCACATAGTTAAATCCTGATAGCAATATCACAATTTGACTACCTGTGGAAATTATTTCCTACTTATCAGGAGGAGGAGGATTATGATGATGATGAGGATACAGACTTAGAGGAAGAGAAGAAGGGGGAGGATTATGAGAAGGAGGAGAAGAAGGGGAGGGAAAGTGAAAAGAAGGAGGAGGATTCAGTTCACATGTTAGGGAATCCCAAGAAAAGGAAAGAAAATGAGGCTTTTGATGCCAATGACCAAATTCTTGAGATTCCAGGCCCTGCCCCCATTACCTCTTCATCTAAGGGGAAGATAGAAATTTAGGGGAAAGAGAGTGGGGAGGTGTTAACAAAAAATAGGAGGAGGTCCTAGAGGAATTTTCATTCGAATACCACAAAATTAGGGATAGTCAGGGAGCCAATGAGTATCCAAGTGATGGAGGACATTGATGGCAAAGCCCACTATGATGAACTCATTGACCTTGCATTGGTTGTTATCTTTGATAATGTGAGGGATATTGGGCTTAACCTTTTGAAAAATGCTAAGAACAACATAATAGACAACTTTTGGTCTATCAAATGGTTATTCCATGAAATTGAAGACCTTAAGGAGAAAAGAAGCTAGGTAGGAAGCCAAAAAAATGGCAGCGACTAGGGCCCTAATGAAGAAAAGAGAAGCCAGGATGGAAACCAACAGCACTATAATGTCCAGGAACACAACGCTAACAAGGAGGATAGAATCACAAAGGTTGAACAAAGAGTCCAAAGGATGGAGTTCTCCCATTATAACCTAGCTAATTAGGTGATCGCTACTTTGAATGCCCTAAATGAGAACATTAATAGTTTGGGTGAATCATTGATGAGTGTTGGATTTGGCGAGGAAAAGATGGAGAATGCTAGCTTGGACATTGGGCAGGCTGAGGATGATTCAAAAGAAACCAGGGACCTAGTGGATGCTCAGAACCAGGACTAGGAGGATGCGGACGACCAAAAGACCAAGGAAGCTGGAGAGACCCGAAAGGTTCTTGATAGAGAGAATTAATAGTTAGTGATTTCTTGTTGTCTCATATTTTCCTAGTGTAGCTGGTCTTTTATTTTTCTAGTGTAGCTTGTTTTTTTTCCTGGCCATGGGCCTATTGTTTGGGTTTGAATTTTGATAAGCAGATACACTATAGCTGGACTTTTCTTAATATTTCTATTTTAGATATGTTGTAAAAAATTTTGGGTTTCAGGATCCTTGTAAAACTTGTTTTACTTAATCAAAAACAAGTGGAGCAGAGCACTTTGTTTCTAACTTAACACTTGAAAGAATGGGAGTAGGTGCAGCCTTGCGATCACTCATGTGAAACTGAGCAAGTAGATTAAGAGCATACTTGGGTTGTGATAAGGTGATCTCTGATGAAGATTGATGTATCTCAATACCAAGGAAATAGTGTAGTAGACCCAAGTCTGTCATCAAAAACCTATTCTGCAAAGTAGCCTTGACACTATCAATAATGGATGTTGTACTCCCTATAATGATCAAATCATCAACATAAATCACTAGAAGCAAATTTGAATCATCCCTCTGAAGAATGTAGACATTCAGATTGGAATGACATTTGGTGAACCCTACTAAGAGAATAAAGGAATCCATCTTGGCATACCAAGCTCTTGGAGCTTGTTTAAGTCCATATATAGACTTCTTCAATTTGTAAACCAAGGTAGCATCTTGTATGAATCCTTCTGGCTACTCCATATATATCTCCTCATGAAGATCCCCATTTAAAAATGTGCTTTTCACATCCATCTGATGAACAACCAATCTCTAAGTTGTTGTTATAGCTAGTGTCAAATGAATGCAATTCATCTTTGCCACTAGTGCAAAGGTCTTAGTGTAATTAAAGTCAGGTACCTAAGAGAAACCTTTTGCAACAAGTTGAGCTTTATGTTTATCAACAATTCCATCCACTATGAATTTGGTCTAATAGATCCACTTACACCGAACCACTTTTCTTCCCTTAAGAAGAGAGACTAAGTCCCATGTATCATTTTTTATAAGAGAATTATATTCTTCCTCCATTGCTCTATCCCATTCGGGAATACTCGATGCTTCTTTGAATGATTGTGGATCTGAAGCAACTACAATATAAGCATGTGGGAGTGAGTTGTGTTGTGATCTTATCCTCCTATTATCTGAAGGATTCCTTGCCAATGGTCTTGTTGCATCCAATGTTTGCTTAGCCCATCTAGGTATATTGGAAGAATATGTAGTAGGAGTGTCATCAATCTCAACTAGCTGATGCCTCTATTTGGGTCAAGACGAACATCTTCCAAGCAATTGTTATCACTATCACTCTCTTCAATGAAGGAGGAAGAAGGAGGAGTTGAAGAAGTAAAGCTTAGACAACTTTATTCAAAATACACACTCCTCTCATCGAATATATCATGTGTCTCTAGATCCATAAAATTGTAGGCTTTATGTGAGTTTGCATATCCAACAAGGATGCAAGGTTTTCTTTGAGCTTCCAATGCCATATGTTTCCATGGAGGTATTTGTGCCCATGCTGGACAACCAAAGACTCTAAAGTGCTTAGCCATAGGTTTCCTACCAATCCATGCTTCAAAAGGAGTAATACCATCCAAAGCTTTATGAGGACTCCTATTTTGGATATTGTTAGCACAATTCATTGCTTCAGCCCAAAAGACTTGATCAAGGGACTTGTTTAGTAGCATGCAAGTGGTCATCTCTTTGAGAGTTCTATTTTTCCTTTCAGCAATACCATTCTATTGTGGCACATATGGTATTGAATGCTGAAGGTCAATTCCCTCTTGAGTGCAAAAGTCTATTAGTCTTGAGTTCACATACTCCCCTCCATTATCTATTTGAAGAAATTTGATGGCTTTCCCTAACTACTTTTCCTCTTGAGCCTTGAAGCTGATAAATTTTTCAAACACTTCACTCTTATGAGCCATGAAGAAAACCCAATTAAAGTGAGAGTAGTCATCTATGAAGGTGAGTGCATAACAAGACTTGCCAAATGATGGCACTGGAAATGGGCCAGCCACATCACTATGAACCAATTCAAGAAAACATTGTGCTCTCCAAGACTTCCCCTTTTCATACATTTTTTCAAGATGTTTCCCATGTGAGCAACCTAAACAAACACCTTCTGAAAACTGGACTTGAGGTAGACCATTAACCATTTTCTTTCTATTAAGCTGCTGAAGATATATGTAGTTGAGATGTTCAAATCTCTCATGCCATAATTTGCTTTCTACATTTGAATGTAATAACAAGGCTTGTGCATTTGATTTTGGCACAAAGGAGGAGAAAGTGTAAAGCCTTGAACCATGATTGGCTTCACCTATTGCAATCATAGAGTCATCCTTGATGCTTTTCACTACCACTGAATCTGGAAGAAATTCAACTTTATTTCCACCTCCATAGTGAGTCATTTGGTAGACTAAAAGAAGGTTTGAGGTAAGATTAGGAACATATAGAACATCCTTGAGTGCTCCATTGTTCATCTCAACTTCACCTTTACCTTCAACTTCCACTTTAGTATCATCACCTACGAAGATGTGCGGTACTTTTGAATGTGTCATGGAAGAAAATCTCTCTTTGACGCACCCATATGATGTGTGGCACCTGAATCAATGATCCATTCTCCCTAACTAATAGTGTTTGTGAGTAAAGCATGCCTTTTTCCCTTAGAATATGAAGATGAAGATCCTTTCTCTTAACAAGCATTAGGCAGTGGAACATTGTGTTTCTTCATGATGTTCTTCAACACATCAATCTGCTTATAATAACACTGATGTCCATCATTGTTAGAATTGGTAATCTTTCCTGGTTTGTATTTATTAAATGGGATAAACCAAGGTATCCCTTATGTTGTTTGTCCTCTAGTCCACATGTGAGAACAAGTCTTTTTTTGTAATTCCTTTATTAAGGAAAATAGTTTATTCCTCCTTAAGAGGATTATGACACTTGTTATGCACACACTTATGAATGTGGCAATCATTCACATGGGAGTTACAAATAACTCCTCTTCTCATCTTTTTATAAGAGATGCTTCTTTCTCATTCTCTACAACACACAATCACGATGTAGTTCATGTAATGAGCCCTATCGCTCCACATTCTCTCTCTCTCTCTCTCTCTCTCTCTCTCTCCCCATTCTTAGGCATTTTCCTCGTTCATATAATCCACAAGGGGTTTTCTTTTCTTTCCCCTTTCAAAAATTGTCTCCTCCTTTGTGTTGATCTTGGAAAGCTCTTATATAGTATGGTAATTATGTTCATCACAAACTCTCTTGGATTAAATTATAATTCTTTATTTTTAGTTCATTTTGATTTTATTATTTATAACATGGTATCAGAGAAAAACTAATCCTTGTTTTGAGTTTAGTGATGAAGGTTGGAGCACACCTCATTTCGACCTAAGTATCTCTATTAAATTTATTTATTTGCACTTGTTTTAACAAGTAGCATTTATCAATTTTAGTTTAATAATATTTTTTATTATTATTTTTCTATTTAAATATTTAAAATTAAAAAAAATACATTTTCCTTAACATTTGATTGTAGGGAATACTTAAATAATAATAATTAATGTTAATTAGGACATACATTATAGACTATTACATTAATTGTATTCATTTTTTTTTTGTAAATTTATCATTATTTTCTCTCATCTATATTTTCTCTTTAAAATTTTTAATATTTAAAAAATGATTCTCATCCATGTAAGTTAGGCATCTTTGCAGCATATCCAAAACATGAATATTGTTTGCCATATATAGTTTTAAGTTTTCTATCCAACCCAGCTCTAGTATAAAGATCAAGCATATATATGTAAGTGGGGCCTCTGGCATGTAAGCTCATGAACATATTAGAAGCTTCATCAATGCTTCTTGCACCACCAAATCCATTTATAATAGCATTACAAAAAGATATGTTAGGATTCAATTTCTACAATTCCTTGAGAGCTCCTAATGTTTTAAAAGCTTCTTAATTCATTCCCACTATAGAATAAACTATGCTTATCAGTGGCTGGATACTACCATCTTTATGTAAAAGCACAAGTTGCTTTGCTATCCATTTTTTTTAATGTGTTGATTGAGAAACTCTTGCATTTAACTTTTCCTTCAAAATTTTAGCAGCTTTTCTTATTCTCCCTGGAACAACATAGAGCTCAATGACATTATTAAATGCAAAAATCCTAGTACAAAGCCCTGATTTCAGCATTTCTTCTGCAATTTTAATGGTCATATCATATTTCTTCATTTTTTTTAGTGAAGGGCAATATAAAGGCATATGACAATGGAGTTGCCCGCCCCTTTAAGTGCTGAAATGTTTCTTGTGCTAGGTTTTCTATAAGTTTTATTGTTTTATAAATAATTTGTGTTATGTTGTAAGCTTGCTAAAGTTTTTCTCTCTCTTAGAATGGTCAGCTAAATATATTATAAGTTTGACATATATAATTTACATTTGGCATTCCTATCATTTAGTTACTTAGTGTTGGTTAATACTTTTAATTCATTTGTAACGTATGTCTTTATATTTTTAATCATTCTATTTCAATTTCTTGCAAGTTTTTTTTAATCATAATGTTTTTGCATCACTTTGATTCCTTATGTTGCAGGTTCATTATTCCTCTAACATCTTTTCTGTTGGGTTTACATTATTAATTTGTTACCAAATCTATTTCAAGATATTCCCTGATAATGTTTTTAAAATTTTGACATTAATGTTTTAGAATAATCATTCATAGCATTAATGAGGAAGTAACAATTATTTCATAATATATTAGCATCCTTTCAACACTTTTTTCCAGGGCATTTTTTCTCATTAATCTATTTCAAATAAAGAATGTACATTAAATTAGTTTTTTTCTTTTCTCTTTCATATCTAAAACCTAAAACCTATTGCATGCCTAACCTTTTTTTCAAACATTTCCTCTAGACCCAACCCCCTACACCTGGATTGTAGAACCCACCGACTCCACTATAACCCCTATGTTGTCATCCCCTGAAGAGACCCTTATCTGAGGACGAACCCTTTGACTTTCACAGTATTGGACCACCACTCAGATTGCATCAAATAATGCATATGTCCTAGCCTCCATATCTGTTGGCAATAGCCCTGCAATATGAATCATTTCCCTTTAAAAATATATGTAATTCCTTAGCCGCAACCCTATCCTCATAGTATCCAAAAGGGTCATTTGTACCATATCCTCATCAACTTCTTGATGGGAATAATTCCTCCCACCCATGCCTTTGAAACATGCAACATATAACCACTAATTGCCTCATCCAATACAACTGCATTCACAAATGATGGACTAATACAAATCTCTTGAATCTTAATCAATGTCTTGTACTCAGGTAACATATTATATATGTTTGAGTACAATATGGACAATACTTGAGTCTAATAGATAGGTCACGGTACCCTTGGCCTCAACACCCCATCTCCTATTATGCTCCTTATTGCATGTTCCACCTCTCCAAGCATTACTTGAAATAGTTCATCAAAATCTCTCCTTAGGTATGTTGACTCCAAAGGAAATTGCCATGTTAAAATCTGAATCATCACTCAGAGATACAACACTTTGTGATCCATTTCCTCTCTACAATCTACATGAATAATACATAAGAAATATAAGTGTTTTTTCATGACAAAAAGATACTTTTGCATACTCTACTTTCATATGCTTTACCTTCACCTAGAATTAGCTTGACTAAAGTTTTTTGAGTAAGACTCCAAATGCTTCTCTCAGCTTCATTCTCTTTGTTTGCAACTTATAGAAGTTTTTTTTCTTTTCTCTTTGATTACACTATTGACTACCCAATGCGTGTTAGTGGATTTTTTTTTGGCTCACTTACAACTATCTATTCTAGTTATATTATTTTGTAACTGCTAACTTTTCTATTATTGCTTTAACGTCTCTATACATGCATGTATAAAAATAAGCTTTTTTGTTGTTCATGTAATATGTTGTAACCATACATTTCTTTGCCTCTGATTAGATTTTGTCTTTATTCAACTTCTATAGATAATTACGATTTAACATATTTTGTCTTTGTTCAAATATTCATTATATGTGAAATATACTTTTATAGAAAGATCCTCTCATTTTTTTTTGTAAATCATACTTTAAAAATAAAATATTATGACTTATCATTTACATATATTTATTTAAGTATATATGGGTGCACACATATATACCCAAATAAATATATTAAAAAAATTTATGACTATAATAATTCAGAAATTGATATATACCTTCAGAAAATAAATCAAGAGCTCATGTTTACCCTTAATGGAGTTTTCTACTTGATATCCATATATTGTTTATTTCTCATTGTTCTTCCTTGGATCTCTACATTTACCTGAATTTTGTTTGGATTATGCATTATCTTACACATTTGACTTCAACTTTATTGTGATATTTTGATGTGCACATAGTTGCACTTTTATGCTTTTATAGCATCATTCTATGCCATGTTGGCACTTTATGGTTTTATACCATTGATCTACATGATTTATATGATATTTTTTTTGAGTTGCATAGGGAGCCAATTTTTCAAGGTTAACTATGTAGGTCCCTTCAGTATAATTGATATGCAGTTTCCTTATCTGGCCCATGGAGTATCCCTCCATCCTATATTGGTGTGCACTCATTTTATATGGAGTTTCCCTCCATTTGGTTCTATTTTTTCTACTTTGAAAGGATGATATTTTATATGGAGTTTCCCTCCATTTGGTTCTATCTGTTCAAATTTGAAAGGATAATATCTTTATGGAGTTTCCGTCCATTTGGTTCTATTGGTTCCACTTTGAAAGATTGATATTTATATGGAGTTTCCCTCCATTTGAATCTATATGCTCTACTTTGAAAGGTTGATATTTATAGAGTTTCCCTCTATGTTCCATTTTGTTCCTCAATGAAGAGGATATTATTATCAGAGTTTTTCCTCCAAATTTAGATGATTTGATCCAATTTGAAGGCAATATGTTGTTAAATACTCATAATCCATTCTTTTTAGTATCCTAACAAAATCTTGATAATACTAATTTAATATGCATGTCTCTCCTTATACTTTATTTTCATATATTAATGTGATAATGATATGCATACTTCATTGCTTAGATCATGAATCATGCACGTTGTGGAGGGACACCCCCATTAACTTGCGGTGAGATGATCCATTAAGTGGACTGTCTATATCCACGTGATTGATGCAATATTGATGCAAGTATCATTAGTTGGCCTTGTCTGTGGTCATTAGTGCATTAGTATAATATATTTTTCATGAGAACATTGATCAAGTTTTTTTTTTTCTGATAATATTTTGAGCATATAATTTATCTTGATATCAGGTTAACTCCATTTCTTTGTGGTAACATGTTTTATTTTCCTCTCTGTTTCTCTATGAAAATTTATTATCCTTATTCAAAAGGATTTCTAATTTGAATATAAAATGAAATACTCTTTGTGGATAGTTGTCTTGTTTCTTGTGTCTATGTTTTTTAGATAATCCATCCAGGCACATAGAAGACAACATTATTTGGTGTACTTTAATGACCTTTCCACTTCTCTCTTGGCTCTACAAAGATTTACATATAGTCACAAGAGACCTTTTGCATAATTGAAGATATTCTAAAAGATCAAGTCGCTGCCATTTAGAATTTCATTGTAAAAATTTGGATTTAATACCGTTTGATGTAATTTCCCCAAGTAAAGATTAAAGGGGGGTGTTAGAATTGGTAATCTTTCCTTGTTTGTATTTATTAAATGGGATAAACCAATGTATCCCTTACGTTGTTTGTCCTCTAGTCCACATGTAAGAACAAGTCTTTTTTTGTAATTCCTTTACTAAGGAAAATATTTTATTCCTCCTTAAGAGGATTATGACACTTGTTATGCACACACTTATGAATGTGGCAATCATTCACATGGGAGTTACAAATAACTCCTCTTCTCATCTCTTTATAAGAGATGCTTCTCTCTCATTCTCTATGCTTCTCTCTCATTCTCTACAACACATAATCATGATGTAGTTCATGTAATGAGCCCTATGGCTCCACATTCTCTCTCTCTCTCTCTCTCTCTCTCTCTCTCTCTCTCTCTCTCTCTCCATTCTTAGGCATTTGCCTCATTCATATATTTCACAAGGGGTTTTCTTTGCTTTCCCCTTTCAAAATCTATGTCTCCTCCTTTGTGTTGATCTTGGAAAGCTCTTATAAAGTATGGTAATTATGTTCATCACAAACTCTCTTGGATTAAATTATAATTCTTTATTTTTAGTTCATTTCAATTTTATTATTCCTAACAATCATGACCCATCTTCTTACAATAGGCACACTTTTTCTTCTCTTGATTAGTGTCCCCCTTCTTGTTTGTATTTGAGGAAGACTTGCCTTGTTGATTTGATGTTGGTGTTGACTTTTCTGTATCCTTTGTTTTGTTATTCTTCCACTTCTTCTTTTTTCCCTTTCCTTTATTTGAACTTTGACCAACTGAATTTTGAGAACCCTCATTATTAGCCACTAATGCCTTAGACTTTGAAGACTTAAGAATCCCCATTGTTGTCAACTTAGTTTGTTCATCCTCTAACATCCAAGAATAATCATCAAAAGTGATTTTCTTATAGGAAGCTCCTAAGGTAGTCTTTGTGGTGTTGAAAGAAGAGACAAATGTGGAGTACTCGGATGGCAGCTTATTATGAATAAGATAGATCAACCTGTCATCTTTAATAGTACTACCACAATCATCTAGTTTTGTTCTTAATTCATTCACCTTAGTGATAAAATCCTATATTGAATCAAAGGTCTTAGGATCTAGGGATACAAGCCCATCTTCAATTTTGTAAACATCCTCCTCAATCACTTTACCATATAGGTTTTTGAGGGCATCCCAAGCTTCCTTGGATGTATCATACTTCATGATCTGATAGAGGATCTTGTCTTCAACCCCAAACCTAATATCACTTAGGGATTTCCTATCTGCCTTTACCAAAGCTTTGATATCACTTTGAGACACTTTATCACCTATTGGTTTAGGAAGGGAACCATCTACATATCGAGAAACTTCATCATGCATCAATTGACACCATGTTATAATAGATCATGTGGCATAGTTATGTGGTATTAAAATAGAATCTTAAAATTTTCCATGATGAAAGAAATGAAAGATAACACCAAGAAAAGAGGAACACAACACTAAGAGAAACCCCCCTATTCACTCAATCAAGAAACTACCCCCCCCGCCAAAATGAAATATTTTTACACTTTATACTTAGTGCGATTACTATAGCCACTTGCCAATTTTGGCCTTAGTGGTCTCCTAATTTGTTGTTTACAACTTCCTTTTAGAGTTCAAATCTAGAACTTTACAATGTATCTTAAATATACAACAATTCTGAAGTTTTATCAAAGCATTACAATGCAAAAAGGACCTAATTTTGAAAGTGGTATTTTTGTCCAAACAAGCCTATAATCTGATTAGAAATATGGAAAATAGACAAAAAATTATTCATTTTCAAAAAAAAAAAAGGGAACCTGATTTGTAGTCTAGATGAGCTCGTATAGAGCATTTGAAATTGCAAAATGTAGGATCAGACAGGTACAATCACCAAAAACTACAATTTTTGACAAATCCATGCACCAAAACTAGAAAATAATAGCACCACTAAAATGTTTAGGAAATTCTAGCCAAAATAAAAAAAATTGCACTTGATTTGGAGTTCAGATAACTAAGATATGGCCTCCCAAAGTTGGACTGTCAAATCAAAACTAAATCTAGAGAGGAGTCTGAGCAACAAAACATTGTGATGAATGTCATGTCCAAATAGTTGTCATGGCAATGCAATCTAGCCTATAGATAATGGTCAAATTACCATCAAATTTAATCATGTGACTGACTAAAATTAGCGAAAAATAGTCTCTGGATGACATGGCAGTACAGATTGTTGATTGGGTAGTGTATTGATGTTTAGATTGTTGTGTTGCATACTGATCTGACTATGTAGTAGTGCCACATGGCTTGTACGATATTTGTTTATGTGTCAAGCACATATATTGCTAATTGTATAGCATTGTTGATGTGGCACTCACTGCAAATGTCCCTGAGTCAAATGGCTAACTTGGCTAAAAAGACATCAAGCTAGCTCCTTGATGGCATTGATGTAGAGGAGGTCAGTAGAGGGTGTTTAGAGTAGTGCTAGTGGGAGCTTTTAACGGACTGGTGTTGGATTTAACTTCCAACGTCAACTGTTATCACCGATAGAGGGAGATTAAATGACCGATAGGGTAAATGGTGCAACGGCCTGCATTTTGAACAGACAATTCCAGACTATTCTAAACAACACTAGAGTGATGACAACTTTCATCACTAGTGGGAAGAAAATCCAACAAAGGGAAAGCCGGTGTGGGACTTTAGTCCCACACATAGTGTATTACAAATTTTTTGTGGTTTAAAAACACCACAACCTGCTTATGTAAATCGGCTTGAAGCCACTTATTGATTTGTAATCCATCGTGCATTAGGTGAAGGTCATTGGAAGTTATGAAGGCTGGTGACAGTTATAGATGCCACTGAACGTGACTATCGTATAATACAATGAAATGTGCTAAAAATAATAGAATATTCTGTGGGGGTCAGGATTTGACCAACTAGTTCTTGCAAAAAAGTTCTCAGCAGGTCTGATAGGCCCAAAAAAAATTCAAAAATACAAATTTGAAAAATCTAAAAATTGTAGAATAAAAATTACAAATAATAGAGATCTAAAATAAATTCGTAGATTTAAAAAATGACCATACCGAATACTATAAATCAGGCCTTCGAATTCTAGTTTGTAAAAAAAATTTGCCTCAATTTTGACAATAGCCTAGGGTAGGCAAATTTATAGCCAAAATTCACTAAATTGATGCTCCAGATGCAATGGTGAAGTCTGCTTTGTCTCTAGATGCTCCCAATATCTACGGATACTCTAGATCTAAATCAAGGTGTCCTCAAAGAGGTAAACCAAGAATGGTCTCCAATGGCTATGAAATGACACCTTTATGGCTTTGATACCATGTAAGAATTTTCCTTAGGGAAAAATCACCTAAGACCAAGAAGCTCAACAACTAGCACAAAATAGACCAATAGAGTATGATCAGAATAATAATATGATATTCAATTGATGTAATTGATGTTGTACACACTAGGAGTTCCTGTATATAAAGGCCTCTAAACTAACTAGGAGTAAGCACATTGATAAGTCTTACAACCAAGCACATGTCCACCGGGAGTGGATTATCCTCCATTAAGCACAGGAGTTAGTGTGATGATGAGATGATAAGCCTACAAAGGCATGTGACATAAAATTATGTTGTAGACACTATGTGCTTAATTAAGACAGTGAACAATTGTATTGTCAACATGACAATTCAGTTGATTATGCAAACTCTAGTGTTGTAGACACCATGTGCTAAATTAGAGTTGCTTACTCCTATGTTTTCAACAAGATAACTCATATGAGTACACAAACTCCTAGGTGTCTAACCTAATTAATAATAAAATCATGCATCTATCCTAAGTAAACTTAAGCAAAGTGTAAATAATAATTATTTACACTAATAGAAAGATCATCTAGGTCAAGGCCCATGAATATGTTACCCAACTTGTAAAAAATAGTGTAAAAGCGAGTTTAGTAGTTCTACCATATTAAAAGCAATACTTTGTAAGCATTAACATCAAGCAATGATATATCAAAAATTGTAGTGAAATTTCACAATCGAGGATCCATGGCAATGGCTATGAGGCCAAAAATGTGCACTCTATGCCATTTGCTCTTACCCCATCCATACGTGCCCATACAACAACAAAATCATTTTTTTTAAAGTTACATTGCCGAAGGAAAAGCCAAAATCCAAGTCCAAAAAAGTTAGTATTCATGCAAGAAGGAAGACCAAAACTTCATAGTTAAGTGTGCTAAAGATGGAATATTACTAGAATGAGTGACCTCTTAGAAAGTTTTGACTATGCACTTAGATCCAATGAATACTAAGTGTTCCAAGAGATAGACTCATAGGAACCACCACTCTTAAAACATAGATTGATGAGTTTGAATTTTATGGATAACATATTTTATTACATATTATTGGGTGATATTTTTCTATAGAATTCACCATTACACCTCATTTTCACACAAATACTAATTAGTCAATAGGCTTTCCTTTTGGAGTTTCCTCCAATGAAATCTGACTCATGCCTAGAAATATATGCCTATAAATTCTTAGTGTTGGCAAGAATGGAGTTGAAAATGGTGATGTCCATGTTGGCATTGTTGACAAAGATGATCTTACCAGGGCTTCTCATTTGACTCAAAATGAAAGTTGTGAGATGATCCATCCACACTAATGTAGAATTCTCATCCACATTATTATTGTTCTTCTCCATGTTTTTCAAGGTGTCAATTGTAAAATTTCCTACAACTGTAATCTATAGAAAAACTAGATCAAGCTTAAAATGAACCATAATTTGCATAGATAAAAGAAATTGGATTACAAACCAGAGAAAAGAAATAATTTAGAAAACTCCTCACATTCCATAAAAATTGGTTAAGTTCTAATAAAAATTAAACATTATTTTATACAAATTAAGCTATCCTAAATAAAACATACAAAATGCATGCACATTAATTAACATTGAAATCATTGTCTACATGCAAATTTGGTAACTCTGCACTTAACTGACAAGTATCCATAAATTATGAATCAAACAGGCTGTCAACATAATGTTAGAATTACGAACACTAACAACACCCCCCCCACCCAAATTCTAACTAAGGAGAATAGACACAAATTAAGAAAGGAGGAAAGAGGGAAAACCTAGTGGAAATATAGTCCCCTCTCAAAATCTATAGAGAGAATCATTGTGACAAGAAAATTTGTACACATCTATCAAACCATACCCACCAAGGTGTTGAATGAAGAACCTCCTCTAAAACCAAGATTAAGATTAAGGTCAATCTGCATGAGTGCCCCCAACAAAACAGATGGCAAACAAAGGCAAAACATTTGTCAATCAAATCAAAGATACAATAAACAATAATTTGAATACCTCCCTCAAACAAATAATAGATAGAAAACAAAGGCAAAACATCTACCATTCAAGGATGTAGCTGACACATGAGTCTTTACAAGTGACCTTGTATATATAGATGATTGAAAATACAGGTGTCAATCATCTATATAAATCTGATTAATTATGTAACCAAGTAAGAATTTTCTTCAAGAGGCATGACATGTCCACAACAAAAACAATATCACTAGAGAGGAAATGAAGATTAGGCCCATGTAGAAAGAGCATGGCCTTGGCTAGTTCGTGGTGAAGAAGAATCAGTGGCTAAAATTTTATGTTGCTCCATAGCCTTTTCCAAGGCCTCTAGTCTCATCCAACATCTATTGGCTACATGTCCCTCCTTACCACAAAAACAACAAGGCTCATCCAATTTATTCTTTGTCTTGGACTACTAATTAGATTTAGAATACCTATTCTCACTTGTATGCACAACAAGAGCATGAGCTTTGGAACTTTTCAAAGTACCCAGCTTTATAAGCTTATCCTACTCATATACCAAGGACTTGATGAAAGCATAAGGAGTGGGCATCTTCCAACCTTTCCTTGTTGTAAGCTTGATGGTGTGAAAAAAAAAATACAAACACAACATATTGTGGACCTAATTTTGATAAAATAACAAGAATTAATTTGCTTTCTTGTGTGGATTTGTCAATTCCACATTCTTTCAGCTGAAGTAATAAAGCCTTGAGCTTTGTGAAGAAGTCTTAGATATTTTCAAAACAACCCGGATCTAATGAATTGAGCTCATTTTCAAGGATGTCACCCCACATCTCATCTTACTTCCCAAAATGACCCTCTAATGTAGTTCAAACTTTGTTTGGAATTGTGCATACTTCAACATGAAACAACAATTTTGGAGAGATAGATAAGCATAGAAGACAAAAGGCTTCATCCACGTGATTGAAGTATTTGGACTTTTGAACCACAGAAGTGTGTTCAACCTCTGTCCCCATAACTATTCAATACAAACCTTTACTTCGAAGTTGAAGCTGAATATTGGACTTCCATTCAAAATAGTTGTATGGAGTAAGAAACCCAAAGGCTAAAAATTCCATGTCTAACAAATCTAATCTTCAACACCTACAAAAAAGAATTGTTCTCTTTCCTACCAACTAGGCTCTGATACCATGTAAAATTTTCTACAACTATAATCTATAGAAAAACTAGATCTAGCTAAGAATGAAGCATAATTTGCACAGATAAAAAAAATAGAATTACAAACTAAAGAAAATGAAGAATTTATAAAACTCCTCACATTCCATAAAAATCTATTGAATTACAATAAGCATTAAACATGTTTTATACAAATTAAGCCATCCTATATTAAACATGCAAAATGTATGCACACTAATCAACATTGAAATTACCATCTACATGTGAATATGGTAACTCTACACTTAAGTGATGAGTATCCATAAATTATAGATCAAAGAAGATGTCAACATAATGTTAGAATTACTAATGCTAACATCTATCTATAAGTTGTGGAGAATGACATTGGACACTCCTAGGAGGATGCGTTGGCATTGTTGAAGGTGACAGTGAATCCCCAACCACCGATGCTGGTGGAGCTCAAAACCCATAGTTTCTCTTTAAGGATGTTGATGCTTTGAGAGAAGATGATACAATCATTTCCCTTGGCGACTATGGAAGCAAAGATGAAGGCACAGTGGGGGAGTATAATCTTGGTGGCATATGTATTGTGCCATTGGGAATGAGGTGTTCACTATGTCATTTTATCTCCATCCAACTCTAGGTATTCAAGATTGTCATCATTCCCTTTTGCTACTCAAGCACAAATTAAAAGTAATATGAATAGTTATGATCTACTCATCCTTTAACAACTCTATTAAGAATAAGATTATGTAATGAACTTAATTTTTGCTACAATATCAAACAATATGTATGTATCTTCCCTTGATTGTTTCTTCCTACGTCTACCACAACTTTTTTTTTAAAGGATTGTGTAGTAGCTTTGCCTTTGCATGTTGAAGTTCACACAATCCCTAGGGAATTCAACATCCCCTGCTCCAGAGATGTACATGACCCAAATTTTTGTCCTCCTATGGGTTAAAGGGAGCCCATGAAGGAGAACCCAAGCCAAAGGAGAGCCTTGTTTAGGGTAAAATCCAAGTTGCAGAGTAAGGTATGTAAGGTTATCATTGCTCTAGGTCTACTGATAACATAATTTCAAAGGAAACATTAGTAAAGTTAAAACTTAAAAGACTCCTTCATAACAGTCCTAATAGAGTCACATGGCTAAATAAGGGTTAGCTTGTCGAGATAAAAGAACAAGCATGGGTAGACTTCAACATGGGTAACTATAAAGACAAAGTTTTATGTGATATATTATCAATGGATGTATGCTAGTGATGCCCTTTGGTTTGTCAAATGCCTAACTTTGTTGTCTTTTACCTTGATGTATCTTGATTTCTAGTAGCGTAAAAGAAGAACATTTAAGGCATTTGAGTTTGGTTTTGAGAAGGTTGTCTAATGTTAGGCTCATCATAAATCTTGAGAAATGTAACTTCATGAAGGGAGAGTTGGTCTACTTGGGTTTTGTCATCTCACAAGGGCAACTCAAGATGGATCCTAGCAAGGTGGAGGCCATACTTAGTTGGCCAACACCCAAGACTACCTCAGAGGTAAGGAGCTTCCATGGTTTAGAACAATTTTATAGAGAGTTCATTAAGAAATTTAGCCATATTTGTGCACTATTGATGGAGACCATTAAATGTGGGATTAGGCCATTGGAGTAGTACTTAGCAAAGAAAGTAAGCCAGTTGTATTTCATAGTGAAAAGTTGAATGAAGCCAAAAGGAAGTATTCTTCCTATGAACTTGAGATGTGTGCCTTGGTCCAAGCCTTGAGGAAATGAAGGCATTACCTATTGCCTAAAGAGTTTTTTGTATGTTCTAATAATCAGGTCTTGAGCTTTCTAAATTCCCAAGAAAGCTAAGCCATAAGAACATGAAGTGGGTGGAGTATATCCAGGCCTATATCTTCACCATCAAGCATAAAAAGGGCATTTCAAACAAAGTTGCAAATGCACTTAGCCATAGGTTAATGACTATACAAGAAGTTCAGCTTATGAGTGTGGGAATTGAGAACTTTAAGGAGTTGTACCCTAATGATCCAGACTTTGCCAAGCCCCATCAAAGTTATGTATCCCAAGGGGATCCATAAGAGAAAACTTGATTCAAGAGAAACATGATGGTTCTTTGAGTGGGCATTTTGGAGTTCATAAGACAATGAATTTGGTCCAAAGGTTATACTACTAGCCTACCTTGAGTAGGGACGTGAAGAGGTATGTGAAATGTTGCATGGTTTGTCAGAAGGAAAAGAGAGTTGCCACCAATGCAAGACTCTACCAACCATTTCCCATTCCTCAAAGACCTTGGGAATATTTAAGATTGGACTTTGTGGTGGGGCTACCTAAAACCAAGTAGGGTTTTGATAGTGTTTTTTTCATTATAGATAGGTTCAAAAAAATGGCTCACTTTGTGTCATGTAAAACCTCTAATGATGCATGTGTCATTGCTAATTTTCTCTTTATGGAAGTAGTGAGGATACATGGACTACCTCTTAGCATAGTGTTTGATAGGGAGACTAAGTTTATGAGTCATTTTTTGAAGACTCTGTGGCACAAGTTGGGGACAAACCTCTCATTTGGGTTTGCATGCCATCCTCAAATCAATGGGAAGACATAAGTGGTTAATAGGATCTTGGGAAAGCTTTTAAGGTGCTTGACCAAGGAGTATGGTCAAGTTGGGACCACATTATAGCACAAGGAGAGTATGCCTGCAATGACACTATAAATAGGTCTGCTAGGAAGGGTCCTTTTGAAGTGGTTTATGGAGTGCATCCTAGGGGAATTTTTGAAATAAGGGACATGAAAGTAGGTGCAGAGGTTAGTGGAGTAGTTGAAGACTTTTCTCATTCCATGAAAGAGGTTCATGATATGGTTAAACACACCTTGGATCATAACACAACAAAGATGAAGCAATGGACGGATAAAGGAAAAGAGATATTCAATTTGCAATTAGGGACTATGTCACAATTCACCTTAACAAGCATAAGCTATCTAAAGGAGAATCAAACAAGTTGCAGATGAGGAAGATGGGCCCATTCAAGATTTTGGCCAAGTATGGAGCCATTCAAGATTATGGCCAAGTATGGAGCCAATGCTTACCAAGTTGATCTACCAACAGATATATGCATATCCACTTCCTTTGATGTTATAGATTTGGTTCCTATTCAATCTTCCATTCCAATAGAGGATTCAAACCTTCAAGACATCGTAACAAATTTGCCTAAGCCATCTACGAGTAAGCCACAAGTTAAGAAGGTTTTGAGTTCTAAGGTGAACAAGGTGACTAGGAGCAAAACCTACATGAAACATCTTGTGAAGTGGATAGGAAAGTCCAATATTGATGCCATTTCAGTTTGTTATGAAGACTTCAATAAGGGCATTGACCTTTCTCTGATTCCCTCTTAAAGTCCTAGAAGGACTTTCAACTCATTGGAGGAGTATGGTGTAGGAGCACCTAGGGTAGGTCATTAGGAAGCAATAAGATAGCAAGTAGTGATAAGACCTAGGAGGAACAAAGAGTTCTTGGGTGTGGGGTCAGCATGCATGTGAAGCACCAATGTAGTACATGCTAGGCAACTAGATGTAATGTTGCATTTGTAGTCAATTAGGGGCAAAAGTGCAAATAATTGATTTAGAGGGCTGAATAAACATAGAAGGGTATTTAGGCATGGAAATGGTCTAAAAATGGCCTAAATACATTCTATGGATTATTTGGAGTCATAAGGTATAGTCCTACCAAGTCTAAGATGTAAAAATGCAAAAATTGTCAATTTTGCAAAAAATTGCACATTGACAATTTTGCAAAAATTGCAAATTTTCTTGTCAAAAGTTGCAAATGTGGTTAGAAGTCACAAGGTGGTTACCAATGAGTAGGTGGTTACCAATGAGTAGGAGTTGGTTCAGCTGGTTGGGAAATGGGTTTTTTAAGCCATATAAGTCATTTTTTTATGGTTGGGAGTTTTGGAGTTGTACAGATGCATACAATAGACATGGAATTCCATGACAGGTTGAATGAAAGATTGAGATTTTGATTGGCATGAGATTGAATTAGTGTTTTTGCTTTGGAATATAGTTTTTTCATTTTTCATAATTGTTTCATGTTTTGGTTATAAGTTCTTGGAAATCCATGAGTGTTCACAATAAATTATGTTTTGCTAAACTACATGTTTGCTGGCCAGTACTAGGGCAGACTTGGCAAAATGATGTCTACTAGCATTCCCCATGGTTGAAACTCCATGAAACCTTGAAAAATTCTAGTAAACATATTTTACATTGTTTAGTAGGAAGGATAAAGCAAGGAGTGAAGGGCCAAGCTATTTCCTTGGAAGCCCTGAGCGAGACAAAATTGTACTTGACTAGAAATTGAACCAAGGAAACCAAATTTCTTGCAAGGGTAGAGTATTTTGGTTAGAATTGGTGTTATGGAAGGATAAATAATTTATTGAAGACACTATGTGTGTGAGGATATGTGTTGAAGATCCCTAGAGAAGGAGCAAGAATAGATTTTTTGCTGACTTGTCAACAATTGCTATTAAACCCTAACAAACTCTCAAAAATAGGGTTGGGGCATCTATTATGTTAGGAATCTGAGACCTTAAGAATCTTGAAGGTCTTTGAAAAGGGTGTTTCAATTTGGAGTTTTTTTTGGAACCTTCTTAATGAAATTTTTTCACAAATCCAAATATAATCCTTTAGGAGGGCTAATTGAGGGCTATTAGGCCTAATAGGAGTTTTTCACGGGTTTGAAGGGATCATATAGAAACCTAATGAATTGATTGTGGTAAATGGATTGAAAGAAGACTAAGACACCCTAGAAAGAGCCTCCCACCCTTTCAAGATCAAGTAAACCATTAAGGAGGCCTAAAATGAAGTTTCAACCTAGTGTGCAAGCTTGGATAAGTAGGTGACTCCAAGGAAAAGTTATCTCTACTTGATTAGGGTTAGCTTGTGTAATTAGGGGATATCAAGGAGGGTTTAACAACTATCTACACTACCCTAGACTAATCCTATCAGCATGACCACTAGCTCCAAGGATAACTTTCATTAGTTGATAGTCATACTTAAATTAGTAAGAGAGTTAAGCCTACTATTTATTTAATAAAATCTAGAACCCAAACCATCTATTAATGTCCCAAATCTATCCCATATCCTAGTAACAATGATATTGGGTCTTTGGCTTTGCAACTTGTAGGTCTGGGGTTATTGACCCACACATGAATGAGGCTATTGGACTTTACATATTTTCAAGATTGGGGTAATTCTTCCAGCAACTTGTTGTGGGTTAATGGTATCATCTATGGTCCATGGTCATTAGGGGCTAACCTCATGTAACTAACTTGTTAACATTTTATTTTTGGGAAACTTTTAAAATAGTCAAGATGAGTAGGGACGGGTTATAATTACTAGTTAACTAAAAAATCAAAATTGCCATAGTACATACTAACTTAGAGCAATGTAACATGAGCTAGTAACAATGGAAATTGATTAATTATTCTCTATGAGCTTTGCCACTCCAAATTCATCAAGGTGCACATTAAGTTTAGAGTCAAGGAGAATATTTTTTGATTTGAGTTCTCTATGTACAACAGAGGGAAAATAATCATGGTGAAGATAACATAATTGTTGGGTGATCCCCATAGCAATATTATATGTTCTAACCCAATCTTCCAACATTTTTTGTGAAGCCTCCTTTCCATGCAAGGTTTATGCCAGGGTTCCATTTGGCATGTACTCGTAGATGAGCATTGGGCTTACATTGTTGTAACAAGAGCCAACAATCTCACTATATTTCTCTATCTCAATGTTCTTAACACATCTACCTGTGTTAGGAAGCTTGAATCTTTGTAATCTTTTGCATGTTCATGGCTTCTCCATATCTTTTTCACTATAAGAATCTTACTATTGAGCATCTCTAACTTGTAAACAATTCATGTTCCACCTATTACTATGATGTTGCTTTTGTTTATGTAGGACAACATGTTTGTGCTTGTGAAACTCAATCTTTGAAATGTATTCAGCCACTGTGGTCGTTCATTACTAAGATAGACATTGTCCTTGAATCTAACATTCGTGCAAAGATCCCTACCTTGGAATTTTTTGTAAAACAAATGCATCCCATCCTGTAAAATTGTGAGAGGAACTACAGATATGCCATGGTTTCAACAACTTCTATGTTTTACACAACTTTGTACACAACCATATCATTTTGTCATGTTCTTTTATTTAATTTTGAAATAGTTCAATTTTTTCCATCCCTAATAGTTCACATATCTCCGTTTCTTTGCTCAATTGATACAATGTATTTTATAATGCCAACAAGAGTCACATTATACAATTTACCTAATATATGCCCAATCCAAAGCATCTTTTAATACTCATATATTTAACACACAATCATATTTAAATAAAATAGATGAATAAGTCTCTTATAGAGAATAAATTTTTTTCCATCAAATGTCTTTTGCTATTGGTGGAATATTTGTATTTTAGTCATGAAAATATTGTATGGTCTGCTACCTTTACTTTTTCAAGGACTTCACTGCTCAAGGTTAAATATAATAATTCTTTCATTGCCATATTTTTCATTGTTTAAAACAAGCACTTTATGAGTTAGACAAGAAAAAAGAAAAAATATGTATCTAATCATGGATGCTAAGAAACACACAAAAAAAATCAATGGCTACACACACGACGCACAAAATAAATATAAATGTATAAAATCATGGCTTTGCCAGCTTTGACAAGCACTAGATGGAGAACGTATCCATAACTAATCATATGGGACAGTAAATTTAAAAGAATTAAGAATTCCAACACTTTGGATCTTGCTCCTGACCTTCTCCTATACCTTCTACTAACTCCTAAAGACATTAATGTTGGCTTCTTACATAGAGATACTATCAAATACGTCATGAGAAGAGAAGCAAGCTCCATAGAAATCACCACCATCCTTTATGTTTGACTAGAGTTAATCTTGGAAACTTTGCATTCAAGCATGAAACTTCTACCATATTTGGTAGGAACTTGGTTGCCCTACAACTCTTATTTATTAATGTCTAGTGATATGCAAAATAATGGAAATATGAAGATAAATGACATGCTTACCACAATGATGATCAAGGATGGTTATGCTTATGAATTTATAGAATCTGGAGCTCATTGATATTCTTGATTACACATACAATATCATTGAAAATTAGTGACATAATTAAGTGACTTTTATTGATGTATGGATTCAATCAAATTAAAACTATCTCATGTGCATGGCTAATATTGCGAGCACTGGACTTGTTGACAACCTAAGCTACAAACAATGAGTTATACATAAGCTTAGATTTGCAAATTGATAGCTTCCATTTAGAAATGGCCTGTATATCTCCATTAGACAATAGAAACCAAGTTATAACAACCATATACATTCATTTGAATGAGAAAAATGTATTGAGATGTTAGAGTGTATTCTAGCATAATCCTATTATGTATAAGCTAACCCATGTTTCAACTTAAAAGAATTTATAAGAGGTGATCAAAAAATGCATGCAACATATTGAAGTTCATAAATATGAATGTAAAATTTGTGGAGACACACACCAGAAAAGGGTGGAATGCATCTTGACAAAAAATTGCCCCTGAATTGGAATTGGAATTGCATTATTAATCAAGGTATTCTTGTTCTAGTATACTACAATATTAGTTTGTGTGTGTTCTAAAATTCCCAAAATAGTGCTGAATTTGAGCATGGATTGTTGAAATTTTAATCTCTCTAAAAATGTAAGGTACAATGATATTGACAATCTATGCTAATATAAGATACAATTATATTGGCATACTTTTATGTGAGTAAAACCACATCTCTATTACCGATAAAACAAAACAAAACTGCATCTCTATTAATTGTTGTTTTTGACAAGATGCCTCAAGACAAATAACATGAATTACACCTAATAGTTGGTTTATCCAACTATAGACATTTTATGTGACCAAGTACCGAGGGGAAAAAATAAATGACAAATCCTATCATATGTTAATGTGGTAAAATAAAGGTCGAGGGGGTTGGAATGAAGGTAATCTTTAAGCTAATATACATAAAGAGCCTTCAACGGAAGGTCCAATGTCCATCAAAAGGTTTTTTTTTATGATTTTTAATTTAATTTGTGGATGTTTAAGGATTAGGTTATGTCAAGGTTGCACGGGAAAAAGATATTTGGATATTAGTGGTATGAGTATGACTATTTTTCAAAATAGGAGGTATGTCAATTGTTTTAATGTAGCTTAATATTTTATAGAAAATCTAAAAATATGAGTAATGACAATGATAAAGTTTGCAAGAGTAATGTATAGTTTTTAGTTTTAGATTTGCAATATATATATTTTTACTCCAATTATGTAGCTTGTCACACTAGTGTATGTAATTTAATTAACTTGAAGGGGAATGCACAATTTGGCAAAAAAAAAAAAAAAAAAAACCCATACTTCCTTGCCCTCCAATTTTTATATCAAAGAGGGTAGATGTAATGAAATAACTTGCACAATAGAAGAAATAATATCAAATTTTATATAAATACTTGATAATGATTGAGAGTAATAGGCCACTTCGAGGGGGCAACCTCCAAATATCTCCAATGAGAACACAAAATTCACAATATGATGATGAAATAAGACTTGTAGCCCCCTATATATACCTAATTATGATTAGGTTGAATAGACACAACCCTACATAATACCTACACCAACCTACCTACCTAAATAATACTATAATAATGATAACATGACTTAATTAAGGGTTAAGATAGCTACAAGTTGACTATTCATAGCCCTATATACACCAATACTAAGGGCTTAGCATGCTCCCTCTCTTGAAAGAAGAATTGTCCTCAATGCTAACCAAGTGTGGATTCTTTTGAATAAACTCCTCATCCTCCCACATGGCCTCTTAAACTAGTAAGTTCTTCCATTGGATGTGATACTGAGTCAGGGTTCTATTCCTTAGCTTCTTTGTGCGTGTTTGGAGAATGCACTCTAGTTCCAAAATTATTTTTCCTTCTTCATCAAGTTCTGGTAGTACTGTTTGAGTAGGAATATTTTGCCCAATTACCTTCTTCAAACAAGAAACATGAAAAACTGGATGTATCTTTGTTGTTGGTGGCAACTCAAGCTTGTAGGAAACACTACAATATTTTGCATGATTTGGTATGATCCATAATATCTTGGAGACAACTTATTATTCTTTTTCTGTTGCTTCATTGAGATTTGTTTATAAGGCTACAATCTCAAGTAGACCCAGTCCCCAACTTCAAAATTTCTTTCACTACAATGTTGGTTCGCTTGTTGTTTCATTAGATTTTATGCCATAGCTGAATTTTCCTTGAGTCCTAAAAGTACCTATTGTTGATGTAGCAAGTGGTCCTCTACTACCTAAACTCTTGGTGACACCTCTAATGATGGTGTGATGGAAGGAAGATGACAATCTACCCATTGAGATTTTTTTTCTGAAGCAAAATAACACAGATATCCTTCCAAACATTTATTAACAACCTCAGTTTGCCCATCTATTGAGGATGGTATGAAGAACTATAAGCTAGGTGAGTACCCAAACATGAAAATAAATCTTTCCAAAAGTGACTGGTAAATATAGGATCATGATCACTAACAATAACCTTAGGTGTACCATATAGCTTTTAGGTATTCTCCAAGAAAACTTTTGCCACTATACTTGTTGTAAAAGGATGTGATAATGAAATCAAATGTGCATATTTACTGAGGTGATCAACTACTACCATGATGACATTATGACCTTCAGATTTGGGAAGCCCTATGATGAAGTCCATGGATACCTCTTCCAAATGTTGGCTAGGAATAGATAAAGGCTGCAAGAGACCTAGTGTCTTAATTCTTTTCCCCTTATCTCTTTAACAAAAAAAACATTAAACCACAAATTTTTGAACATCACCTTTTATCCCTTCCCAAAAAAATCTCAGTTGACTTGATGATATGTCTTCAAAAATCCTTAATGATCACCAATTGGGGACTCGTAGTTTTTTGAGAATCTTGTGTTTAAGAGTGGAATTCTTGCAAAGATAGAAGTGTTATTTATACCAAAGAATATTCCCCTTTAAACAAAGCTTATCTGAACTACTAGGTCACTTTTTATTTGTCGGATGAGATTACTTGTTGCAACATCATTTTTCCACTCTTCTTTGGCTTCTACCACCCAATTTTCTTGTAATGTTGAAAGGGCACACAATAAGGCTTCATCTTTTTCATCCTTCTTGGAAAGTGCATCAGCCACATTATTTTCCTTCCTTCTCTTGTATACAATTTCAAAGTCATATCCCAACATATTAGTGACCCATTTTTGTTTCTCTTTTGAAGATAGTCTTTGTTCCAAAAAATATTTTAGGCTATCATGATCTATCTTAACCTTGAAGTGTTGACCCATTAAATAAGACCTCCATTTTTTTACTGCATGAAGGATTCCTAGCATTTTCTTCACATAAATAGGTTTGAGTTGATTTTTACCTTTTAATTGATGAATCTCAAAAGTAATTGGTCGACCTTCTTGCATGAGAACTGCTCCTATCCCATTTCTAGAAGCATCACATTCCACAATGAATTCCTTACTAAAGTCTGGAGTGACAAGCACTAGAGTTGTACACATAGCCTTTTTCAATTGCTCAAATAATACATTAGCAGATTCATTCTAATAAAAAGAATCCTTCTTCAATAGAGTGGTAAGGGGTACTGCTATACGACCATAATTCTTTACATATCTTCTATAGTACCCTATCATTTCCAAGAAACCTCATAGCTTCTTAATGGTTTTTGGGATAGGCCATTCCACGATAGCCTTAATTTTTTTATGGTCCCCCTTTACTCCTTCATGTAAAACTATGTGTCCCAAATGCTCCACCTCCTTAAGACCAAAAGCACACTTTGATGGCTTAGCATAGAGTTGATGATCTTTGAGTAATTGCAATGATTGATCTACATGTTGCAAATGTTCTTCCCAAGTCTTTCTATAAATTAATATATCATAAAAACACTAACACAAACTTTCTCAAGAACTTGTTAAAAATAGAATTCATCAAAATTTGGAATGTAGATGGTCCATTGGTAAGATTGAATGGCGTCACCAAAATTCATAATGACCCTCATGAGTTCAAAATGTTGTCTTGCAAATATCTTCCTTGTTAATTTGAAATTGGTGATAACCTGATCTAAGATCTAACTTGGTAAAATGCATAGCTCCATTTAATTCATCTAGAATATCATCAATAACTGGAATAGGAAACTTATCTTTGATGGTGTACTTGTTGAGCACTCTATAATCTAGACACATGTTCCAAGTTTCATCCTTCTTATGCACCATCACAACAGGTGAGGAGTAAGCATTTTGGCTATGCCCGATAATTCTTGCCTCTAGGATTTCCTTAACAATTTTTTCTATCTCACTTTTTTGTATGTATGGACCTATAAGGCCTGATGTTTGGTTGCTAGCTCCCTGAAACTAGTTGTATGGTGTGGTCATGATCCCTCTTAGGAGGAAGTCCTCTAGGTATATCTGCAAGAATCACTAAGTGACGATCAATTATTGCTTGTAAATCTGGATGAGTAAGAGCATTAGATTGAGAGACTTCTAATGAACATATTTGGCCACAAATCCATCCGCTCCTTTCTTAAGAAACTTTTGCATTTGATGTGGGGATTTTGCCTTCAATCCCCTTAGCTCCACTACCTTTCCTTTTGACTGAAATTGCATGAATAGTTCTTGGAAGTTCATCTCAATTGTTCTCAATGTAGTAAGCCATTACAGTCCCAAAACAATATCTTCCGCACCCATGGATATCACATACATTGGGGTATCAAGTTGATAATCTCCCATGGATAATTTGATGTTTTGACACTTCCCTGAACAACTAGTTGTGCCCCCATCTGCAATGAAAACCTCAAACTCTAGGGATGGATATATAAAACAATTTAGAAGAGTTGCCAACTTTTTATTGATGAAATTATGAGTGCTACCTGAGTCGATCAACATTGTTACTTTCTGCTTCTTTAAGAAACCCAATACCTTGAGAGTTTGTGGTGTACTGAAATTTGAAAGTGCATGACAAGAAATAATTGGTTGAGAATCATGTGATTCCTCACCTAACTCCCTATTCTCCTTTTATATGGGCTCATCCTCTTCCTCCTCATTTGGACCTTCAATATAGAATAATTTCTTTTCACTACATTTATGTTCTTGATTGTATTTGCTATCACAATTGAAACACAATTGTTTTTCTCTTTTCTCCTCAATTTTTTGTGGAGTCAACCTAGTACATTGAAGAAGATAAGGTGTTGAATAACCTTTCTCTCTTGTCACATTAGCCCCTTGCTTTCTACGAATCAAGAATTTCTCCTCTACCCTATGTGCCAATATAAAAGACTCATTACTGAGCTAGGACTAAACATGTGTACCTCATGTTGAATGCAATCCTTGAGACCACCAAATAATAAATCATTCAAGTTCTCTTTTGTAATTGTACCCACTCTTAAGTATAGACTTTAGAATTTTTGAATATAATCCTGAACTGATCCTGTTTGTTGAAGCTTAACAAGTTGGCTAAAGAAGTTTTGTCACACTATTGCTATGTTGTGCTTGGAGTTCTTCTATAAAAATTGACCATGATACAGTGAGACCCTTTTTCCTCCTATTACTACAAAGCCAATGATGCTAAATGAATTGATCTAGTTCTAGATATAAGGAAGCCATTGTGACCTTTTGTCCATATGGGGTTTGATGTACCTCAAAAAATTCTCCATTTGATTTATCCATGTTAGAGGATCCTTGCCATCAAATTTGTGCATATCTACCTTTGGAAAAAAATTCCTAGATCCCATAGGAGTATTAATTTTTTTGTCATTATTAATTGACTTGAAGGTTTCACTTTGATTGCTTGACAACTCCTTCCTTGTTTCACTCATATAGGTGCTAAACATGCTTCGTATATATGATATCTCTCCTTGTAAGACACACATATCCCTCTTAACCTCTTCCTTGAACTTACTTATTTCCTCATTGAGATTACTATCCTCTATTGTTTCCCAATCTTGATCAGAAGATTTCCATGGTGTGATAGCATTCTTTTTGCCTCTTGTTGGAGGCCCTGTCATGATGGAAACCAATATTTTTGAAATAAATCGCACAAGTAAAATATAATTTCTCTAAGTTTTTATTTTTTATTTTTATTGTAACTTACTAGGGCCAAGATACCCTTACTAAGGAAAATCCAAAAAAAAGGGCAAATTTGCTACCTTCAAAGCTATTTTTCTGAATTTTCTAATAACTTGCTTATATTTTCTTCAATTTCTCCAAGCTTCAAAATGTAGGCTCCTCTAATATGTATTCAAAAACCCAATACAATTTATACTCCAATTCGACAGGATGTGAGTGATATGTAGATCTCAATAAATTGTGTAGAAATAGTAATTCTACAATAATTTGCTCAAATTTGCTCCAATTCCTCAGAATTTTGGACTATATCTTCTTTAATATATTCTTCAAAAACCATTTAAAAATCTTTGAAAATTTTGCTAAGATTTGAACGTTATGCTCCTCCCAAAATTGCCCAAATACTGAGAAAAAATCTTGCCTCTATGGTGCCAAGATCATGCTCTGATACCACTTGTAATGAAATAACTTGTACAATAGAAGAAATAATATGAAATATTATATAAATACTTGATAATTAGTGAGAGTAATAGGCCACTTCAAGGGGGCAACTTCCAAATATCTCCAATGAGGACACACTTCACAATATGATAATAGAAATAAGACTCACAACCTCCTATATATACCTAATTATGATTAGTTGAATAGACATAAACCTACATAACACCTAGGCTGACCTACCTACCTAAATAATTATATAATAATGATAACATGACTTAATTAAGGATTAAGATAGCCACAAGTTGACTAGTCATAACCCTATATACACCAATATTAAGGGCTTAGCAGTAGATATATATCATGGAAATTGAAGTTTCTTGGGGAAGAGAGTGTCTTGCTCAAGATTATGTCTCTAAACCTAAAATTTTCAATTTTGAGCAAACAATTAGGTGGCAAGCTTCTCTTATAAAGTTACTTTAAACCAAAAGTTGTCTTAAACTAGAAAATAATGACCTATAAATGGTTTTCACACTATCAATAAAGAATTTTACAATCATGGTTTTTCCTATAACCCATGCACATGCTTTAAAAACATTTCAAACATTCCATGAAATACTTCTTAGCAGTTGCAATGATCATGATAGACCATAATATAGGTGAAATATTGTGTGTGACTACAAATTAAGTGTACACCATTCAACAGTAAAACAATTTTTAGGTGATTTGAGTTCATAACAAGCCATTTCACATATAACATTAATGAGGAAAGAAGGCTCTAATTGAAAATTTCTCCATGACATGCCATCTTCCTCTTTTGAATGTCAAAAATAAGAAATAGTACATATATTCAATTATAACTTGAAAAACAACACTTGTAGGAAGATTGGTCACAAAGCACTACTCGTGTTCAGGTGTGCAGAAAGGAAACTAAAATGTGTACACGACTCCTAGTGGGCTTTTGTATGTGTAGAAGTGGACTCAATGTTTGTAAGCTACAAGGGGATTTATGCGACCTAAAACATGTATGATTAGATATGGTATCACAACCTAAAACATAAGAATTGAAGTTATGATTGAGATTCTTTATGTTGAAAAGTGAGCTACCAAGCTATATTGTATTAATGACAAATTTGAAAATTGAAGCGGCATGAGGTTCAAGCACATCCTTTGGGTGGTCAACCTAGGTTATAGTTGTGTGTATTGAAAAGTTAGACTAACAAACTTATAAAACTCACACATGTTTAAGAAATTTTATGTAATTTCTAAGATATTAATCAATAACAATTTTTATTTATTTTTTATTGAAAGGATTTTTTTCTCATTCTAAATAATTGATCTTTGTGAAATTTTATTATCTCTTAAAATTCCTTTATTTAGGAGGATAGTAAGTTGGGGAGGGGGGTGTTATTGACATGATCACAACTATTTAACTAAAATGTTTCAAATTTTTGTCACTCTTTTTATTTTCTTTCTAATCCTATTTAGATAAAACTTTGATGGGGTTTTGTCATTTTGTGGGATTCTATTGCTTTGCATTTAGCCATGTTGCATGCACATCACATTTCAAGTGAGCTTTTCCTCTCTGCTAATCAAAGATCATCTCCATGTAGTGGAGTGTTTCACATCACAAATACCTTGCTTCTTCGGTGAAAATAGTGTATGATGGACTAGGATATGTAGGTTATTCATTGACAAATTTGTAATAGAAATATTTACAAACTTCAAGGTTAATTGGAGTACATCACTACTAATAACATTAATGTTTTATTTTGTAGCTTTCAATATTCCTTTAATAAATCATATGATATTTAGCTTGTACCTTTTAAAAGTTGTTGGTTAATGGGATGCAAATATTTCTTCAAGTTTATACAATCAATTTTGGTATACGCTATGTGATTGGCTACTAAAGTTGTGTCTATGTATTGATTTTGTATTTGAATTTTTTTATGATATAATCTTAATGAAGCAAGCTTGAACTAGTCCCATGCAAGAGGGCGCATTTGCCCAAACCTCAGTATTTAAAACTCCAAAGAAAGAGATAGGTTGCTACATTCTGTGAAAAATTTAACTATTGCAATCACTGATTATTAATCTCCTATCATTAACGATTATTAAATTGCTGAAAATAAATTCCCAGCTAATATCGAAAAATAACACAACTGCAACTTCACTTATAAAATACGGAAAGAAATGCGCAACACAATGAACACAATATTTTCGGACAAATTGTCCCTGGAAAAACCCCTAAGGGAAAACCAGTTCTACAGATGAGAAATTATATTAAACTTTAGCAAATCAAGAGATAAAAAATTCCTTGCCTCTTACTGGTAGAATTCCAACAAGCTCCTAATTTATCTCGTTGATATTCCCCACTGCTATTCCCACGCTAACATTGTGCCTTTGCTAACACTGCAAAACTGTTTGCTAACACTGCAAACGTTTCTCCTAACTTCATGTTCTCCAAATGCCCCCCAGACCTCCTTTTATACTACTTCTGTTGGTAAACCAACAGGCGAGATTGATTTACAATCAACGGTTGAGATTAAAACAACTTAACAACCCTAACCAAATCGGTTTCTAGTTGTTTCCCAAAGTGGTCAATTAATTAACAAATATTTGTTTCTAATCTAACCAATTAGTTAGCAAAACAATTACTTGCTAAATAATAGCAAATGGACAAATAGCTATCCAAAGCTAACAAAACTAACACTCCCTCTTAGCGAGGAAGCTGTTCTGTAGGAGACCTAACTTATCTTTGAAGAAGATAAATTTTTTCTTCCCCAATGCCTTACTCAAAATGTCTGCTACCTGCTCCTCTGTAGGTATGTACCGTAGCTAAACAACTCCCCTTTATACACAATCTCTGATGAAGTGATATCTGATATCTATATGTTTAGACCTATCATGAAACACTGGATTCTCAGAAAACTTGATGCAACTTTGATTGTCACAATGTATCACAGTAGTCTCAACCTTTTGACCAAAGAAGGCTACTAACAACTTCCGAAGCCATATAGCTTCACATGTCGCCATGCTAGCTGCTATGTATTCTACTTCTGCTGAACTTAGAGCCACAAACTTCTACTTCTTGTTGAATCAAGATACAACTCCTGATCCCAAGCTGAAACAACACCTTGAAGTGTTCCTTTTGTCTATTGTACTTCCTACCCAATCTGCGTCAGTATAGCCTATCAACCTAATACCTTCACCTTGAACATATCTGATCCCATACTCGACTATACCACACAAGTAACATAGCACATGCTTAGCCTCTATCCAATGCATTCTCTTTGGTTCAACCATGAACTGACTAAGAGAGTTTACTGCAAATGTTATATCTAGCCTAGTGTTGACCAAATACATAAGCGAACCAATCAAATGTCTATATAAAGTGGGATATACATCCTTCTCCTTAGATGTATCTACCTTCCTTCAATTCGTAATCATGGGTGTAGACATGGCTTTGCAATCCTCCATCCCAAATTTTTTCAAGATTTCAATGCAATATTTCCCTTGACTAAGGAAAATCTCCCCATCTGTCTGCCACACTTCCATGCCTAGAAAGTAGTGCATAAGTCCTAAATCCTTCATCTCGAACTCTTATGCAAAGTTCCTCTTGCAATCCACTATGAGCCCTAGTGAACTTGTAGAAATAGGTCGTCCACATAAAGAACAAGAACAAGAATCTCACCCCCAACCACCAAGTAGTAGAGGTTAGCATCTACTTCACTCTTCACAAAGCCCATTTTCTACAAGTATGTATCAATGCGCTCATACCGTGCTCTAGGAGCCTGCTTGAGTCCGTACAATGCTTTCTTCAATCTGCACACGTGGGTCTCTTTGTTGTGTGCTACAAAGCCTTCTATTTGTTCTATGTATACCTCCTCCTTCAACTCACCATTAAGGAATGTTGTCTTGACATCCATTTGATGGATTTGCCATCCCATCTGTGCTGCAAGTGAGATTATAGCTCATATAGAAGTATACCTGGCAACTGAAGCAAATGTCTCCTCATAGTCTATTCCCTCCTTCTGAGAGAACCCCTTTGCGACGAACCTCGCCTTGTATTTCTCGATGCTACCATCTGCACCGTTCTTTATCTTATAGATCCAGCGTGATCCAACTACAACCCTATCTGTTGGTCTAGGTACTACCTCCCACACATCATTATGCATTATTGAAGAATATTCCTCAACCATAGCATCTCGCCAAACCTAATGTTTTGCAACTTCCTAATAGCTAGAAGGCTCACTATCTACCAACTAACTAACTAATGCCACATAGTCATTAAACTTGGCTAGTTGTCTTCGCTGTATAGTATGCTTCCTAGGAGCTCTCACAAACTCCTGAGTAGCCCTTTGTGTATCTGGAACCTCATGGTTCCCGCTGCCAATTGCAGAGGATGAAATGTCAACCTCTAAGTCTTCTAGATGCAATTCCTGTTGCACTTGTTGCTCCATACTCTATGAATCTTCACTAACTGAGTCTACACTCGTACTGGTAACTGTACTTGAGCTTTGTTGCTCTTGACTTGGTCTTGGAGCTTTTGTTGGCTGCTCACTCTGATCATCTACTGGCAAATCTCTGGATCTCCTGAATGCCTTGTCCTCCATGAACTTGACATCACGTCTAACAATTATTCTTTTAGTCCCTGGAATGAAAATCTTGTATGCCTTTGAGGTCTCACTGTACCCAACAAAGTACTTGCTCTATGTAGTCTGATCTAACTTTGTATGTGTATCTCCAGGAATATGGCAATATGCCAAACTCCTGAATATCCTGAAGTGACTAACATCCGGCTTCTTCCCTGTGAAAGCCTCCTCTGGTGTCATATTCCCTAGCACCTTGTGTGGAACTCTATTCTGAATGTAGACTGTTGTATTACATACCTCTGCCCATAAGTAACAGGGCATGTCTTGGTCATGTAGCATAGCTCTTGCTACCTCCGATATAGAACGGTTCTTCCTCTCAGCAACTCCATTCTGCTGTGGATTGTAAGGAACAGTCCATTCTCTCTTGATTCCTTCTCTGGTGCAGAACTCCTGGAAGACATTTCATTTGTACTCGCCTCCATTGTTTGACCGAAGAACCTTTATCTTCTTTCCTGTCGAATTCTCCACAAGAGCCTTGAACTCTTGGAATCGACTGAAAACCTCATCCTTAGTCTTCAAGAAGTATATCCAAGTCTTTCTAGAGAAATCATCAATAAAAGTAACATAGTACTCATATCCTCTGAGAGATTTCGTCGACAACGGTCCACAAACATCTGAATGTACTAGATCAAGAACACCCTTAGATCTGGTGTCACTCCTTAGAAAAGATGCTTTCACAAACTTTCCCAACACACATCCCTTACATACATCGTCATGCTCTGTGCTCACCTCTGGAACACCTGTCACTGTCTCACAAAGCAATCTAAGTGCTCCATGATGAATATGGCCCATCCTCCTATGCCGTAGCTCTCCAAGATCTCTAGGATTACTGTTGCTCATGAGTGCCTTAGGAGTATCAAACTGCAATCTATAAAGGTGACCACTCCTAACTCC
Organism: Cupressus sempervirens; assembly: GCA_028749045.1. Lineage (NCBI taxonomy): Eukaryota > Viridiplantae > Streptophyta > Pinopsida > Cupressales > Cupressaceae > Cupressus > Cupressus sempervirens. The sequence continues at coordinate 61,178,831 of CM053793.1, forward strand.
AATAGTTATGGGTGATTTCCAATCCTTGTGCTTAATCAACACATTTGTCCCTCTAAAGAGTACATTATACCCCCTATCCTAAAGAACAGATACATAAATCAAATTCATACCTAAGCCTGACACATATAACACATCATGAAGTGGGATTATCTTTCCATTCTCCCTCTGAAACTGAATAGTCCCTTTCCTAACAGGGTTGAGTTTGGACAAGTTTCCCATAGAAATCTGAATGTTGGTGTCCTCCTCCTTGTAACTGGAGAAGTACTCTCTAACTCCTGTCATATGAAATGATGCCCCACTATCTATATACCAAACACACTGTGAGGTTGAGCTAACCATACAAGCTATGAGTGCAAACTCATCTTCCATTTTACTGGAGAGTTCTTCCGCACTTGCTGAAACTGCCACTTGCTTCTTACCCTTCTTCCTCTCTAGGCAATCACTAACATAGTGGCCAAACTCGTGACATCCAAAGCACTTGACCTTAGAAAGGTCCTTCTTCTTCTTTTCATTTTGTGAATTCAATCCTTTGCTAGATCCCTTCTTTGCTTTCCCTTTACCTGCTAGGGCAACGTTCTCTTGTTCCACCTCATTTTTCTGACTCTTGTTGGCCCCATTGACAAGACTTAGTCTAAACTCCTCCTGAGTGAAATCAATCCATAATCAATCCCAACTTGGTAAAGTATCTCGTCCACTGACAACTTGAACAAAGACACTCCATTGTTTAGTAAACCCATTTAGGGTTATTCTCACTAGCTCGTCATCACTTGGGCTATCTCCAACAGCTGCTAACTCGTCCTTGACAAGTCTGAGCCTAGTAAGGTAACTTGTGATGTCTTCTCCCTAATTCATTCGGGTATTCTTTGGCTTCTCTCTGAGAATCAACTTCCTGTTGGTGGTAGCATTCTGGTATAGATTCAGAATGGTGTCCCACATCTTCTTCGCCATATCTAGGTCTACGGTATGTGAAACAATATGATCCTTGACACCATCAAGGATAATCCTCCTCGCTTTGGCATCGTCCTTCTTATATGCTGCAAGCTGTGTTGCATCCGTTGGTACAAGTACAACACTGGTAGCATAATCCTTGATACCATTCTCTTCCAACAATAAAGAAATTCTGACCTTCCAGACACCAAAATTTGAGGCACCATCCAATCTATCCTGATCTCTCAAACCAGCTGAAGCCATCTGAAGGGTTTAAAGCAATAATAAATCTAAAGAGATCAAAATTTATTTCCTAGGGCAAAACTATTCTACCCTTAACAATGCTCTGATACCATGTGAAAAATTTAACTATTGCAATCACTGATTATTAATCTCCTATCATTAACGATTATTAAACTGTTGAAAATAAATTCTCAGCTAATATTGAAAAATAACACAACTGCAACTTCACTTATAAAATACGGAAAGAAATGCGCAACACAATGAACACAATATTTTCGGACAAATTGTCCCTGGAAAAACCCCTAAGGGAAAACCAATTCTACAGATGAGAAATTATATTAAACTTCAGCAAATCAAGAGATACAAAATTCCTTGCCTCTTACTGGCAGAATTCTGACAACCTCCTAATTTATCTCGCTGATATTCCCCACTTCTATTCCCACGCTAATACTGTGCCCTTGCTAACATTGCAAGACTGTTTGCTAACACTGCAAATGTTTCTCCAAACTTCATGTTCTCCAAATGCCCCTGACCTCCTTTTATACTACTCCTGTTGGTAAACCAATGGTCGAGATTGATTTACAATCGATGGTTGAGATTAAAACAACTTAACAACCCTAACCAAGTCGGTTTCTAGTTGTTTCCAAAAGTGGTCAATTAATTAACAAATATTTGTTTCTAATCTAACCAATTAGTTAGCAAAACAATTACTTGCTAAATAATAGCAAATGGACAAACAGCTATCCAAAGCTAACAAAACTAACACATTCAAGAATTGGGGATCAATTCAGTCACAGCTAGATAATTGGAGGCCTAAACCATATTGAATATAAATGATGTGAAAAATAGCGTGGTAGAACTTAGAATGAAGCAAACTATAAAGAAATAAAAGTAAAACTATAAGAAATAAAAATGATTTAATTACATTGGAAAGGAAATACTTTCTCATAGCTCCCTTTTTGTTTTAACGGCACCTTTTAGATGCACAACTTTTATAGTGATAACAGAACTGAAAATAAACCATGCTATTACTTGCAACATCTGGCTTACTCCATTTAACTGTTATAATTTTAGACTGGAGCATCTTTGAGAAATCATCAAATATACGCTTTGTGATGGAACTCCTACAACATGGAATAAGTCTGCCATCTGAAAACATGAAATCAATACATAGAGCAGTTATATTTGTGAGTTGTTCAATCTAGAGCTGAAGCTTTTTCTGCTTGTTGCGTGATTGATATGTAGGTCACTCTCTCAAATCTGATTTGATACTAGTAGAGACATTCCTTAAAAAGGTTTTTCAGCCTTTGCTCCAATTATAACAAAACTGGAAGTCAAGCCCCTGAAATTAGCAGACCAATAACATGCATATCAAAGACAAATTAACAAAGATCTATATAAATTTGAGGCATATATCTTTTTATTTTGAAGATATTCTTTTCGTCAAAAATAATGTTTATGGCAAATCTGGAGATCAACAAATTCCAAGATGATTGCCTATAAAGAGAAAACTAAAAATTAAACAGAGCATGCCAATTCATACATTCATTATTGAAATAGTAGTAAAACAATAAGTAAATCCAATTACAAGCGTTATAGTATAATAATTCTGCAATCTTTCAACGTATACTAAGACCATCAGACAGCATTGAATCTGCAATCTGCAAGTTGAAAACATTAAGTCTGCATCATGGTTGGCCGTTAAAACCCATCATTTGGTCTCAATATCTATTCATATTAATCATAAGAAAAAAAAAGGTACTGAAATAAGGCACGCAAATCTTTCAATGATCATCTTTAGCGATGAATAAGAACGAGAACAATCAGAGTCAGGCTGTAGCATGGTACTCCTGCTCCCGCTCTGCCACTGCGGCATCCTATGTCTCCGCCTCTCTTCCCACTGCAATACCTGTTGGGAACAACAAAATGCTACGTACTTCGGCTGCAACGCCCCCTGAACTCCGGCTGCAACCATTTTCGAACCACTTGGGAGAGGAAACCCTAACTCTAATAAACCTCGACAAATTTATTTTTATGTAAAGGATAATATGCAGATATTTGGCAGCATTAATAGCGGCTCGAATCTTTTTCAAACCAGCCATAACTTGAATCCTGGTTACTCGCATAAAATTACTGGGCGCAGAGAAAATCATCATTGCAGAAACATTAAGTTTTGTCAAGCACAATAGATAAGCATTTACGGGTTCATAAAAACTTAAATGAGGAAGTCACGAAAAACGAGATGGATTTCGGATAAACCCAGACAAGTAATTCTCGAAACAAACAAGTACCAAACAACAATTTGGCCTAAAGAGCATCCATCATCTCAAAATATTTTACAAACCCACTTCATGTTGGAATTAAAACTGAGAACCCAGTTAAACAAAATTCAAAGTCTTTTAACCCATATGAATTGGAGATCAGTTAAACCCAATTCCCCGATGAAATGCCCAAATTCAGAAAGAGTCCTTACCACTTGGTGCTGGAACAAGCATTGGCTGTGGAGCAGATGTTACTATGTACTGGAACAATTTACCTATTTCAGCTGAACGCACCAAAACGCTGAGAGAGAATGAAATAGCGAATGAGAAGCGATCGGAGAGAGAAAAGCACAGGTAGATGGGTAACAATTCCTCTTGTCAACACCTGCTTTAGAGACCTAGATGACAAATGGGAGACGTGTATATGGACTAACAATATTCAATGTCAAATGCAGAAGAAAATATTTGCAGAACCATGATGTTTTAAATTTAATATGTCATACCTGGATAAATGCCAACCGACTACAAGCATTAAGGAATGTTAATTAATTCCCAACGACTAAAGACAAATGCAAAGATTTAACTGGCACAGAGATACTATGTCAGGGGTATTTATTTGTTCATAGCTATTAAATATACATACAGCAGCGTGGCAACATACAGCAGGAGCGTTACATATTTACGCAAGGAGCTTCCTCCATAAAAATCTATAAATTGCATCTTCTTACGCTCCTAATTGCTCAAACCTTTTACAGAAAACATCTCAAGCTAACGATTCTCTGTTGCTTTTGAGAATTTCAGGTTTTCAATCGGTTTCACTATTTGGAACTCGTGGCCGCCTATTAACAGGTAATTCACAACTTGTGCAATTCGAATTAAGGTTTTTCTTTGTTTCATCAGAGTAAGGCCCCGGGAGGGATTGATTTAAGCGTTGAAGATTTTTACGATGGCACGGTAGGGATTGATTTAAACCCTAAGAAGAAAACAAAGCAAGTGCGTATGCATATTGATTTTTTTCCCTTGTGATAATTTTTCTTCTATTAGTAAAATGGAAAATGGGAGCCCCAGGTCGATTGTGTGCGCTAATGGCAACCAATTCCCCGGGTCATTCGGGTTGCCCAGGCCTATACGTTTAATTAACGCAGATTGCTCTATGGCCAATGGGCTAGGCATTGAAAATAGCTTACGGCCTGTAACTTGGCTTCACGTCGTGTGGGAATTTGATCTTGAGTTTCGGATATTACCGTCCGTAGGCTTTGGGAGTGCCTTTTGTCTGTAGTTGTCTTTAATGCGGTGCAGAGAATTTGAACCTCGGTTTCTAGCTTTATCGCCAATGTTATTTTGGAGTGTAATTTTGGCAGTGGGTTGCGCTAGCACTGTGTAAGCAATTGAGCTTCAATCTCTGACCTTGTTTCCTCTATGCTTTGTGAGTGCCCTTCTGATGGTAGGTCGTCTTAATGCAGTGTGGGGATTTGACCTTGGGCCTTCGACGTTATTGCCAATGTGCTGCTTTTCCAATGGCCGTTAGGGTGTAAGCACGGCAATTTGAAGTCGATTCTCTGGATTTATTGTCCATCTCCTTAGAGAGTGTTCTCTAAGCTATAGCTGGCTTTCACAGTGCGTGGGGATGGAAACTTCAGTCTGCGGCCTTACTGCTCATTCGCTGCTTTGGAAGTGTGGTGCAGTCCGTAGTTTGGTTATATGTTGCAGGTCCCTTGGTTGTGTCCTTTGGGTTGTAGGTCCATTTAATGTTGTTTAGGGATTTAAACTTACAGAGGATACCCTATTAATGCATTATGAATTTTACTGGAATTTATTAAAGTAGCTTGTAGCCACGAACAATTTGTTTCATCAAGCAAACAATGTTAACTACGATTTCTTTGGCAAAGTGCTTATCGGGAATATAGGCAGTTTGCTTTTTTCTTTTGGATATTTAACATGTATTTATATCTAGTGTCTTGCAAAATCTGCCGAAGGGGAATATTGATGTCATGAAGTTAATACAGCATCTTTAATTTGTGGGTATTTACTATTTCATTTATTCTGGAGTTTGCATTAGGGCTGCCTGTTCGTCCCCCACCTTGGCAATGCCATTTTTTTGAGATGTTAGTCAGTTGTTTCAGGAAAATTCTTAGTGTACTTGCATTCAAAATTGGAAAGTTGAGAATAGTTCCATTTCCACTCTACTATAATCTGGCGAATAACTGTAGAATTTCAGGGGCCAACTATAGCTCCCTCCTGCCCTAACAACTATAGCTGGCGAGGGCCCTACAAATATACCTCCCAGAAGGCCAATATATCCCCCCTACTGCCTGACTGGGCCTGTTGGGTGGGAACTATAGTTGGGTTGGGTGGGTCTGGGGTGGGAGGAGGAGCTGGTTATCTATTTCCATTTTTAGAGCCACTTTCATGGATGATTGCTAGGTTTGTTTTTGTTTTCAAACTGATGCTGTAATTTAAAATATTGCTTGTACCTTTTATATCTTGCAAGTACCTCTGGAATCATTTTTCTCAAAAGCTTGGTATTTATACCTGAATTTTATTCAAGGTTAATTTGATATATTATTATGTTTTCTAGAATTGAAGTTGCAGCCTCTACTGTAAGTACTTCCTTTATTATTCTTTTGGTAGGATATATTTTACATTATTTACCTGATGATTGGCCAGTCTTCACGTTTATTAATACCCTGATATCCTGCAAATGTTAAATTGTGATAATTTTAGGTAGTAGCTGTTCTAGTTAATAGACTGGTGTTACACTTTTACCAAATTGGATTATAATGTAGCTAATATTTTTTTCCCTTGCTGGGAAACTTTGTCAGAATAATTGTTTCAAATTGAAAACATTTGTGCATACTATTCTAATCTTTTGCATAGCAAGAGAGAGTTGTGTTTTTGTTATTTTTGCATCTCCTTGGATGTCATTTCACTCAATCTTTGCACGGTGATCAGTGATTCTGAAGATTAGGATTGCAAGGTGATTTTGATTTTCCAAAACAATTTCTGAACCAATTCCTTTGAAATGACGAGTCAAAGTTATCTCTGAGCCTTTGATACATTTTGAACCTCTATCTTGCTGTGAGCTTAGGCTATTTGTGGATAAGAAGTTCACTCTTTGTTGATAAGAAATAACGTGACATTTGTAGAAGGGGAAAGATATTTGTCATCTCCCTTTATCAGGATGGGAACAGTCTTTGGACCTTCCATTCACACATTGCCAAGGCAACCTGCTGCTGGTGCTACATGTATTGAATTTATGAAAGTCTGTTTTGCTGACATTATACATTTTTGTTGTTTCTGAAACAGAAGTAGTTAAGCTATTTCTTATTTCATTTTGAAAGATGTCTGATTTTTATTACATGCTTGGTATCTTATAATTAAGCCCTTCTTTGTATTTGGCACCTGATAATAGTATTTTTGTTTGTGTCAGATACGTAAGAAGTTGCATATTGCAGCCATGGGCAATCAAACTGATGAATCACAGGCTCAACCTGGAACGAGCACATCTGATTATTATACTCATGATGAAATGCTTCAATTTAAGAAACCCAAGAAGAAGAAGACATTGCGGAAGAAGGATAAGCTGGATGTTGATGCACTTGAAACAGAAGCAATTGCGTCTGGACTGGGTGCTGAAGACCTTGGTTCCAGGGCTGGTACACAGAGAAAGATTTTGAGGGTGGAAGCAGAGAAAGCAGAGGCTCAACAACGGAAAGATGCATATGGAACTGCACTAAATAAAGCAACAGAGGCTTCCAAAGGGCTGCGAGATGCAAAACCATCAGATGAAATGCAGGTGGATGATGATGGTGATACTGTTTTTGGTGGGGAGGACGAAGATCTATACAAATCATTGGAGAAGGCTAGGCAAGCAGCTCTAAAGAAACAAGATAAAGGTATTGGCTCTGGTCTTCAGGCAGTGGCTCGCATAGCAGTATCTTCAAATCAGTTGAATGGAGATAGCCAAAGCCTGTCATCAAATGAAGCACCGGACAATAAAGTTTTATTTACCGAGATGGAAGAGTTTGTGTGGGGTTTACAGCTTGATGAGGGTGCGTAGCAAAATAAGAAATATTAGAATTAATGATATAGATGTTTTATTTCTTCTTTTGTGTTAGCAAATAGCATTGATGAGTTTGATTTCTCATATTATATTTTCAATTTTCTGTATTTCGTTTAATGGAATTTCCTTGTTCTTGGAACCAGAATCTCACAAACCTGCAGTTGAAGATGTCTTCAATGAAGAAGATGATATTTCAGAACCTAAAAAAGAAGATTCTCCTCATCTTAAAGAAGACAGGGAGGAAGAGGTGATAAGAGATGACAGTATTAAAGAAGCTTCTGTTGGAAAAGGTTTGGCAGGTGCCTTGCAACTGTTGAAGGAAAGGGGTGCGTTCAGCGAGACTGTTGATTGGGGTGGAAGGAATATGGATAAAAAAAAGAGCAAGCTTGTCGGTGTCCGAGACAATGATGGACCAAAGGAGATACTTCTGGACCGTCTAGACGAGTTTGGTCGTGTAGTAAGTATCTTTATTTCTAGAGATGTCATGTTCTTAAAGCATATGTTTCATTTATAGCTCAAAACAGCAATACTGCATTATTCAAAGAAACAGAGTCGCTTGATGCTGTCTTTTTTTGTAGATGACACCGAAGGAAGCATTTCGAAAGCTATCACACAAGTTCCATGGAAAAGGCCCTGGCAAAATGAAACAAGAGAAACGAATGAAACAGTATCAGGAAGAGTTGAAGCTAAAGAAAATGAATTCTGGGGACACCCCATTAATGTCCATGGAGAAAATGTGTGATGTTCAGTCCAAACTACAGACTCCTTATGTTGTCCTTAGTGATCAAATCAAACCAGGGTAAATTTGTCACCTCTCTCATGAAAAAAAGAGTTATTTTACTGAAAGCATTCTATATTTGTTTGATTGTTGCCAGTAGTAATTTGATTTGTCTATGTTTTTGGGCTGCCGTAGGCAAACTAGCGATCCAAGAAGTGGTTTTGCAACTGTTGAGAAGGAGCACCTGGGAAGTTTGACACCAATGCTTGGTGATAGGAAGGTTTGTGCTATCATGATGTCTCATCAGATTTTTGTTTATTCCATTTACCACAAAAACTGAATTTCAGAATCTATTATGCATATTTTACTTGAATGCCACAATTGTTTGTATTGTCTTTACACTCACACCATTGCCTTCATTATAGGTTGAGCAATTTTTAGGTATAAAACGCAAGCCTGAAGTTGGAGCAATGGGTCCTCCAAAGAAACCAAAGACTTCATGATGTTGGAGATAGCAATCATATGTGGGATCTGGACAGTGTTGATTATTGATGCTACTAAAGGACTCTTCAGTTCTAACCTACAAAGGCTGCCTAACAATTGCTTCTCTGATGTCTATGTGATCTGGTTGTTGTGGCAAACTGAAGATTTGCGATACAAATTGTTTGTGTTTTGGGAACCACATCTTTCAATCAAATAACATGTGGGTTTATGAGATGTTGATGCCAAAACAGTGTAAAGAAAAATAGTAGTGCATTTGATATGGCAGGTCAGTATGCAATGGGTTATTGAATAAGTGGATAGAATGTATTGACCTTTGTCTGATATTTGATGGGGTTTTCATCTAGGGATGTTGTTATGGTGTAGATTTTCTTTTTTCTTTTCAGGAATTTCTATAGCAATAGCATCGGTGACTGAAGCAAAGAAATAGCCCTACCCAGATGGTTCTGCTCAAAAATGTATTTTGACCAATGTTTCTCAATATATGTAAGTTTTTCTACTTTTAACCCTATATTGGTGTTTTGTTTGGCAATACACTTAGGTGTCATGCTTGGTGGCTATATTGTTTATTTTTCCTTTGGTACTGCAGAGCTATTCACCAAATCTCCCTTACCTCCATTATGATGTTTTACTATTTTAGGTTTGTCAGAAAGTACATTTGTGTACACTGTTTTGCTTCTTGCTTTTCTGTACATTCCGAGTTTCTTGGCTTTAGTTCCTCTTATTGGTGACTACAAATTTCAGGGATCTGTGGTTTAGTGGTGAATATGGATTTTTGAAATTGTTCTACAGCCCCATGAGGAACTTTTAGTGGCTGCTATTCACTAATTCACGATTTTGTTTTTAAAATGCTTTAAAAAAGCATCTGATAGAAATTTAAGATTCCAAACTTTAAAATACATTAAGTTTTAATTCAGTGTTCAATTTCTTGTTTGATGACGTTGAAATCCACTCTTTAAGACAGGACAGTTTTAATTTGAAAATTTGTGGCTCTGAAGTGTTCCTGTGGTTCCATATCTTGCATTCACAAAATGCTTATGTGCCTGTCATGCCCTACGTTTTCAAGTTGTTCCTGGCTTCTATACCAAGACAAGAGTGCCGTGCTATAAAATAATGTTTTTCGATCAACATCTAATTTAACTATCTGTGTGATGTTTGTTAATGTTTAAATACCAGTAATGAAAAATAACAGTAGATGTAAGAGGAAAAACAAAGACACCAAGATACCCTGGGAAAACCCTCATCCTCGAGGGAAAGACCCAGGTAAACCAAGAAAAATCTCTTTATTGACTACTGAATGTATCTGAATACAATTCTCTCAAATGCTAAGACTGCATGCTTAGAGAAAACCCTATACAGATTACTTTTTAACAATAGTGTAAAGTCAGATAACCTCCTCTCACAGACTGATGTATGTCTTAATATGACACTTAAGGTATAACAATACTCACGAAGAACTACACACAGATTACATTCTGTATCAGGCATGCTTGATAAAATTCAGACTCTGCAGATATAGTTCACAACAATATAAACATTATCTGCTTCAGACTTGATGGTAGCAACCCATAGATAAAATGCGACTCCAAATATATTCCGCTGGGAATAGCAAGAAACCCAAATTACCACTGCAAAGTCTCTACTATTACTTGGTGGTAATGATTCATGGTCTTGGCTGACTTTGACAGCCACGTAGATGCCGGGAGGTGAGTACCAGCAGTTACGAAAAGATGAGATTCTTTGCATTCCAAACAGCCACGTAGGAACGGCCACTGTGGAGCTCAACAAACATGCACACATATCACTCTCAGGACTCTTCATTGACCTCAAACGACATGACTCTACATATGGAATACGGTCCAGATAGTAAATTCTTCACATTCTTAGAATACTTGATCATGAGAAAGAAATAGACATTGCAAAGGCATCACAAACATACCACCTATAGTAGGTAGGAAAAATGTCTCCTGCAGCAACAAACTCTAACACTTCCTATTAGCAAAAGAGATACTTTTTAGATTCTTGTTTTATGGAGTCTGTCAACAACACAGTGCAATGGCTACACCTATTTGTGAGAAGATTTTTTATATATCATGGATTCTCTCAGCATGATATCATCATGGAGTCACTCAACATGATGCTCAACATGATTGTGTATGTGTGAAATAAACACAAGCTCCCATCACAGAGTCACTCAATATTATTTTGTCATGGAGTTTTAAAATATGATATCCACTATGGCTACTCCCATGAGTGGAAAGAGCAACAAGCTCTTTCACCTCAAAATTCTCTGTCTCCGAGAAAAATGCATTACAAGAGTTTTCAGCTCAAATTTCTTCATCTCCAGAAAAATGCCTTCCACATCAAATGTCTCCATCATAGAGAAATGCATTATAGGGGCTCTCACCTCAAATTTCTTGGTTTTAGAGAAAATGTATTAATACACATACTAAGAACAAGTGAATGCTAAGATTCCCTCTCAGCAGGGGCAGCTCACAGCTTTGATCATCACAATCAGTTACAATTGGCTTCAATGTTTGACCAAACAATTGGCTTTCAAAGAAACAATGCTTGCTTGCTGATCCCCTTCAAAGTACTTGGCACTCTCCATCTGCCACTGAAGCTCCTAATGTCAATCCAGACTGGCTGTGCAATGCCGTTCTCTGCAGCTGAAGATATTTTTTAATGGAATTTATCTCCCTCTGAATGCCATTTCTTCCTCTTTGAAGAAACTGATTGCAATGACAATTTGTTTAGGTTCTTCCTCTTTAATGAAGTTATGTACCAACAATTCAGTCCCATGGCTGCAAGCAATGTACATGTTCATTTATTAACTATTTCCGCACCCTGCATAACTTTTTTTCAGGATGCATCAAGCTCTTACTTCCTTGAATCCCTTATGAAATCTCTCATCATCCTTTTGTTTCTTGATCTGTCCTGGAAGTATTTTAGAGAGATAAATAATAGACTAATAGTTCATAGAGTCAAGCTATCCTAAAGTGAAATATCCAGATCACTGCTAAGAGCATACATGATTCACTATTCCTGCGTTATTGCATGAATTAATAATTTATCACTAACTACATAAAATTTCACGATCGATATTCAAAGGCACAACCATCAAATACTTATCTCTTGGTTGTTGATCCTCAGACTTGATCCCTTACAGCTTTTTGATGTAATATGATCAAAATCCAGATAAATTACTCTCTGTACACTTGGAGGCATAACATCCTGATAGATAGCAAGTCTGGGACCAAAAGCATACACAATTCCTATCTCCAGCGAGGTCAGGCTTTGGGAAGTCCATTTCCCATTATAAACCATTCAAGTAAGGCGTTCTCTGTGGCCTAACAACAACATGCCATTTTCCTGTAACTCAAGCAAGATGAATCTTTGTGCCCAGAAATGCCACCCCTTTATTACGGGATTACATAGAAAAATGATCTAAGCTTCCAGATTGCATGGGGTCTCAGATTTTAAAAAATATCGCGGAAACAATCTGTATAAACTTCCAACAACAATCACCAGAGAAATTTTCTGAAGTGGCTCCAATAATCACAAGGCTATGAAGTATTTTCTACTTGCTATGAGAATATGTCCATGGACTGGGCATCATTACCCTCACAATGATATACGGCAGCACTAGGGAATGCAGTTTCTTGAAAGGACGAACAAGAATAATTTTACCCAATTGCATATGTAGAATTTGGCTCATTACACAGTTTAAAAATAACACCTTGGATTTCAATCAATTGCTCGAAACTGCTATTTTCTTTTATTGAACTTGGCTCTGATACTATGTCAATGTTTTTAGTATTTATAGCGGGAATGAAAAATAACAGCCGAACATAAGGGGAAAAACAAAGACACCAAGATTACCTTGGGAAAATCCTCCTTGAGAGAAAAACCCAACCACACCAAGAGAAATCTCTTTATTGAATACGAAATGTGTTTAAATACAATTCTATAAAATGCTGAGACTGCATGCTTTAGAACAAACCCAATAGAGATTACTTCTTCATAATAATGTGAAGTTAGATAACCTTCTCTCACGGACTGATATATGCATTAATACAAAACTTACAATACAGAAAACTATACTTATGAAGAACCACACTCACAGATTACAATCTATATCAGATATGCTTGGTAAAAACCAGACTCCTGCAATAATCATTAATATAAAAATGACATGCTCTGCAGATATAATTCACTACAACATAAACATCATCTGCTTCAGACTTGATGGTAGCAACCCATACATAAAATATGACTACAGATATATTCTGCTGGGAATAGCAACAAACCCAAATTATCACTAAAAGTCTCTACTATTACTTTCTTGACTGACTTCAACAGCAACGTAAATGCTGGACCAGTGACTTTTAAGAGTACCAGCAGAAACAAGAAACTGAGATGCTTTGCATTCCAAACAGCCATGTAGGAAAGGCCACTATGGAGATCAACAGACATGCACACATATGACCTTCCATTTTCCAGCGCTGAGGACTCTTCATTGACCTCAAAAGACGTAACTTTACAAATGGAATATGGTCCAGATAGTAGATTCTTCACAATCTCAGAATGCTTGAACATGAGAAGGAAATAGGCATTGCTAAGTGAAGGCATCACAAACATACCACCTGTATGTTGAAGAAGTCATAGTAGGTAAGAAGAATGTCCTCTTGGAGCTAGGAACTCCAAAAGATATTATTTATAAGAACACATTTTGAGGCGATTCTTAATATAATATTTTACTAAATATTTTGATCAGATGTTGAATGTTATTGCTGTCTGACTAATGTTTGTATTTATCAAATTTTGAAATTATTACAAAACTTTTCAATAATAACATATCGGGCTTGTGAAAAGAAGTATGACAAATTCCTTTTAATGATGCTTTTACACAATTCAACATTATTGTCTTATTTTGACTCAAAATTCTACTTGAGCCCCAAAAAGAAGAAATACAAGTAAGCTACACCAAAAATAATTTCAGCAGAGCGATGAAGGTAAAGCGATACAAAACACTGATAGTAAATTGGCTTTAGAAAGATTACAAAACACTCTGAGTTGTGGTGCTCAAATAGACAAAACTGTAATGTCCCCTCTCCTTTAGGAACTTAGCAACCAATAATAAATCAATAAGCCTTTTCTTTTGTTAAGTCCCCAAGGCTGAGCGATATTTTAAAAAAAGAATGAGTTGTTTCTGAATCACTTAATTTTTTGATTTCCAGGCATTGACAGGGGCCACTTTGAGTTGGAGAAGATTATTTCGTGATAGCCACTTATGAAGATGATTTTACTAATTAATGGTAAACTTAATACCTGAGGCTAGTTGTGTGAAATCCAGGATTTTGAGTTGTTCACAATTTTTTGATGGAGAGTATAAGTGGGCCGATGGGGATTAGTAATGATTATGCACCTTATGAAGTTGTTTTCTCTGCAAGAAATCACCTAGCCTTGCTTTTTACAGGACACAAACCCTGTAAAAGTTTTCTTTCAGAAAAACCCCAGAAGAATTAGTAAGGAATCAATTCAGTCTCAGAGTTTCAAGCTTCAATAGAATTGGGTACAAATATGTATTCAGTTGATAGTTTAGAAGCAATGTAAGGGTCTTCTCACAGAGAGTTTGGTGTTTTTCATCAGCCTTAGCATACAAGCAGCCAGTATATTTAAAATGCAGCACTCAGTTATCTTTCCAAGGTCTGCTGGACAAATCCTGTGACAGCGATCAAACCAATGCTAGTGGTAGGCCTGTTCTAGGAATTTGATTGTTTTTTCTATTAAGATAGTTTAAACATTTACAAGTATATCAGAAGTCTGAAATAAACCATCGTATCATATCCGCATGTACATGTACAGTTACCAAAATTATGGAGAGGTGATAACAAAAATTAAAAGACAAGGACAAGGAGAACCAAGGACAATGGACCATAGCTTACGAACATAAACACATTCGAAAAACAAGTGCTCAAAAGACTCAGTCACCTTGCACAAACTACAAGATACAGGTGAACGACCACAAGAAGAAAGGACTTGACCGACAGATAACTTCTTTAACAATAACAACCATTTAAAACAAACTTTTTTTGGCTCAGCTTTACCTTTCCAGAAAGAATCAAAATAGAAGGACCAATCAGAGAATGGATTAATTTGCCCCCAGCACTGGATCACTCTAGCAATGAGAGAGGTATCATCCTAAACACATATACAGCCCTTTAGAGGTGGTCTCTTTCAATAGTTTCCCATCCACCCATTTAGGTTTATCAAGAAAAACCTTTGAATCAATAATATCACATGGGCAATTAAACTTAACTGCTTTCTTAATCATTGTGAAAGTCCTTTTCTGAGACTTAGCAATATTAAATTTGCCTCTTAGCTCCTCCCACTGCCCTAACCTCCTGCCTATCAAGATATCTTGAATCAATGAAATCCCCTTCAGGTTCCAAGTTTTGGCTGAACAGCTCTGAGTAAGGGCCAAGGGTTTATTGTTATACGAGAGCCCCCACCAAATGGATCTATCCACCACAAGGAAATAAAGAGGTCCCTCCTGCTACTTCTCTTTCTTGAACATACTTCCTCACCTGAATCCAAGCCTTCCAAAAGGTCTGGAAAATTTTTGACCCAAACAATCTCATTTTGAACTCCCCTAACACAATATCAATCACTGGGACATCCTTCCAATTCTTACCTTTCTTGATGACTGATTTCAAAAGATTATTTCTAATCAGTACTTTCCATGGCTCATTTCCCCATAGGGCCTTTAACACCCATTTGGATGCTAAAGCCATTCCTTGGGCTTTAAGATCCTTCAAACCCAACCCTCCTTGACTTCTTACTTGACAACATCATTCCCACTTAACACAGTGCTTCTTCTTATTCCCTTTCCCATTTGACCACAGAAAGTCTCTAAGAATCCTTTCCAACGTATTCACATGAGAGTTCAAAAACAACCAAGCTGAAGCATAAAAGATATGATGTGAGGATAGAACTTTTTGAACAACTTGCAACCTACCAACAAATGATTGGGAATGGGACTGCCATTTCAAGTGCTTCTTATTGATTTTTTCATACACCCATTCGCACATCTTATTGAGATTTGGCTCCACTAAAAAAGGTATACCCAAGTATCTAACAATTTGATTAGGGCCAGACCAGTGCCATCCCTTTCTGACTAGCCAGTTCAGAGGATCAATAGACCAACCAAAAACCTTAGACTTAGAAGGAGAAATCTTAGATCCTGAGGCCATACAAAAGAAATCAATCCTTTTACAAGCGTTCTCAAAATTTTCCTCTGAAAGTCCTAAGAACAATGAAGTATCATCAGCAAACTATGCAATAAGAAAATCCTCTCCATTGGGCAAGGAGATACCTCTTATGGGTGTCCCCAACTGCTTTGCCCTTAGAATGTAATAGAGTGCATCCACTGCGATGATAAACAACAAAGGGGCAATTGGGCAACCTTGCCTAATTGATCTTTCTAGAACAATTGGTTCTGACATGCATCCATTTACATCAATGACAGTATTGGCATCCTTGAATAAAACTTTCACCCAATTGCAATATGTTTCCGAGAAACCAAATGCTTTCAGCATACCAATAACAAATTCCCACTCAATCCTATCATATGCCTTCTCAATATCTAACAGGATCATAGCAACATCTTGCCCATCGGCTTTAGCCCAATTCAGGGCCTCCCAAGTAGTGATAAGATTCTCCAAAATATACCTCCCTTGGATAAAACCTGTCTGTGTTTGTGAAACAAACTTATTTAGTAACCCAACAATCCTTCTCGCTAATGTTTTAGCAAGAATTTTATATGACAAGTTTAATAAAGTAATAGGTCTCTAATTCTTGACCAAAGACTTATTCCCCTCTTGAGGAAGCAACTTAATAACTCCTTTATTTATGGTGCCCCCTAATGACCCCTTCTTATAAGCTTCTTTATACACCTCCAATAGCTTAGAATAGATCCAACTCTTGTTTTTCATATAGAACTCTACAGGAAAACCATCCAAACCAGGAGACTTCCCATTAGGAAGGGAATCAATAACAGCTTCAATTTCCCCCACCGAAATATCCTTACTTATGTTCAACTGCTCCTCCTCAGATATCTTGGAAGGAATGAGCTTAAAGCAATCACCCATCACTACTCTGCTATCTGAAGACATTGCTGAAGAGAATAAGTTCTTATAAAAATTGAAAAAAGCTTTCTATATCTCCTCTAGGTTACTTGAAATCCTATCCCCAACAAGAATATCACTAATCCTTTCTCTTTTATATTTGGCTTTGATAATGTTAAAAAAGTATCCCAACCCTTTATCCCCTTCATTAATCCAGTTCATCCTAGCTCTAATCCTCTGCCCTTGAATCTTGTACCTTTGTATACAGCTCAATTGATGTTTAATGTTAACCAATTGCATCTCCAACTCCTCATTTAGCCCTAGCCTTTGCAATTCCTTTTCTGCCCCTATTAGCGTGTTTTGCTAGAAGGATTCTTCTTGACTCCTTTCCATAGCTAACTTCTTACCAATGACTTGGAGAAGATTTTTCCAAGTGTCCACCTTCAAGTTCCAGAGATCAATAGGCCCCAATGAAGGGTTACTAATCCTAAGGATCTCCAAAACCATAACTATAGCTTCAACATTCTCAGGTTCCTCAAGAATCAAGGAGTTAAGCTTGAAAGCATTCTGAATCCTCTTCGGGACATAACCACTTCTAGGACCCTCAATCCTACAGCAATTATGAATAGGAGAATGGTCAGAGAGGGAAGCTGGAACGACTTGCATCGGAGCATGACTATTTTGCTGCAAGAAGGCAATAGAAGCACCATCCCCATACACTCTATCCAATCTACAATAAACCGTTTGCTTACCTGACTTATTATTACACCAAGTGAACCAAATGTCTTGAAACTTCCCATACATATTCTCCATAGGGTCCACCAAATTAAATTTCCTTTTGAATTTGTACCAAAAATACATTTCATTACCTTTCCAACAATGAGCTAGCCCGCCATTTTTATCCATTTTGTGCTCCACCATGTTGAAATTCCCCACCACAACCCACGATATTTTTGGCAAGTTACCACAGCACCACTCCCATAGCTCTACTCTTTCTCTATAACCATTAGAAGCATATACATTACAAATACCAAAAACATTATCTCCTTGCTTAACAGTAACCCAAATTACCTTCTGACACTTCGAACATCCATGGCTCACTATTGAATTCTCCCATTTAGGGTTACTAAGAATAGCCACTCCACCCTTTCCTCTCTCATGATTGGAGTGGAAACCTTCAAATTTATCCCAAAGAAACTTCAATATAGAATATGCTTGAAACCCAACCACCTTAATCTCCTGTAAACAAATAAAATCCTTATCCTTCAACTTATTACACCAACTTCTAACCAAGTACTTTCTATCTAAAATTTCTAGCCCCCGAATATTCTAGCTATGAATATGTATCATCATTAAAATTTAGGGGGGGTTTTAGAACTATTACATAGCTTATGAAAGCTATCTGGAAGATTCCTCCTCCCTCTATCCCCTAAAAGACCGGAGCTTCTTTCTATAGTCTTCCTCTTGTTCCTAACAACCTTTGTAAACTAACCCTCTGAAGAAGATCCTTCCAAGGCTAAAGAACTAGATGAAGAAGTATGAGCTAAAGGCAACAAAAATACCTCCTTATTTCCTTGTTGAACCTTACTTGCCTTCTCTTTAATAGAAATGAGGGCTAACTGCTGAGCATTTAGAGCAGGCGGAACATTAATGACCTCCTTGGGGATTCCAGATGGACCTCCTGATAGGGTGGAAGCTACGTGCACAGGAGTAATCTCAGAACCCCCAGCCATAGCCGACACCACATCAAACTCTTCTTCAAAAAGGGGGTTTGACAGTGACAAGAAACTATTGTTCAAAGGAATGTTGATAGAATTATCAATAGGAGGTTGAATACCTGGCATGGGTTCAGGTTCCCCCAACTGCATGCTATCTATCTCCTTCAAATTCTAAAGAAATATTATCAGGGAAATCCACTTCTAGAGCCAGAGCCAAAAGAACCCTAGCATTGAGGTGAGGCAAAGTAACCCTAGATTGTTCAACCTATAATACAGAGCCTAACGGTTTCAAAATTTGCAGGATAAATGGCCAAAATTCCACATTCAGGTTTTTGATTTCCACCCAATACGAGGGAGCCCTAGCAACCACCTTTTCAAAATCACCTTTTGGAGACCATGGGTAAACCCTGAACACCGACCTACCAACATTCCAAAACTATTTTTCCAAAACTTTCTCTTGCATACTGTGATTTCTAAGAAAAATTACAAATAAACCCTTTTGAATCATTCTATAATAAGTCACATAAATACCAAGTTTCTTACCCCAAACTGCTACGAGCCAATCATCAAAAAACTTCCTAGCAGGTAAGGCTTCTTTATCCAAACATATGAAGAAAATAGCAATACTTTTAAGCCTAGACCTTTCATTCAAAATAGCAGACACCATGTCCTCTTTGGGGGAAAGAGAAAGAACCTTGGGACCGAGAGAAGAGCGCTTACGATTCTCTCCTCCACTTCCACCAGTGGTGGCACCAAAACTATCGAGGAATCCACCTCCATTGGTTGTGGCTCGTCTTCCTACTCCACGCTGCTCTGGTTCCACATTTTGACTGTGGATAACACCCTTAAACACCGCGGCTGCCGAAAAAGTCGGGGAACTTTCGGCCAACACCTGCTTATAAGACAATTTACCTTCACCTTCTCCCTCATTCCCGACTGCAGGTTTAATAATGTCTTTCTCAGCCATACCTCTACCCACGTCATCCTACAAGTTGTTGTCTTCCCCTCCACCATAATTCAGCTCTCCCATGGCACAAGCGAACTAGGGCGAGGGCAAAATCCACACAACACAGCAAGGGCACAAAATGATGAAACAATAACACCCGGACTGAATGACAAACAAAGGCACATGGAATTAAAACGAAAACCAAACAAACAGTACACTTCACACGGGTAACACCACATGACGCACAGATCACAAGCCAAGCACAAACCGATATTGACATCATTCAAACACGCGACAAGTTGCAGAGCCCATCATAGATCATTGATGTTATTCTAAACACAATTTCAGAATCTGATTGTTGCAAAACTCTATTTATGAAATATATTTCTAGGGTCCCTATGCAACCACAAATCAGTAATTAGTTTCTTTATTTTTTTGATAGTCTGGAATCAAGATTATTAAATAATCATTGTTGTTATCATTTTTAAATATCTATCACTACATATTGCATAAGTTTCAATAGAGCAGAGCAAACCAAATTTTAGTGGTATCAGAGCTACAAACCTTGCCAGTCTGTAGGGTTTTCAATTACATGTTTGTTTTTGCGGCTAACGCAATGCATGTCTGCCACCATAAAGTGGTTCTATGTATCCCATAGGATTTGAACCGCATAGATATACTACAAGGAGTAGGTCATAGCAACAAGGAGTCGCCAAAATCAATGTAGCTGAAGTTTGGATAGGATAATGAAGAGATGATAGGCCACAGAGGGAATTAAACAATCAACTTAATAATTCCTGGACAATTTTTGTGTAACAGCAGCAGGAGCTATAGAGGTAATGGCAGCAAAACCAACAGGATGTAGAGATGCAAAAACAACACCAAATATTGCAACAATTTCAGGATTGTATAATCACAATAATGGGACAATTAAGAGTTAGACATTTAAGTTTAGGAAGGTCCAGTAGTCAACATAGAAGAAGTGAAACCGAGCATGAGAACCAAGACAAAACAATGTCTAATGTTGGGAGAATAGCATATACAAATTCTGACTGATCATTGCACCCTACTTTTTCATCTCGTCCAATTGAAATAGAACCAATTCCTGAGGTTGAGGTGGAAGAGGCACACATCACAAATGATATTATGAATGCTTGAAATGAATACATGCACCTTCCAGCTGATGCAAGTCAGCTTGCAAATTTAAATTAGTTTGTGAACTTTTTTAAGGACAAAGCTTGGAATCCTTTGTAAGTGCAAGACATGAGGCCTAAGATAGACAGGGCTTCCAGTCAGTAGAGTGCAGGGATGCCTAGAACCAAATTTTAATTCCAACTTTAACTGGTACTAGAGAAATATCAGCTAGATTAAGGGTTCATAAGTAGGACACCTTTTTGGCACTCCAGCCCATGGAAGGTAAAAGCTGATTCAGATTGCTACCATGCACCTGGAAGGAATAGCATACTATTAGTTGCACCATGGACTTGTTTCCAAGGATCTTGCAATGGCTCATTCCTATGATGATTTTTGTCAAAAGGCTGATCACTTGCTTTGATTGGAAATACAAACAAGTCTATTATGTGGAATTGGCACAATTTAAGCAGGTAGGACTTCTAGAGTCTCACATTACCATAAAAATTCTGTAATGGTACCTAATATGCTTCAAAGAAGAGTTACTATGCTTTTTGTTTAAGGTTTAAGTTACAAATTAAAAGGGTTGTTTAAGGCTCACAAGACTAGTTCATTAGTTGATGTTAATGGGTTAACCATGGATTTAGAAGTCATACCTTCCTACCAGCTACCAAGGAAAGATTTCAGTCATTGGAAATTCGATAGAAGAAGTGCAAATCAACAGAAGAACATGAGTTTCAATCAACAAAGAAACATACCTTCCAAAATATAGCAAGAGACATGAAATAAATAAAGGAGGAAATTATGTTTCACTTGTAAAACATGGTGGGAACCTGGTCATCAATGTCTTGGAAAAGGCAAGTCACATTTGATAGAAGTCCATTTGGTTGATGAAGAACATAACGAGGAAGACAAGATTGATGAGTATGTGGCACAAGAGGTTTTGGCTCAACAAATTGAGTTCGAAGATGCTACAGAAATAGAGGCTCCTCGCATTGCCACACTATTGCATTGATGAACTTATAGATGAGTTAAATGGAGTTGTATTCTTGTCTAAAATTTGTTTGCACTCTAAATCCCTTAAAGATTGTATCTTTGGGGTTGTGGATAGGTTAACAATATATTCTCATTTCTTTGCCATTGCTACAATGTTGTTGAATTATTTTTTAGGGAGTTTTTTACTCGCATGGACTACCTAAGATCAATGTGAGTGAATGAGGCATCAAATTTGTTAGTCTGTTGTGGTAGGAGTTGTTCTGATTGGTAGATACAAGATTGCCTCCAAGTGCCAGTTACCATTGTCAATGGATGGATAGACAAAAAATATAAACAAGTGGGTCGAGGGTTACCTTAGAAACAATGTTTCGGGCCAGCAACGGTCTTGGGTAAGATGGCTTCATTTAGGTGAGTATTGTTACAATACCATGCATCATATGCGAATCAACATGTCTCATTTCAAGGTCTTGTATGGGTATGATTTTTTATCATTTATAGACCTGACATTTGATGACAATTAGGTTGCTTATGCAAAGGAAACAATTCAAAATTATCAAAATATTCTTAAGGCATTGAAAAATTACATCCAACATACCCGAAATGCACAAAAATGTATGCAGATAGGCATAGAGTGGAGAGAGCATTTCAGTTGGTGAATTGTATTTCTTGCCTCTACAACAATACATGTACTCTTCATTGAAGAGTAGTGGTGCGTAAAAATAGTAGTTACGTTTTTCATAACATTTTTAATGTTTCTTGCCTAAAGAAGGCATTGGGTCAACACACAATTGCATCTCTAGAGTTGCCACCATTGGATGAAGGGAAATTGGTATTGGTACAAGAGGGTATTGTAGATTGGAGGGAGAGGAAGTTGAGAAAAAAATGGTTTGAGAGTATCAGATTAAATGGAAGGGTTTACCTATTAAGGATGCTGCTTTGGAAGGTGAGAAGATTTTGCAACATCCTAGCTTGTTATTGCTTGTGGCTGGACAATTTGGGAAATGGAGGATTGAAACGTTGCCTCTTATTTAGGAACTTCAACGGCGAATAATAATTTGCTAAGGCCTTTTCTTCTTATTATGTCCCCAGGGCTAAGCAATATTTTATGAAGAGAGGAGTTATTTTTGAATCACTTAAGCTCCTGATTTTGAGTCATTTAGGGGGACGACTAAGAGTTGCAAAAGACTATTTCTTTCATAACCATTTATGAAGAAGATTTAAATAATTAATGGTAAACTTAATGCTTAAAGAAAGTTGCCCAAATCCAAGATTTTTGAGGTGTTCACAACTTTTTGTTGGAGAGTCTTGATAAGTGGGTAGATGGGAATTAGATATGATTATGCATCTTATGAAATTGTTTTCTTTGCAACATATCAGGCAAACTTGCTTTTTATAGGACACAAACCACGTAGATGGTTTCTTTTGGACAAAATTCTATAAGAATTGGTATGGATAAGTTTAGACTGAGTAGAATCGGTTAGAAATATGTATGCAATTGATAGTTTAGAAGCAGTTTAAGGGTCTTCTTATAGGGATCATGACATTTTTCATCAATCTCAGTGTGCAAGCAGTCTATATATTTAATCTTAGCACTCAACTATCCTAACAAGGTCGACCCCGACAAATTGAGTGACATTAATGAGACCAATGGTAGTGGTATGTGTGTTGTAGGAATTTGATTGTCTCAAACCTTTATTCATGAAATAAATATCTGGAGTCGTTATGCAAACTCACAAATCGGTAATTAGTTTCTTTATTTTTCCAATAGTTTAGGAACAAAAATATTGCGTAAGCTTTAATATTGGAAACCAGTATTATCAATTTCTAAAAAATCTACCAATACATATTGCATAAGCTTTAATAGAGCAAAGCAAAGAATATTTCAGAAACCCTCATATTTGGAAGAGTTCTAGTAACATAAACCTACAGAGAAGTCATCATACAAGCTGCATTCCCTGCCTTATACATAGACCAAGGAAACCTTGAAAATTACACATGGATTTTCAAAACCATAGGTTAAAGCCATTTGCCAAGTCTTGTTCTTACTAATCCATGATTGACAATGTCGGAATGTGTCCAATAGATCCTCTTTTGATTTGTGACATGGTTTGACAGCCTCATGTGAGATGCTTAACTGGGAGGGTAGTACTTCTCCTTAATAGATGCATTTGGGATAAACGTTAAGCTCAACTCCCTACAAGTGGTATTAGAGTCAAGTCATTGGTTCAAATCCCTTCGGTTACTACTAAGAAGGAGATTGTTGTAATGTTTACAGTATATTGCCTTGGGATTTGTGAGATGGTTTAGCAACCTCTCGTGAGATCCTTAATTGGGATGGTAGTGGTTTCTTGAATGGATGCCTCTTTTCAAAGAAATGGCCAACTCAACTCCCTACAAACCCATGTGACATATTGTAGAAGTGATTCCTATTAGTTGGACACAAACCCTCTTTCAAAAATAACTCATCTCTGTAGAATATACTTTGCTGGTCAATTGTCCAACCCCTAGTACCAAGAAGAGTTACTCCCAAGCACTCCATGTGGGTGCACTAAGTGATCTTACACCTACAGCTAGTTGAAAATAGTTTCTTAAAGATGTTAACATGTGGCGACTGATCAGGAAAGTGGTGTCTACAATGTTAAATCTTTGTGTCTTTCTATTCCTTTTGTGTGTGCTTTATTTCTTTGTGTTATTGGTTATATTTGCATGTAATCATTATTTTTTGTCTAAAAATTCCTAACAAGTGGTATCAGAGCCAAGCTATTTCAGTTATTCTCTACAGGAAGGTCTCACGGTTGATTGTGAGTCTTATGGTTGAGTCGGAGTGATAGCAGATGAGGGTAAGTTGAAGGTTGAGAAGTTTAATGGATAGAACTTTCAATTATGGACAATGCAAATTGATGACTATCTTTATCAACAAGATTTATGATGACCATTGGGAGAAAATCTAAGAAAGACCCAAATATGTGAGATGTGGACTGAAATATTTTGGATAGAAAGGCACTTGGATGTATTCGTTGATGCCTAGCATAGTTAGTGACATTTAATATTAGAATTTTTTTTGCTTCAAATAAGGTACTTCTCATATAGCGTTTATTTAATATAAAGATGGTAGAAGTTTAATACAACTACCTATCAATTATCTTCTATAAATGTCAATTTTGATGAAGAAATTAGTGCTCTCTTAATTTTGTGTTCTTTGCCTAAGCTAGAATGGCTTGGTAATGGCTGTTTAACTTTGTCTATAGTTCAAAAACCTTAAAATTTGATGTTGTTGGTATTATTCTAAGTGAGGTAATTCATGGTAAAAAATCATCTGTATCTACATCATACAATGTTTTTGAATGCATAAATTAAGGGCAAAATGATAGAGAGAGGAAGTAATTCTGGAAATTGTTGGGAAACCAAGTGGAGAGTCAAAGGGAAACAAGTTTCAATCCAGAGGACCAAGTGTTTGTTGGTGCTGTGGGAAACTAGGTCTCAAGAAGAAAGATTGTCGGTCTCAAAAGAATAATGAAGGAGATAAACAAGAAGTACATAAGGAGGAAAATGTGGTAAGAGGATGCTTTACTTCTTTCCCTGGAAATTGTAGACAATTCATGGGTTTTAGATTCAGGACTTCATTTCATGCTACACCCAATAGAAGTTGTTATATAAATAATGTCCAAGGGGATTTTGGGCTAGTCTATTTGAAAGATAATGAACCCTGTCGGATTGTGGAAAGGGTAGAATCATTGGCTACTACAAGAGGTAAGACATGTATCAAAGTTGAATATAAATTTAATCTCAATATGGCAACTAGGTGATGAGGGTTGCACAATTACTTATAATGATAAAAATTGGAAGGTCTCAAAAGGTTCCTTAGTAGTAGCAAACAGTGTGAATGTGGGCACCTTATACTTTGTGAATTCTAGTCAATTCTTTTCAAAAACTAAAAATACCCTTTTATAGATCTCAAATTCAATATCATTATAGATTGTCTTCTTCTCAGATAAACCTACCTAGAGCATCGCTAGCTCTTCTTCTTTGACTCATCTAGAGGTTTGTGGGAATTAAAAGAAATTAAGTATAAAATAAAGGTCATGCTAGTGGAACTAAATGGTATCGTAGGAAAACTTGAAAAATGACCCTCGTAAATTACTTAGATTGACACCATCCTTGACAATGACACCAAAAATGCTTATTGAATAAATCAGGTTTGAAAGTAGAGTAAAATACCCATTACTTGTGGATTGGACATCCTCAAAGCGATTGCCAATTATCACTTTAAGCTCATTTATATTATCAAAATAGGGACATCAACTTGAAATGGTACAACAAAGTATATGCTCTAAGCCAAGGTAATTGTCATTACTATACTATGGAAGCAATATACTTGAAATTAAATACTGGAATTTCAATCCTAATTTTGAATCTAGAAAATGGAGACATTTATTCTATTGAAAGAGATTCAACAATCAACTGAGATTCTACTATGCTAGTCTTTGTTGCAGGAACAACCATGAGTCTTGTTATCGTGTGGCTATAAGAACAATAAAGTGTTAAATGACTTCTAAGAAAACTAGAAAGTGAAACTAACAAAAAATATCACTCACTAAGTGGGTCCCCTTGGATGAGTGAACAGAGAAAATGCTCAAGATAAATTGATAGAAACTATAATCTTTATGTTATTCATATTTGAGAAACTAAATACATGTTGGGAAAAAAAACTTTATTGACTATAATACCTGAAACTACAATGTGACTTCTTAAAAAACTATCAAAAGTCTACGAGATAGTTTATTTATAAAAATATACATTTAACTAACTTCCTAGATTTATGATCTTTTCAACCATATGAATATAGTAGAGTCTTAATTAGTTATAATGATATGAGTGTTAACCTTATGGTCAAATCATTTGTCTATTAGTGACTTAATGCTCAGTCAGTTGGTTTCATTGCTACTGAGCTCTATTGTTGCTATTGAGCTTACCATACTTCTAGTAACGTTAACCAAGTGTTTCAGTTGCTATCGAGCTAATCAATCAGACTATAGCTCATGATGAGCTTCATAATATTTATCGAGCATTTGAGATAGTTTAAAGTGTTAACCGAGCTTTAAAGTATCTATCGAGCTTGTAGTGTTGACAAAGTGAAGTTAGTGTTAATCGAGCCATGCAGTTTCAACCAAGCATTTTAGTATCTTTTGAGTTTCTTAGTGTTTACTAAGTTATATAGTGTTGATCAAGTTCCTACTACCCGAAGTGATTAGTATGGACCAAGCTTCAATGTCAACTGAGTGCTAGAGTCTACCAAGTGTTGATAGTGTTTGTCAATGTTAGAACATCACCAAGTTGTCTTCAAAACTTGAGTTATAGTAGTGGGCCAACTTAGTGAATTATGATAAATTTGGTATTATAGCTGACACTAGAAGGTAATTAAGTAGATCGGTATATAGGTAATCTATTATATCATATCTAAAATAAGTATGTGAACAAGTAAGAAGTAGATGCGTGTGAATTTGAGAAGGCTAGAAGTACTATAAGGAAAAGCAGAGACATATCTATCATAGTCAGGTGATAATTGTTATTCAAAGGAATCTCATTCAACAAACCGAGTTGTAGATCAGATATCAGCCACTAATTCATCCTAACAAGTGCATTAGTCAAATCCTTTAACAAGGTGGACTTAACAGTCTCGTTCCAAATCTCCTAACAAAGTGCATACTTCATTTTATGTTGTAATTTCTTTCACAAGATGGACCTAATAGTCCTTATTGCTCCTAACAGGGAAGATCACCAGAAGTGGTCAATTGTAAGCTTTAACAGGATAATTTTATAATACAGTAATAAAGCTTGTGGGTTTTATCCCCACCCCAATTTTACTTTCTATTTGGAAGGTTTCTAGGTTACCAAATATTGTGTCAAAGTGTTATGAATTTTTTATTGATTTTAGTCTTCCATGCATTTAATTAGATTGGATTACATGGTGAATGTTTAATTGGTGAATTAACGTATAAGATTTATTGGTTCTTGGTTTACCCACACAAACCCCCCCACCCCTTAGTCACCTAGTCTATACAACATTTCCAACAATTGGCATAAGAGCATTGGTTCTCACATTAGAATTTTAGCAGCTTGAGAAAAGATAACAGATAATGAAAGTCTATATATTAGAGAAACCCATTGAAAATGAAAAGTTGGATCTACAATTGGTCATGGATCAACTCAAGAAAGGGAAGGAGAAACTCTCTCAATCCCTAAAAAGAAGAAAATATCTTGATATATAGATGAGTGACAATCTCTACATTGAAGAAAGAATTGAAAACTTTGTCAAGAAAGAAGTTTAGATGAAGCTAATGTAGAAATCAGAGATCTACTTGAAAATAATCTTACTCTTCATGAAGAAGTCAAAAAGTTGAAAAGAGAACAAGAAATTCAATCAGTCAGATTATGTGAAGTCACAGAACAAAAGGAAAGAGAAATAGAAGAAATAGAAGAAAAGGACAATGAAATTAATCAACTACCTCTTCAACAATTAGATCTGATTGATCAACTCAATGATGCAAATCAAGAGCTTATCAACTTGAAGATAGAAAATGAAAGTTTGAAAAATGATCTGAGCATAGAGAAGTAGAACAATGAGAGGATAATGAATTCATAAGAAAGCGTGAATTAGATGGATAATAAAATTCAATTCAGACACAAAGGTAAAGTTGGATTAGGATATATAGAATAAGATGAATCTTCTCATCAAGGAGCTCAAAAGAACAAAAGGCCTACATGTAGTCATTATGGAAAAATAGTTCATACATCAAAAAATTGTTGGAGCAATGGTAAATCAATGTTCAGTGGAAAGTGTTACAGTTACAACAAACTAGGACATAGAGAAAATGAATGGACAGAGAAACCTACGTTTGAAGGAAACTGTTACAATTGCAACAACTAAGGACACAAATCTTCAGAGTGCAAGACCAAGAAATGAAACTCAGTAGAACAAATTGTCAAAGCTATATTTGGTTGGGATTAGAATACATGGTTCAGATATCACTATTGTGGTGAGTTTGAGCACATTGGAGCAAACAACATAAAAGATCACATAAGGAAGAGAGACACTATAAAGAGATGTTTTGTATGTATAGAACTTGGACATCTTTCCAAAAATTGTATCAATAGAGGAAGAGTTGAAGATGAAAGGAAAGTTAAAGCTAACAATATCAGAAAACAAATGAGGTAGCAATGGGTAAGGAAATCTCATGAGGATGCAAATCAGAGTAATGAAAATGTTGACACCCAAATCAATGAGTTCATTGACTCAACCATTTAAACCTAGTTCTGTATGGAGATTACTAGAACTTTGATTCTTAGAGTACATCTAACATTAGTTCCAGTTAGCAAGCAAAAGATCCATATCAGCATTCAAGATGCACAAGGATCATCAAGTGAAGATGGAAGCTAAAGACCTTACTAAGTAAAGTTAGGTCGCAAGACCTAACTGAATGTAGATGCCAAGTTGTTGACTCTATCGAGCACCAAGTTCAGATCGAGTGGTGGTAAATTTACCTAGTTCAAAGTTCTTTTTGTGTTGTAGTTCTTACCAAGTCAAGAGACCTTACCAAGTTGGTGTCTTATGAGCATTAAAGACTAAAACAATTGAAGGACAACCTGTCAGTAAAAGAACATTTCTACCATGCATTAATGGTGATCTTCAAGACAAAATTTTGTAAAAATGAGGAAATTGATCAAATCATTTCGTGACAAATTTTTAGAGCTAAGAGAGAAGAGCAATTTTAGAGCCCTTGAGCAATTTAAAGTGGTAATTTTTGAAGCTTACTTTTGTGTTCAAAGTTTAACCAAGAAAATGGGATCGTCTACCAACAAGGTGAAAAATGGTTCAATGATGTTGATTTGAGGAGTTGATTGCAAGGCTCCTACATTCAAGTTGAGTCCAACCATCACAGAGGAACTTGATCCCATTGGAGCATGGTTGTAGATTCCTCCAAGGGCACTCCTTCTTCATGATATTTGATCATTTTACCGCTTCAATTCAAGAATTGGGAACTTTAGAAATGAACTAGTCATATAATGAGTTGTGTTTGGATGATCTTTTGAAACTCGAGCACAAGCATCTAGAGACGAAAGGTTTAACACACATTTTACATATGCCAAGGGATTTCCAAGGGAAATGGAGTATGTTCATCCTGAGTTGAGTCCATGACATGCATTTGTGGTTGGATCACCCTATTTTGATAACAAAGAAGATGATGCATAGAATTATCGAGTTGTCAATGTTGAATAAGGCAAAGACCATAAAACCCTAGGTGAAGTTGAACTAACTAAGAGGACTCTTGCCAAGTGGGATGGCAAAGGCATGCATTTGAATGGAGTAACTGACATGGAAATTAATTTTTGCATCCATGTTATTGTGCACAAGATATATAACTCAAGCTATTTGAAGAACGGTTCTTGCGAAGTTGTTGACTTGGATTACAAGGTGGCGAAGAAAAATCTATCCCTTGACCTTGCTGAGCTGTAGTTGAGCCAATTTAGCAAGAACATGGAAAACACCTAAGTCTTAAAGAATAATCCACGTAAGTTTGGTTCTCTACTGACTTGTTTATTTTTCTATGTGCAAAAATTTTTCCCTTCAAAAGGAATTGTGGTGTGGTAGAAGGATACACCAGTTTTATATCATATTAATGAATTTCTAGTAGAGGGAGAAAAAATTGGAAGGATAATGGACAACTTTTTTGAGTCCTTGAATGAGAAAATACAAGGAAGATTCAGAAGACCAATGAAGTTTCTAGAGTATTATGAATAGGATATATGTTTTCTTGTTGATTGTGACAAGGTTCATATCCAAGAAGACAAGCCTAGATTGGTATGGGTCAAACCTCTAGGATATGAGGTCAATATTGATGGCACTAAAGATTTAAATGAGGCTCTCTTAAATGAGCCAATAGATCCCAAGGCTCCATATTTTGGAACCTACGAGGAACCAAAGGCTAGAATTGAACTGGAAATCAAGCTTCTCCACACGGTGAAAAGAGGAAGAAAGAAGGTGGAAAGGATGCTTAAAGCCACCAAATCCTCTAATTCTCCTCTCTTGTTGATAGAAGGGAAAGGAGATGATCTTGATGAAGAAGGAAAGGAAGAGAAGGCATAGGAAGAAGAACCTGAAGAGGAGGAGCCTCCAAAGAAGAAAGGGAAGGTCATCATAACCAAACCTACAAAATCATCCCCTGTTGTGTTCACCAAAAGAGAAACAAAATCTAGGAAGGAAATAAAACTTGGAGATAATGAAGATAATGAAAAATATATCATATTTAAGAGGTTTTCCCCTACTTTCAAAGAAAGATTATCTAGACTACAAAGTGGAGTAGCTATGGGAGATCTTAAATTCCTTAAGTATGAGACAAGGAACAAAGAAGAGCAGAAACCAATCGAGGAAGCCCTGGTGGCTAAAATGGAAAAATTGAAATACTCCATAGAGGAACTGTCAAAGCAAGTTCCTAATACTCTATTTATGTCAATATCACATCATTGGGACAATGAATTAAGTATTGCCAAGGACATCAAAGAGAAAAATCTTAGACAACTTATGTTGAGTCTCACTAATAAGGAAGTGAAGAAATCATTGAAGGAGAATGAAATAAAGCTAACTCCCAAATTCAATGCATTTCTTATCCTATCTAAAGACATAGAGTCATTTGTGAAGTCCAATGCCATAGCATGGAAGAATATTTATGGGTTGTACAAGTCTAGTGATCAGGATGTGCAAATTAATGATGAGGGGGGTGTAGAAAAAGATGATGAAGAAATTGATGATATTGAAAATATGGAAGGAGGTGATGCTGAAGGAGAAGAGGATCAAGAAGCTATCGGAGGTGATATTCCTAAGATATAGAGTATTCAAAACTTAGATCCTAAGATAATAGCAATAGATGTAATGACCTCTCTTTCCAATTCTCTAAGCAAAGCCTTAGTGTAACCCAACTTAGAGAAGGATTCTACCGAGTTGGTTGAAGTAAAAAAATGCATCACCAAGCACCCAACCAACCTCTAGAGAAACATTACCAAGTGCTATAATGAGTGAAGTTTCTATCATTTCATCTACCAAGCAGTAGGCTCCAATCATTCCACCATCAGGCTTTACCAAGCTATAGAAAGGTATTTCAAGCATTCCTGCTGTTAGTATTGTTACTCCTACATTTTTTGTTATTTCTATTGTTTCAACTATTATTTCTATACTAAGTGTGTCCAGAATAAGTGCAATGACAGTTGAAGTTAAGCCTCAACTGAGCACAGATGTTAAGAGCAAAGGAAAAGAAATTGTTCCTTCTACTGTTATAATAGAAAAGGGTAAAGAAGAATAAATTGATTTGGATGAGGAAATTCTCATTCCAAATTGGGATACCTCTAACCTCACTCTGAAGAAATGAATACCCTAGGTGAGCTATGGAAAAAGAGGGCTAAACAAAAAAATCTTAGAGAAGAAAGGAAAAGGCAAAATCAAGTGCTTGAGGATATAAAAGGAATATTCATTGATGCACTAAGTATTGAGGCTTATGAGAAGCAACCAATTTTGGATCAAGTTGTTGAAGTTGTTCACAAGTATAATGAGGAATCTAATGTGCAAGATAAACTTCTATAGAGGGCAGAAAGAAAGTTTGGAAAAAGTTTTGGAGCAGGTAGCACAGAAGATAGCTCTTGACTAAGTAGAATTATCTACTATTCTTGCTACATTTGAAATATCCGTAAATAATGTTGTTTCTTTGTTTGTAAAGCTAAGTGATGTATCTAACTTTTCTAGGGAAATAAAGGATAAACTATCCAAGATAGATAAGGACATGAAGGCAAGTGCACAACAATTGTCACTTGAACCTAGTTGCCACTCTGCACATTTTATAAAGATCAAGTACTTGTCAAATCTTCAAGCAGAATTATTAAGAGAAGAAGCCAGGATAAGGGCCACACTAGAAAATGTTCAAGGCACGATCCTTCCCAACATGGATACAATGCAAAAACATATTGCATATGCAAAGACATTGGTCCATGATAATAATTTCTCCATAGCATCAAAAGTATTACAAGAAATCTGAGACAAGACAATGTCAATCATTTTGAAGGTACATGGTGATTTCTTGTCACATTTTGGTATTAACTTGTAAATATTTTGCACCTTTGGCATTTATGTCAAGAAGGGGGGGAATAAATATTATTGATAAAAGGAGAGAATATTATCATGCTCCAAATAAATGTATGGGGGATTTGTAAAAGAAAGGAAACACATGTATAGATAGTAGAAAATATGTTTGCAAAAGTAATTTTGAAAAATTAAAAAAAAAGGAGTTAGAGGTTACGGAGCATCAACAATAGACAACAGTCAAAACCAATTTGAAGACCCAGATTGTGAATTGAGGGAGTTCCGACTCGTATTTTGAGAATTCATATTTGTTGGTATGATAAGTGTTTTTTTCACTAACTCCAAAGGGTGAGATTGTTGACCTTATGTTTAAATCATTTGTCTATTAGTGACTTAACACTTACTTAGTTGGTTTCATTGCTACTGAGCTTACCATACTTCTAGGAGTGTTAACCAAGTGTTTTAGTTGCTACTAAGCTAATCAATTAGACTACAGTTCATGACGAGCTTCATATAATCTACTGAGTATCTAACATAGTTTACAATGTTAACCGAGCTCTGTAGTATCTACTGAACTCGAAGTGTCAACAAAGTGAAGTAAGTGTTGATCAAGCCATGTAGTGTCAATTGACCATTTTACTATCTACGAGGTTTCTTAGTATTCACTGAGTCATACAGTGATGATCGAGTTCCTACTACTCAATGTGATCAGTATGGACCGAGCTTCAATGTCGACCAAGTGCCAGAGTCTACTGATTGTTGATAGTGTTTTTCGAGTGTCAGAACATCATTGAGTTGTCTTTAGAACTCGAGTTACAGCAATGGGCTAACTTAGTGAATTATGATAAATTTGGTATTGTAGCTGACACCAGAAGGTAATTAAGTAGAATTGGTATATATGCATTGTTTTATATCATATCCAAAATAAGTATGGGAATAAGTAAGAAGTAGATGAGTGCAAATTGAAGAAGGCCACAAGCAGTAGGAAAAGCATAAAATTATCTATCATAGTCAAGTTATCATTGTTATTCAAAGGAATCTCATTCAGCAAACTGAGTTGTAGATTAAAGATCAACCATTGATTCATCCTAACATGTGCATTAGTCAAATCCTTTCACAACGTGGACTTAACAGTCTCATTTCAAAATCTCCTAACAGACTGCATACTTCATTGTATGTTGTAAATCCTTTCACAAGGTGGACCTAATTATCCTTATTGCTCCTAACAGAGTAGATCACCAAAACTGGTTAGTTGTAAGCTTTAACAAACTAACTTTATACTACAGTAATAATGCTTGTGCATGTCATCCCCACCCTAGTTTTACTTTCTATTTGGAAGGTTTCTTGGTTACCAAATATTGTGTCAAAGTGCTACGAATTTTTTATTACTTTTAGTCCTTCATGCATGTAATTAGATCATATTACATGGTGAATCTTTAATTGGTGAATTAAAGCATTTTTTTTATTGGTTCCTAATTTACCCCCCCCAGTAGTCACCTAGTCTATACTACATTTCCAAAAATGAGAATAAGTCTTCAACTAGTTGTCTAACTAGAAATGTAGGGTCATGTGCTTAGGTGGATAACTCTTGATTTGTGTCACTAACTGGAATGTAAATGCCTTTATACAGTTGGTTGCCCACTTCCTGAAGCAATTGTTGAACTACTAATTTTTTTTTTTTTGTAGGTGTTCCCTTGATTTGGTGAACTTATTATCATAGAATGTTAGTAATGTATGCCATACTTACAAATATAATCATATCATCATCTCATAAAAGCCTTTAATGAACTAAATTATTCTTGTAAACATGGGCCAACTTGGTTGCAATACATTTAACCCATAAAAGTATAGATCAAAAGGGTAACTTAATGCATTCATGGATATAATGTTAGTCAATCTTACCATACCTATCATAAGTTCATACTAAAACATCAATATACCAAACCACAACTTATACAGATAGTAGGAAAATTTATACAAGACATTGTTCATAGAGTCTTTTGTAAAAAATGAAAAAAAAACCCTCAACTTATCATCTAGAATGAGGAACGTAGTGGCCATAAAATTGCGTCATCAAGTACCTTAGCAAAAATATGGTGGAGAATAATAGAAGTTGGATGAATAGTCTAGAAGTTTTTTTCTTTAACTTTTTTTGTCAAAAAATCAATTTTACGCGTAACATAATTGATATTGGCCAATAAGATTTAGAAATTAGAGTACAAAAAAATATATTAAAAATAAAATAATTTATACTTTAGAATGTCACATTCAAAGATTGAAAAAATTAAATAGATAAATGTCTAACAAAAACATTACTTTCCTTAGAGAGGGACTAATAAAAAGGACTACCGCACACACACACACATACGTGTGTGTTGTGTGTGTGTATACATACATATACATACATATATACATATGTACACATATATATATGTATATACATATGCGCGCACACACACACACATACATACATACATACATACATACATACATACATATATATATACATATATATATATATATATATATATATATATATATATATATATATATATATATATATATATATATATATATATATATATATATATATATGTATGTATGTATGTATGTATGTATGTATGTGTATACATATGTACATGCATATGTGTGTGTGTGTGTAGTCGATAGGCTATTATACAACAAATGTCGATCGTGATCTATAATGTCTTACCTAGAAAACATTTTTTGACTGTCAAAGTCTTGTTGGAAGTGATGAAAAAGTGAGTTGTTGGTGAAGAAAACATTGCCATTGAATTAGGTTGTGGGGATGGTTAGCAGGGTCGATAAAAAGAGATTTAGTAGTGGAAGAAAATGATATGACTCGCCCACAAAAATGACCCAAATGACCCCAAACCTAATTCCAAAACACCACTTTTGATGATATTTCAATAAGCGAACCCAAAAGCAATAATCTGTTGTCATCATGAATTGAATTTGCCATTTCTAAAAAGGTGCCCACTGCAATTGGGTCCCCTTGGTACACTTGACTATTTTCTTTACATATTGTGAAGGTTTTCTCTCAAGAGTATGGTTGTAGTCAAACATGACTCTGATCACACTAATGGCCAATTTTAAAAGTAGTTTGTCAAGGTTGAACATTACTATGGTGTCATGTGTGATTCCCTGGCCTCTGATGGTTCACATGGGAGAAGTGGAGAGAGATAGACAATTTGAAAGTATATGTTATTGGGAGAGGAGATTAAGGAAATTGTAGCCTGAGAGGGATTACAGAGGAAGGAGAGGCAAGATAAATTGGACAAGTTATTGAGGAGAATGGAGGGGGCAATTTTTCATTCATGTTCCTATGAGCTATGAGACTATTCTGCAGGCGTTTATGCTTGGTGGGGATCATGGGTGCCTTGTTCTTAGCTAGCAAGAAGTCTCCCTCTTTTCTATTACAACATGATAGTCATCTTGATTATATTCATTATCATCTTTTATCATTCATATGAGAAATCAATGATTAGAAATACATTATAATCAAATTTAACATATTTTAAATAATACAAATTAAATTATACATGTATAATTATGTTTATTATTAAATATAATACAATTATAGTAATGTATATAATATAATTACAAATATTAATTTGTTATAATTGTTATTGGTATAAATAGTACATATTAATTTACTGTAACTATTTTTAAATCCTAAATCCTAAATTTTGATAATAATAAAAAATATGAAACACTTTAAAGTTTTAAAGTGCTTAGAATCTATGATAATATTTTGAAATATTACACTAGTGTAAGATAAACGTGGTTTTTTTAAAAAATATTTTTAAATTGTTTATAGTACTATTAAATTTTATTTTGAAGTACATTATAACTTTTACATTTTAATACTTAAAATAAATTATACATTTAAATTATGATGAAAAGAATGGAAAAATATAATCGAATCGTCAACACATAGCAACGGTTACAATTATTATGTCTTTATCTTTGCAATATTCAAATTAGTACTTCAAATTTTAATTAAGTTTTAGAGGTAGTATTAGTACTAGAGATCATTTAGTATTGGGGTATGGTTAGTATTTGTTATATAATTGAGAGGGGGGTGAATCAATTATGTCCAGTTATCTCACAATCCCTTCAAATGTTTCATCACCATCAAAGCAATATGAACATTAAAAATATTAACTTCAATATATTCAATCACTCGATAGACATAATCAACTTGAAATTTAACTCATACATCAACTTTGTTCCAAATTGTTATCAAATAGTTCCTTGCATTACCCACTGTTAGTAAAGTTCTAGTAATTACCTTGTGATATCTAGTTATTACCAAGTTGTAATAAACTATAAAACATGTAAATCAACTTGTAACATAGATAACATCCGCATAATTAACACCAAAATTTTAACGTGGAAAACCTATTAATGGAAAAACTACCTAGGACCGACAACCCAAAAATTTCACTCTTCTAAAGTGATCTCTATTAGGAGACTACCTTGCTCAAGGTTACATACACTTTGTTACTTAATCATAATCATTGATCTTAGGTTTACAACTGAATTCCTTCATACAATGAATTTAGACACATAGAAAATGTAACTTTGCATAGAACTTTTTATCCACACTTATCCTTCTTCAATTTCTTTCATTAGATCCTTCTTGAAATTTCTCCATTGTAGATTTTGCAACAAACTTTGACCCTCGTAATGGACCTTCTCGAACTTTCCAAATTTTCATCAAAAGTCGGCCTCAGATTCCAATTTCTCAATCTTTTTCATCTGGTTGTCACTCGGTAAACATTACATTTACTTGGGAAATATATAACTCAGATAATATTGACTCCCTTGGACAACATTGTGTTCTTCCTTCTTCTTTGCAATCACTCAGGCAATATTGTAGTCACTTGGTGAATGCAGTATTATGGTTAAAATTAATGTGTGTTGCATTAGGCATAGGATGTAAAGGTTTTGAATCTAAAAACTGTATTACCTAATCTAGTTAGTGTAATAGGAATACTAATGCTAACAAAAGCATTCACAATAACTAAATAAGTAAACACTTATGATAAGACGAGGTTATCACCAAAAGGAAGGAAAACCAAGAATGGTAAGCTCCTTGGGCATAACCTATGATGACAAAGCTATGTCCCTGATGGATATTGGATGTATGCTCACGTTGTGCTCAAGCTTCCAAAAGGTGGGGGTTTTTTACCAAGTGTGTACATGGATAAGGGTTTCAGTAATGGAGGTATGGATGGATTCCAACATTATGATGGTGTGAAATGGCTATGATGGAGTAGTTAGTGGAGCATTATAAGGTTGCATAAAAGTGGATTATGAGAGGGAAGGACTTTATTTATAGGCTAAGGGGTAGAGAGATGGATGGTCAGGATGCTAGGATGGAAGAATGGTGAGGGAGGGCTAGGATGCATTCAAAGGGGAGCACATGGATTGTGCTTGTTTGGAGCCAATAGGGGAGTAACACTTGTCACAAGGAGGATAAGTGTGAGAGGATGTGATAAGGATTGGTCAAAGGGAGTAATGAGGGAGGATGACTGTGTAAGAAGGATGTAAGAGACATAAAGAGGGATGTAAGAGACATTAATGATATGTAAGAGTCATTAATGCTCTTGGATAGGGATGGAAGAGGATAAGGGAGAAGTGTTGACTTTGGCTTGGGGTAGGAAGTCTTAACCCTTGGTTAAAGTTGTGCACATGTTTAGGAGGGGGATTAGACTTAGTTTAGAAAGGGGATTAGGAGGGAAGTGGCTTAGCTTTGATGGGATGGGTTAGTTAGGTGGCTAAGTGAGGTTTAGTATGGGTGGATGGGTTGGATTAGGGGTAAAGGTATGGTTTAGGGATGTTTTAGGGGTTAGGAATGATTTTTTAAATGATTTATTTAATAAAATGGGGGACGTGGGATTATATTAAATAGATTTGGGAATTTATTTAATTTAATAAAGGAATGGGGATTTAATTGATAATTTGATTTTGTGTTATCATTTGATTTTATCAATTGGAATATAGTTAATTAATTAATTAACTAAGGGATGATGATTAATTAATTAAATAATAAATATTTAATCAATAATGTCCTATGAGATGACTAAATATGATTACGTGATGATGTAATCAAATTTAGGTGTCTATAACAACAATCCTAACCATGATCGTAATCTTGACCCATAGCTTAACCATGTACCCAACCCCCTAACCTAATTAAAACCTTAAACCTAACATATGTTATCTATTTGGTAAGATCAATGTTGTGCCTAATTGTAGTGGTACACTTCATTATCAAGGGCTCGCTAGATTCTCTTGATCTATACTATTTTGCACATGTCTATTTGGTTGGTGAGGGATAAATTACTTCTAAAAAAGAAAAATAGTTTTATAACTACCAAATTCACCATCACTTTTGATAAGGTATGTTAATTACCTGAAACATTAGATTAAGAACAATGAATTTAGAAAATCATTAATATGACAATATATTAGAGTCTTCTATTTTTTCTTTCTTTGTTTATCAATCAACATTTTTCCTTCTCCGCTATGCCCTTTTTTGTACCTAGAATAACATGGCATTTTGTATAAGAGTTGGGAACCTAAATTGTCTAGCAAGATTGTAGCTTGTGTAGAAGGGGACAAACAATTAATAGTGCTAGCATTAGATTTTTTTTGGCTTCAATTTTGTATTATGTGCTCTAGTGTTTTGATCGCTTGGGCTATCTTGCAAAACATGTATTACACTTATATTTTTTGATTTGTTGTTCTTTTTTTGATAGGTTATACTTGATTTTGGAACAAGGATTTATGATATTATAATTTTTTAAAATAGGAAAGCTTCCATGAAATGGTTCTACTTTGCTAATAGTAGAAAGTGTAAGAATTTGCCTTAGGGAAAAATCACCCCTAACCAAGAAGCTCAACAACTAGCACAAAATAGACCAATAGAGTATGATCAGAATAACAATATGATATTCAATTGATGTAATTGATGTTGTACACATGAGGAGTGCCTCTGTATAAAGGCCTCTAGACTGACTAGGAGTTAGCACACTGATAAGTCTTACAACCAAGCACATGTCCATCAGGAGTAGATTATCTTCCATTAAGCATAGGAGTT
This sequence comes from Cupressus sempervirens, assembly GCA_028749045.1. Classification (NCBI taxonomy): domain Eukaryota; kingdom Viridiplantae; phylum Streptophyta; class Pinopsida; order Cupressales; family Cupressaceae; genus Cupressus; species Cupressus sempervirens. Next base: position 61,218,721 of record CM053793.1, read on the forward strand.
AGTGCAATGATGAGAGGATAAGCCTACAAAGGTGTGTCACATAAAATTATGTTCTAGATACCATGTACTTAATTAAGAGTGCGAACAACTGTGTTGTCAACATTACAACTCAGTTGATTATGCAAACTCTAGTGTTATAGACACCATGTGCTAAATTAGAGTTGCTTACTACTATGTTGTCAATAAGACAACTCATATGAGTACACAAACTCCTAGGTTTCTAACCTAATAAATAATAAAATAATGCATTTATCCAAAGTAAACTTAAGTAAAGTGTAAATAATAATTATTTACACTAACACCCCCCTTGCCACCCCCCACCGCCCCCCCTTAAGTTCAACTTAGGGGAATGCACTTAAGCTCACAAAATCTATGATGAAATGCATAATGGGTCCCGACTACTAGGCCATGTTAGGTACCCAAGTACAAATGCAATGCTAAGATGCAATAAAATCTCTCTACAAATGGAGAAAGAGGGAAAACCTCATGGGAAAAACCCTCCTCCAAAAAGAGAGATATGTACAATATAGAAGAGAAGGATCATCTGACCCCCTTGGTGAAAAATCCCTCACCCCCAAGAGATCTCACAAATGAAGATACTTGACCTTCGTGAAAGGCTTGGTGAAGATGTTGGCTACCTACTGCTCAATAGGACAATACTGCAATGCAATTACCTACTCATGAATTAGCTTTCTAATGTAGTGCATATGAACCTCAATATGTTTGGTATGTTGATTTTGCACTGGATGTTTTGAGATTTCAATATCACTCTAGTTCTCACAATGGATGACTATAGGTCTAGGTAGATCAAAACCAAACTCCTTCAGAATCTATTGCATCTAAATAGCTTCTATTGCTATAGTCAAAGCTCCTCGATACTCAACCTCAGTTGATGAAAGAGAAATGGTATTCTGCTTTTTACTCTACCAATAAATAGGGCCAGAACCAAGATGAAACATAATCGTAAAGTAGACTTGTAAGAACCAAGCTCCCCTACATAGTCTGAGTCTGTATATCCCACTAACTGAAGTTTAGTACCAGCTGCATAGTGTAACCCATGTGTATGTGTACACTATATGGTGCAAGATTCATTTGGCTACCTTCCAATGAAGTTTATGTGGCTCTTGCATGAAGCGAGAAACTATGCCAACTATAAATGAGATGTCAGGGTGTGTATGTGTCAAGTAGATGAGGCTTCCAACTATCTATACAAAGTCACATCAACAAGTGGAGTAGAATTTGCCTTCCCAAATGTTATGGGGGCCTTGGTATTAGAAAAATCAAACATCTCAATAATGCCCTTTTAGCCAAATAGATCTGGTGCATTTTTCAGAGTGTCAGAGAATGGAGGGAAATCATGATTGAGAAATACCTTAGAAGGCAGTCTCTCAGATTTTTGCTTCATGAGATTGAGATTCCTCAAGGATCTTACATATGGAATGGGATCCTAAAGGCAAAAGTCTTGGCCAAGTCCAAGGCTAAATGGAAAATTGGTAAAGGTGAGAATATCTTATTTTGGAAGGACAACTGGATGAGCCAGGGACCTCTTATTGATCACCCTAAGTATGGAAGATAGGAAGAGCCATTCATAAGAAGATATGGTCTAAATGTTAGTGATTATAGAACAGATAATGGATGGCAAAACCTATCTATGATATCCCTGGACCTTAAATCTTTGATGATTAGCCTAAATGCTATTTTCATAAATAACAAGAGGGTTGAAGTCATCTGGGGAGATAACTCAAATGGGCAATATTATGTCACCTCTGGGTATATTTCATTATGGGATAGAATGTAGAAACCCATCTGGGCTAAGGCATGGACTCCTAGCCTTACCCCAAAAATCAACATCTTCTTTTGGCTTTTGCTCCAAGACAAAATCTTTACTTTGGATAATTTATCTAAGAGAGGTCAGATTATCCCCAACAGGTGCAGTTTATGCAAGCACGACTTGGAGATGATCAATCACTTATTTATTCATTGCTCCTATTCCTCCAAAGTTTGGAACCTCCTGACCAGGGACTTTGGGGTCAGCTGGTGTCCCCTGGCCAATATTCAAGAATTATTTAGCCAATGAAAGAGTTCACACTTAGGTATGATCACCCATTTAATTTGCTCCTGGTCCCTCCCACACTTCTACTGGGGAAGTTGGAAAGAGCAGAATAACTGAAGTTTCAAAGACAAGGAATCCCTTGAGTTTGTTATTGTTAAGAAAATTGAAGGATTAATGAAGGAAAACTCCACCATCACAAAGGAAGGAAATATTAAAGAAGGTGGGAACAACAGACAGAGGAAAAATGATAGGGATAGGAAAAGAGTGGAGGTCAGGTGGTTTGTTCCCCTTGAAAATTGGTATAAAGACAATTTTGATAGGGTTGCCAAAGGGAACACTAGCCTTGCTGGTAGTGGAGGCATCATAAAAAAATAGCTATGGTGGAGGAGTTGCGGCTTTTTCCTTCACTCTTGGACATCAGACGAACCATTTCGTAGAAGCCAGTGCTACTAGTCACATTGTTAAACTGGCCCTAGCTTCTGGGATTGAGAACCTCTGGCTGGAGGGGAATTCTTTAAATATCATAAATTGTCCAACCGATAACTCTATGCCTTCTTGGACCATTGCGAATGTGATCAAGGAGTTAAAGTCTGACCTGGGTAAGTTCAACAAGACCTATATCATCTATGTGTATAGGGAGGCTAATATAGTTGCCGATTGGTTCATAAATGAAGTGGTCCTCAAAAATTTGGTGATGATGTGGCATGTCGGTGACAACTTTTTGGTGGCAGTGAATGATTTAATACTGCAAGATCACATCCAAGGAAGTACTAAAAAAATCCAAAATTAATAATGTGAAGGTTTGCAAGATTGCACGTTGGAGTGGGAGTTAATGAAAATCGTGCAAAACTCTTTTCAAAACATGATAGCGTGTATGTATGACACACTTTTTGGGTTGTCTTGAATACAACCATTAAAACTAATAAATTCAAAAACATTTTTGAGTTTCACATTTTGAAGGAGGTCGAGGTTTGTAAGCAAATAGTGAGCAGGTGGGGGCTTATTGAACCTAAGGAAATCATGGCAGGGGAGAGAAGTAGGAGGGAGCCATCGGGAGAGGCAGAGAACTGGAAGAAGAAATCGAAGGTTTGGCATAAGTTAGAAAAGGGAAAAATCATTAGATTCTTGGAGAAGCTCCATGGATTTGATGCGGGGATCACCAAGAGTATGGTGGATTCCTGGAAAAATGGGAGAGTCAAAATTGATGAGGTCACCCATCATGTCAATGTGGATTTGATAGCCCAGGTTGCGAAGATCCCTCTAAAAGAGAGTAACTTCTTCAGAGACAAGAAAATGTTGACAAATGTTGTCAATGTTTTTGTGAAGGATGAAAAGGATATGAATAAGCTCATCAAGGTGGAGACATATTACGAGATGGAGTCAATTAAAAAGCTATGGAGGTATGTCTTAAGGATTATCATTGAATATATTTCTCTAGACCCCATATTTGATAGGATCAGAACACATAATTTTGTTTTGCTTAATCACTTTAGGCATGGAATCAAAATCTCTTTTCCTTTTTATCTTTTCACCTCCATGAGCAAGGGTATCAAGGGTTTTAAGACGAAACCTATGGCTAACCCAACCCTTTACAAGGGATTACTCCTCTTCGTCTATGAGTATCTAAAGACTCAAACTAGGGGAAAATCCCTTGGTGATACTGGGTGTGCATCTGAGGAAATTGGGAGTTTCAATTTTGAGAATGTGCATAGCATAAAATTAGAAGAAGAGGACAATGCTTCCTCTAAAGGTAAAGCCCCCAAGGAAGAAAGGAAAGTCACTCCCTCTACTCGCATTCCCTATAGAAAGAGCCCTAGAGGCTTACCCCCCATTCCCCCTAAGCTTGAGCCTAAGAGGATACTCCATAGTTAACTGCGCTCAAGCTGGAGTAGTACTAGGATGGGTGACCTCCCGGGAAGTCCTAGTGCTTCACCCCTATGAGGATCACCCAGATTCAATGAATGCTAAGTGTTCCATTTATTCTCATGACAGATGGATTCATGTTGAATCACTACTCGTGAAATATGGGTCAATGAGTTTGACTCAAAAATCACACAGTTAAATCTTGATAGCAATATCACAATTTGACTAGCTGTAGAAATTATCTTCTACTTATCAGGAGGAGGAGGATTATGATGATGATGAGGATATAGACTTAGAGGAAGAGAAGAAGGGGGAGGATGATGAGAAGGAGGAGAAGAAGGGGAGGGAAAGTGAAAAGGAGGAGGAGGATTTAGCTAACATGTTAGGGAATCCCAAGAAAAGGAAAGTAAATGAGGCTTTTGATACGAATGACCAGATTCCTGAGGTTTCAGGCCCTGGCCCCATTACCTCTTCATCTAAGGGGAAGATATAAATTTAGGGTAAAGAGAGTGAGGAAGTGATAACAAAAAATAGGAGGAGGTCTTAGAGGAATTTTTATTCAAATACCACAAAATTGGGGATAGATAGGGAGTCGATGAGTATCCAAGTGATGGAGGACATTGATGGCAAAGCCCACTATGATGAACTCATTGACCCTGCATTGGTTCTTATCTCTGATAATGTGAGGGAAACTGGGCTTAACCTTTTGAACAATGCTAAGAACAACATGATAGACAACTTTTGGTCTATCGAATGGTTATTCCATGAAATTGAAGACCTTAAGGGGAAAAGAAGCTAGGTAGGAAGCCATAAAATTGGCAACGACCAGGGCCATAACGAACAGAAGAGAAGCCAGGATGGAAACCAACAACACTATAATGTCCAGGAACACAATGCTGACAAGGAGGATCGAATCACCAAGGTTGAACAAAGAGTCGAAAGGATGGAGTTCTCCCATCAGAACCTAGCTAATCAGGTGTTCGCTACTTTGAACGCCCTGAATGAGAACATTAATAGTTTGGGTGAATCATTGATGAGTGTTGGATTTGGCGAAGAAAAGATGCAGAATGCCAGCTTGGACATTGGGCAAGATGAGGATGATTCAAAAGAAACCAGGGGCCCAGTGGATGCTTAGAACCAGGACCAGGAGGATGCGGACGACCAAAAGACCAGGGAAGCTGCAGAGACCCTACAGGTTCTTGATAGAGAGAATTAATAGTTAGTGATTTCTTGTTGTCTCATATTTTGCTAGTGTAGCTGGTCTTTTATTTTTCTAGTGTAGCTGGTTTTTTGTTTCCTGGCCATGGGCCTATTGTTTGGGTTTGAATTTTGATAAGCAGATACACTGTAGCTGGACTTTTCTTAATATTTCTATTTTAGATATGTTGTAAAAACTTTCGAGCTTCGGGATCCCTGTAAAACTTGTTTTACTTAATCAAAAACAAGTGGAGCAGATCACTTTGTTTCTAACTTAACACCTGCAAGAATGGGAGTAGGTGCAGCCTTGTGGTCACTCATGTGAAACTGAGCAAGTAGATTAAGAGCATACTTGGGTTGTGATAAGGTGATCTCTGATGAAGACTGATGTATCTCGATACAAAGGAAATAGTGTAGTAGACCCAAGTCTGTCATCAAAAACCTATCCTGCAAAGTAGCCTTGACACTATCAATAATGGATGTTGTACTCCCTGTAATATCAAATCATCAACATAAAGCACAAGAAGAAAATTTGAATCATCCCTCTGAAGAATGTAGACATTCAGATTGGAATGACATTTGGTGAACCCTGCTAAGAGAATAAAGGAATCCATCTTGGCATACCAAGCTCTTGGAGCTTGTTTAAGTCCATATATAGACTTCTTCAATTTGTAAACCAAGGTAGCATCTTGTATGAATCCTTCTGGCTGCTCCATATATATCTCCTCATGAAGATCCCCATTTAAAAATGTTCTTTTCACATTCATCTGATGAACAACCCATCTCTGAGCTGTTTTTATAGCTAGTGTCAAATGAATGCAATTCATCTTTGCCACTAGTGCAAAGGTCTTAGTGTAATTAAATCCAGGTACCTAAGAGAAACCTTTTGCAACAAGTTGAGCTTTATGTTTATCAACAATTCCATCCACTGTGAATTTGGTCTGACAGATCCACTTACACTGAACCACTTTTCTTCCCTTAAGAAGAGAGACTAAGTCCCATGTATCATTTCTTATAAGAGAATTATATTCTTCCTCCATTGGTCTATCCCATTCGGGAATACCCAATGCTTCTTTGAATGATTGTGGATCTGAAGCAACTACAATATAAGCATGTGGGAGTGAGTTATGTTGTGATCTTATCCTCCTATTATCTGAAGGATTCCTTGCCAATGGTCTTGTTGCATCCAATGTCTGCTTAGCCCATCTAGGTATATTGGAAGAATATGTAGTAGGAGTATTATCTATCTCAACTAGTTGATGCCTCTATTTGGGTCAAGACGAACATCTTCCAAGCCATTATTATCACTATCACTCTCTTCAATGAAGGAGGAAGAAGGAGGAGTTGAAGAAGTAAAGCTTAGACAACTTTCTTCAAAATACACACTCCTCTCATCGAATATATCATGTGTCTCTAGATCCATCAACTTGTAGGCTTTATGTGAATTTGCATATGCAACAAGGATGCAAGGTTTTCTTTGAGCTTCCAATGCCTTATGTTTCCATGGAGGTATTTGTGCCCATGCTGGACAACCAAAGACTCTAAAGTGCTTAACCATAGGTTTCCTACTAATCCATGCTTCAAAAGGAGTAATACCATCCAAAGCTTTATGAGGACTCCTATTTTGGATATTGTTAGCACAATTCATTGCTTCAACCCAAAAGACTTGATCAAGAGACTTGTTTAGTAGCATGCAAGTGGTCATCTCTTTGAGAGTTCTATTTTTCCTTTCAGCAACACCATTCTATTGTGGCACATATGGTATTGAATGTTGAATGTCAATTCCCTCTTGAGTGCAAAAGTCTATTAGTCTTGAGTTCACATACTCCCCTCCATTATCTATTTGAAGAACTTTGATGGCTTTCCCTAACTACTTTTCCACTTGAGCCTTGAAGCTGAGAAATTTTTCAAACACTTCACTATTATGAACCATGAAGAAAACCCAATTAAAGTGAGAGTAGTCATCTATGAAGGTGAGTGCATAACAAGACTTGCCAAATGATGGCACTGGAAATGTGTTAGCCACATCACTATGAACCAAATCAAGAAAACATTGTGCTCTCCAAGACTTCCCCTTTTCATACATTTTTTCAAGATGTTTCCCATGTGAGCAAACTAAACAAACACCTTCTGAAAACTGGACTTGAGGTAGACCATTAACCATTTTCTTTCTATTAAGCTGCTAAAAATATATGTAGTTGAGATGTTCAAATCTCTCATGCCATAGTTTGCTTTCTGCATTTGAATGTAATAACAAGGCTTGTGCATTTGATTTTGGCACAAAGGAGGAGAAAGTGTAAAGCCTTGAATCATGATTGGCTTCACCCATTGCAATCGTAGAGTCATCCTTGATGCTTTTCACCACCACTGAATCTGGAAGAAATTCAACTTTATTTCCACCTCCATAGTGAGTCATTTGGTAGACTTAAAGAAGGTTGGAGGTAAGATTAGGAACATATAGAACATCCTTGAATGCTCCATTGTTCATCTCAACTTCACCTTTACCTTCAACTTCCACTTTAGTGTCATCACCTACAAAGATGTGTGGTATCTTTGAATGTGTCATGGAAGAAAATCTCTCTTTGACACACCCATATGATGTGTGGCACCTGAATCAATGATCCATTCTCCCTAACTAATAGTGTTTGTGAGTAAAGCATGCCCTTTGCCCTTAGAATATGAAGATGAAGATCCTTTCTCTTAACAAGCATTAGGCAGTGGAACATTGTGTTTCTTCATGATGTTCTTCAACACATCAATCTGCTTATGATAACACTGATGTCCATCATTGTTAGAATTGGTAATCTTTCCTTGGTTGTATTTATTAAATGGGATAAACCAAGGTATCCCTTATGTTGTTTGTCCTCTAGTCCACATGTGAGAACAAGTCTTTTTTTGTAATTCCTTTATTAAGGAAAATAGTTTATTCCTCCTTAAGAGGATTATGACACTTGTTATGCACACACTTATGAATGTGGCAATCATTCACATGGGAGTTACAAATATTGCCTCTTCTCATCTTTTTATAAGAGATGCTTCTTTCTCATTCTCTACAACACACAATCACGATGTAGTTCATGTAATGAGTCCTATGGCTCCACATTCTCTCTCTCTCTCTCTCTCTCTCTCTCTCTCTCTCTCTCTTAGGCATTTGCCTCATTCATATAATCCACAAGGGGTTTTCTTTGCTTTCCTCTTTCAAAATCTGTATCTCCTCCTTTGTGTTGATCTTGGAAAGCTCTTATAAAGTATGGTTATTATGTTCATCACAAACTCTCTTGGATTAAATTATAATTCTTTATTTTTAGTTCTTTTTGATTTTATTATTTCTAACATGGTATCAGAGCAAAACTAATCCTTGTTTTGAGTTTAGTGATGAAGGTTGGAGCACACCTCATTTCGACCTAGGTATCTCTATTTATTTTATTTTATTTTGCACTTGTTTTAACAAATAGCATTTATCAATTTGTTTAATAATATTTATTATTATTTTTTTATTGTTAAATATTTAAAATTGAAAAAATTACATTTTCCTTAAGATTTGATTGTAGGGAATACTTAAATAATAATAATTAATGTTAATTAGGACATACATTATAGACTATCACATTAATTCTATTCATATTTTTTTGTAAATTTATCATTATTTTCTCTCATCTATATTTTCTCTTTAAAAATTTTAATATTTAAAAAATTATTCTCATCCATGTAAGTTTGGCATCTTTGCAACATATCCAAAACATGAATATTGTTTGCCATATATAGTTTTAAGTTTTCTATCCAACCCAGCTCTAGTATAAAGATCAAGCATATATATGTACGTGGGGCCTCTGGCATGTAAGCTCATGAACATATTAGAAGCTTCATCAATGCTTCCTGCACCACCAAATGCATTTATAATAGCATTACAAAAAGATATCTTAGGATTCAATTTCTACAATTCCTTGAGAGCTCCTAATGTTTTCAAAGCTTCTTAATTCATTCCCACTATAGAATAAACTATGCTTATCAGTGGTTGGATACTACCATCTTTATGTAAAAGCACAAGTTGCTTTGCTATCCATTATTTTTAATGTGTTGATTGAGAAAATCTTGCATTTATCTTTTCCTTCAAAATTTTAGCAGCTTTTATTATTCTCCCTGCAACAATATAGAGCTTAATGACATTATTAAATGTGAAAATCCTAGTACAAAGCCCTGATTTCAGCATTTCTTCTGCAATTTTAATGGTCATATCGTATTTCTTCATTTTTTTTAGTGAAGGGCAATATAAAGGCATATGCTAGGTTTTCTATAAGTTTTATTGTTTTATAAATAAATTTGTTTTATGTTGTAAGCTTGCTAAAGTTTTTTTCTCTATTAGAATGGTCATCTAAATATATTATAAGTTTGACATATAAAATTTACATTTGGCATTCCTATCATTCAGTTACTTAGTGTTGGTTAATAGTTTTAATTCATTTGTAACGTATGTCTTTATATTTTTAATCATTCTATTTCAATTTCTTGCAAGTTTTTTTTAATCATAATGTTTTTGCATCACTTTGATTCCTTATGTTGCAGGTTCATTATTCCTCTAATGTCTTTTCTGTTGGGTTTGCATTATTAATTTGTTACCAAATCTGTTTCAAGATATTCCCTGATAATTTAAAAAAAAAATTGACATTAATGTTTTAGAATAATCATTCATAGCATTAATGAGGAAGTAACAATTATTTCATAATATATTAGCATCCTTTCAACCCTTTTTTTCAAGGCATTTTTTTTCATTAATCTATTTCAAATAAAGAATGTACATTAAATTAGTTTTTTTCCTTTCTCTTTCATATCTAAAACCTAAAACCTATTGCATGCCCAACCTTTTTTTCAACCCTTTCCTCTGGACCCAACCCCCTACACTTGGATTGTAGAACCCACCGACTCCACTATAACCCCTATGTTGTCATCCCCTGAAGAGACGCTCATCTGAGGACGAACCTTTCAACTTTTACAATATTAGACCACCACTAAGATTGCATCAAATAATGCATATGTCCTAGCCTCCATATCTGTTGGCAGTAGCCCTGCAATATGAATCATTTCCCTTTCAAAATACATGTAATTCCTTAGCCGCAACCCTATCCTCATGGTATCCAAAAGGTTCATTCGTACGATATCCTCATCAAACTTCTTGATGGGAATAATTCCTCCCACCCATGTCTTTGAACCATGCAACATATAACCACTAATTGCCTCATCCAATACAGTTGCATTCACAAATGATGGATTAATACAAATCTCTTGAATCTTCATCAATGTCTTGTACTCAGGTAACATATTATATATGTTTGAGTACAATATGGACAATACTTGAGTCTGATAGATAGGTCGCGATGCCCTTGGCCTCAACACCCCATCTCCTATTATGCTCCTTATTGCATGCTCCACCTCTCCAAGCATTACTTGAAATAGGTCATCAAAATCTCTCCTTAGGTATGTGGACTCCAAAGGAAATTCCCATGTTAAAATCTGAATCATCACTTAGAGATTCAACACTTTTTGATCCATTTCCTCTCTACAATCTACATTAATAATACATAAGAAATATAAGTGTTTTTTTATGACAAAAAGATACTTTTGAATACTCTACTTTCAAATGCTTTACCTTCACCTAGAATCAGCTCGACTAAAGTTTTTTGAGTAAGACTCCAAATGCTTCTCTCAAATTCATTCTCTTTGTTTGCAACTTATAGAAGTTTTTTTCGTTTCTCTTTGATTACACTGTTGACTACCCAATGCATGTTAGTGGATTTTGTTTTGGCTCACTTGCAACTATCTATTCTAGTTATATTATTTTGTAACTGCTAACTTTTCTATTATTGCTTTAACGTCTCTACCCAATGCATGTATAAAAATAAGCTTTTTTGTTGTTCATGTAATATGTTGTAACCATACATTTCTTTGCCTCTGATTAGATTTCGTCTTTATTCAACTTCTATAGATAATTACTATTTAACATATTTTGTCTTTGTTCAAATATTCATTATATGTGAAATATAATTTTATAGAAAGATCCTCTCATTTTTTTTTTAAAATCATACTTTAAAAATAAAATATTATGACTTATCATTTACATATATTTATTTAAGTATATATGGGTGCACACATATATACCCAAATAAATATATTAAAAAAATTTATGACTATAATAATTCAGAAATTGATATATACCTTCAGAAAATAAATAAAGAACTCATGTTTACCCTCAATGGAGTTTTCTACTTGATATCCACATATTGTTTATTTCTCATAATTCTTCCTTGGATCTCTACATTTACCTCAATTTTGTTTGGATTATGAGTTATCTTACACATTTGCCTTCAACTTTATTGTGATATTTTGATGTGCACATAGTTGCACTTTTATGCTTTTATAGCATCATTCTATGCCATGTTGGCACTTTATTGTTTTATGCCATTGATCTACATGATTTATATGATATTTTTTTTGAGTTGCATAGGGAGCCAATTTTTCAAAGTTAACTATGTAGGTCCCTTCAGTATAACTAATATGTAGTTTCCTTATTTGGCCCATGGAGTATCCCTCCATCCTATATTGGTGTGCACTCATTTTATGTGGAGTTTCCCTCCATTTGGTTCTATTTTTTCTACTTTGAAAGGATGATATTTTATATGGATTTTCCCTCAATTTGGTTCTATCTGTTCGACTTTGAAAGGATAATATCTTTATGGAGTTTCCCTCCATTCAATTCTATTGGTTCCACTTTGAAAGATTTATATTTATATGGAGTTTCCATCCATTTGATTCTATATGCTCTACTTTGAAAGGTTGATATTTATGGAGTTTCCCTCCATGTTGTTGCATTTTGTTCCTCAATGAAGAGGATATTATTATCAGAGTTTTCCCTCCAAATTTAGATGATTTGATCCAATTTGAAGGCAATATGTTGTTAAATACTAATAATCCATTCTTTTTAGTATCCTAACAAAATCTTGATAATACTAATTTGATCTGCATGTCTCTCCTTATACTTTATTTTTATATATTAATGTGATAATGATATGCATACTTCATTGTTTAGATCATGAATCATGCACGTTGTGGAGGGACACCCCCATTAACTTGTAGTGTGATGATCCATTAAGTGGACTGTCTATATCCACGTGATTGATGCAATATTGATACAAGTATCATTAGTTGGCCTTGTCTATGGTCATTAGTGCATTAGTATAATATATTTTTTATGAGAACATTGATCAAGTTTTTTTTTTATCATAACATTTTGAGCATATAATTTATCTTGATATCAGGTTAACTCCATTTCTTTGTGGTAACATGTTTTATTTTCCTCTTTGTTTCTCTATGAAAATTTTCTTATCCTTATTCAAAAGGATTTCTAATTTGAATATAAAATGAAATAATCTTTGTGGATAGTTGTCTTATCCTTAAGAAGATTATGACACTTGTTATGCACACACTTATGAATGTGGCAATCATTCACATGTGAGTTACAAATAACTCCTCTTCTCATCTCTTTATAAGAGATGCTTCTCTCTCATTCTCTACAACACATAATCATGATGTAGTTCATGTAATGAGCCCTATGGATCCACATTCTCTCTCTCTCTCTCTCTCTCTCTCTCTCAGGCATTTTCCTCATTCATATATTTCACAAGGGGTTTTCTTTGCTTTCCCCTTTCAAAATCCATGTCTCCTCCTTTGTGTTGATCTTGGAAAGATTAAATTATAATTCTTTATTTTTAGTTCATTTCAATTTTATTATTCCTAACAATCATGACCCATCTTCTTACAATAAGCACACTTTTTCTTCTCTTGATTAGTGTCCCCCTTCTTGTTTGTATTTGAGGAAGACTTGCCTTGTTGATTTGATGTTGGTGTTGACTTTTCTGTATCCTCTATTTTGTTATTCTTCCACTTCTTCTTTTTGCCCTTTCTTTTATTTGAACTTTGACCAACTAAATTTTAAGAACCCTCATTATTAGCCACTAATGCCTTATACTTTGAAGACTTAAGAATCCCCATTGTTGTCAACTTAGTTTGTTCATCCTCTAACAGCTAAGCATAATCATCAAAAGTGATTTTCTTATAGGAAGCTCCTAAGGTAGTCTTTGTGGTGTTGAAAGAAGAGACAAATGTGGAGTACTTGGATGGCAGCTTATTATGAATGAGATAGATCAACCTATCATTTTTAATAGGACTACCACAATCATTTAGTTTTGTTCTTAATTCATACACCTTAATGATAAAATCCTATATTGAATCAAAGGTCTTAGGATCTATGGAGACAAGCCCATCTTCAATTTTGTAAACATCCTCCTCTGTCACTTTACCATATAGGTTTTTGAGGGCATCCCAAGCTTCCTTGGATGTATCATACTTCATGATCTGATAGAGGATCTTTTCTTCAACCCCAAACCTAATATCACTTAGGGATTTCCTATCTGCCTTTACCAAAGCTTTGATATCACTTTGAGATACTTTATCACCTGTTGGTTTAGGAAAGGAACCATCTACATATTGAGAAACTTCATCATACATCAATTGACACCATGTTATAATAGACCATGTGGCATAGTTATGTGGTATTAATTTTGGAATCTTAAAATTTCCCATGATGCAAGAAATGAAAGATAACAACAAGAAAAGAGGAACACAACACCAAGAGACTGTTGAGATAATGGGTGTTGCACACATTGCATAGTATTGTTATTTTATTATTTTATTTTACTATGTAATGTTGTACCTAGATGGACATGCAACATGTAAAGATTTCTATAGAATATTCTTGATTTGTAACATTGTGAAAATATTTTATGTAATTATTTAATATTGGAGAAAATAATAAAATGCCCAATATTAAATGTGGGGTCAGTGGGTTAGGTAGCACATGGTTTATGTAATACCACTTGGTGGTTTTGTGAGACTTGCTACTATATAAGTAGCCACAAGGGTAGTTGTTGTAGAGAGAGAGAGTGACAAGGAGAAGACAAAAGGCAAGAGTCGAGCGGGACAAGGCTTGACAGGTTAGCCAAGGGAGCATTTGTGAAGGTTGAAAGCATGGCATGGGATGTGTGAATTCATGCTTGTTCACATAGTTTGCTCGGTTGTGGCTATGGCCATGAAGGCTTCCATGGTTGTATGGCAATGGTATTTTTTGCTGAATAATACATGATGATGGATGCTTTTGGAGGTTGGGTTTTTCCCTCAATGAGAGTTTCCCAGGGTATATCTTGTGTCACAATTTTGTGGGTATGTTGTCTATTATCTTGCATGTGGATTTTAATTCTGTGTTTATTTCAGATTTATTATGGGTTATGTGGAAACGGTTATATTCTTTGTTGCCAAGTTTCCTTACAAGTGGTATCAGAGAAATGGTTTTATTATTGTAACCTTAGATTGAGTCCATGGGAATGCATGAGAGGATAAAAGAAAAGGGCAAGATATATGAATGATTTATTGCAGATCTAAGGGTTTTGAATTTGTTGTTATAATGAGATGTTAAAATATTTGGGCATGTGAAATTGTTGGAGAAAATAATTTTTTGAATGTTTCATTTAAATGAGGGTATTGGGGGGTAGCTTGCAAAAATGACCTCCTGGGTAAAAATAGACCTCACCATTGGGTCCGGGTTGACATTTTTATAAATTTTGATATATAATATGCCCTAGCTTGGCCATGTTCAGAGGAAATGAAAGAGCTTTTTGGTTTCAGCCCATGATGGCCGTCAAATTTAATCCCGTCGGAATTTTCGTCATTGAAAAAATAAAAAATAAAAAATCGTACTAAAAATAGTAAAAAGACTATCTTAGTAAAATGGCCATAACTTTCTCTCAGAATATCGGATTTCAGAGTTCTTACAGGCGTTGGAAAGCTAATTTAGAGCACTACAATATGGTGTAGGTTTGGTTCTGTGATTTTCAGATTTTGTCAGGTTTTAAGAGCCCTAAAGTCAGATGTTGTTTATTTTGAGCACGGATTAGGGCATAACTTGGGCATATGGAGTCGAATTTTGGACTTCGAGTAGTCAACGGAAAGCTCTTGGAAAGCTTTACAAATTGGTTCAGATTTGGTGCAAGTTTGGCATGATTTATTTGTTGATATATTGATCTGAACAATTTATAGGTATATTTTGACTATGGTAACATTGTGAGTTTATGGCATTGGAAATTTAAGATTTGATGTCATTGTATACTCAGTTCATATTTCAGATTGGTCTCATGATGATATGGTTATCAGTGTTTGGTTTGGATATGCATGATGACTTGTTGGATCTACAAGTTGTGCAGTGTTGTAAGCAGTTTATACTTCCAGGTTGCATTTATAGCTTGGTTTTGGGTTGTCTTTGCCCATTGATCTTTCATTATTGATGCATATTCAGATTGGTGGCTTGGATTTGGGTTGTTTATTCCCTAAGTCACATGATTTTATGATTTTATCTTCATGTAGAAGGGATGAGATGTTGTTATCAGGTACAGTCATGGTGGAGGATTGTGGTTGACTATGTTGACAGGTTGGACATATTGAGAGCCAGATGCTTAGTTCATGGATGTGATCATGGTGTCATGAATTTTGGCATGACATGATTGGTTATACAAGTACATCCTTGATGTTCATTAGCTTGGATTTTCTGATTCAGTTATGGTGGTATATCTTCTTGGTTGAGGATCATGGTTATTTGGTTTCTTTTGAGGAGCTCATGATGTGCACTTTGAGTTCTTTGATGGTTTGATGCCTTGGTTGATTCTCATGGTTAGAGGATGGTTTTTCATCATGATGTCATGGATAGCTTGGATACACGATTTAGTGGGAGCTTGTGACAGTGATGGGGTGACAGTGCAGGATTAGTTCCTGGTTTGGTTTATATCTTCTTGGTTTGGAGAGGATGGATTTTATGATGCCATAGGTGACTTGATACCATAGTTGAGTGGGAGTTTTTGGCATTGATATTTTTATTGAGTGTTTGCAGATGTTGGAGGTTTGTCTTAGATCCTGTTACTGCAGAAGCGTCTTTGACATTTGCATGGTGCACTTGTTATCTTCATGGTGTTTGAAGATGGTTAGATCTTGGGGACTTATGAGTTCTTGGTTATCTTCATGGTGTGTGGAGATGGTTGCATCTTGAGGACTCACAGGGTTCTTGGCAAAGCTATGGTTTATGCTTTTATTTGGCATGTTATCCTTGGTATGAGGATGGTTTCATTATTATGTCATGGTATACTCTTGATACGCGTTTAGAGTTGTGACATGTTATGGTATGTTCATGTGGAGCATGTTATCTCTTTAGTTGAGATGGTAAGATCATGTTGTCATGTTTATGTTCTTGAGGCCATGGTTGGAACTTTGACATTGATCTTGGTTTAGTTTCTTGGTATTGAGTACACTAATCATAAGCTGGATACTTCATGATATTGCTATGTTGCATTTGGAGTTGGCATGAATTGATTGGTTACAGGTGCTCATCGATACTTAAAGACGGTGGTGATGTTGATTTCTCTTGGATTAGAGAAGTATTTTTTGGGACAGTTGATAGTTTCAGCAGGAAGTCTGAGGGGCAGTCACCTGATATGGACTTGAGAGGAGATTGTTCTTAAATGAGTCTTGGTTGGAGACTTGGGTATCTTGATGAGCATTCTCATTCCCCACTCTTGGTCTACTCGGCGGTTTGCTACTTGAGAGGTTAGCCCATTGATTCTCTCAGTTGCATTATCTTTATGCTTGTCTTTCATGGATATGGATCTTGAACTATGGTACATGAGTTAGTTCTGGAGGGTTCATTTGAGAGATGGTTTAACATTGGTTATCTCCATGTGCATATGTTGTTATGTTGGTTGAGTTTGGGAGATGGTTTTATATTGTGCATTTTCCTTGGATTAGGAATTGTTATTCCTTGGTTTAGGAATGGATTTATGAGTTTGATCTTCTTGTGAGAGGCTTATATCCATGATTAGCTATATAGTATGGTTTGGGTGTTGTTGAGGCTTCTTGTTGGAGTTTTATGAAGGAGATCATACTTGCACAGTTTACATCTCGAGGTGTGTGTAGAAAGACATGATACAAGTTATGATTTGCATGGTTTCTCTAGTCTTGGTTATCTTCCTGGATGTTCAGTTTTGCTTTCATTGGATTTAAGATTGGTTGGAGATTGTGATCACTGGTTTGTGCTCATGTATGTCATGTGAGAGATGACATGGTTATTTCTTTATCTCTTTCCTTTGTTGGTTGTGGAGAATTTGAGAGACTATTGGAGACTTGTTATGACAATTGTTCTTGTAGGATATCAGTTTATTTATTGTGGATGTCCTTGATACTACATGGATTCACTTCTTTGAGATGTTGTGAGTGGATTGGTTATAGATTTGACATTATCTTTTGCAGTGGGAGCTTCTTGGTATATATATGTGGCAGGTGTTGCTCCTGAGGCTTGTGATTTTAGGTTGCAGATTGGATATGTCAGTGATATGAGATTCACTTGTTATACCTTAGAGGTATGGATAGTGGGATGGGTTTGGAACTTGCTGTGGGTGCTATTTCAGCTATGGATATTTTGACAACTACAGATACATGTGATTACCTTTGGATCAGGTTATTTGTGCTTGGAATTTCAGTTGGTACAGGATTTTATGATCTTCTAATGCGACAAGTTGGGTGGCTTTCTCTTTGGATAGCTTCTATGTATGACCAGTGGTAGTGGCATAATAGGAGGTGAGATCATTCATGTTCGAGATGCTGGATACTTTGATTTTTTTGCGGGTACCAGGATGGAGCACTCGGTGTATTTTGATCCATGATGGTGGATGTGCTAGGAGGGATTGTTCCCTTGTTCATTTATGTGGCTACGAATTGACCCTATGCAATGTATACAAGAAGTGGGAGATTGTTGAGATAATGGGTGTTGAACACATTGCATAGTATTGTTATTTTATTATTTTATTTTACTATGTAATGTTGTACCTAGATGGACGTGCAACATGTAAAGATTCCCATAGAATATTCTTGATTTGTAACATTGTGAAAATATTTTATGTAATTATTTAATATTGGAGAAAAGAATTAAATGCCCAATATTAAATGTGGGGTCAGTGGGTTAGGTAGCACATGGTTTATGTAATACCACTTGGTGGTTTTGTTGGACTTGCTACTATATAAGCAGCCACAAGGGTAGTTGTTGTAGAGAGAGAGAGAGAGTGACAAGGAGAAGACAAAAGGCAAGAGTCGAGCGGGACAAGGCTTGACAGGTTAGCCAAGGGAGCATTTGTGAAGGTTGAAAGCATGGCATGGGATGTGTGGATTCATGCTTGTTCAAATAGTTTGCTCGGTTGTGGCTATGGCCATGAAGGCTTCCATGGTTGTATGGCAATGGTATTTTTTGCTGAATAATACATGATGATGGATGCTTTTGGAGGCTGGGTTTTTCCCTCAATGAGGGTTTCCCAGGGTATATCTTGTGTCACAATTTTGTGGGTATGTTGTCTATTCTCTTGCATGTGGATTTTAATTTCATTTTTATTTCAGATTTATTATGAGTTATGTGAAAACGGTTATATTCTTTATTGCCAGGTTTCCTTACAGAGACACCCCCCCTATTCATTCAATCAAGAAACTACTCCACACCACCCCCCCCCCCCCCCCCCCAAAAATGAAAGATTTTGACACTTTATACTTAGTGTGATTACTATAGCCACTTGCTAATTTTGGCCTTAGTGGTCTTTTAATTTGTTGTTTACAACTTCCTTTTAGAGTTCAAATCTAGAACTTTACAATGTATCTTAAATATACAACAATTCTGAAGTTTTATCAAAGCATTACAATGCAAAAAATGACCTAATTTTGAAAGTGGTATTTTTGTCCAAACAAACCTATAATCTGATTACAAATATGGAAAATAGACAAAAAATTATTCACTTTCAAAAAAAAGGGAACCTGATTTGTAGTCCAGATGAGCTCGTATAGAGCATTTGAAGTTGTAAAATGTAGGATCAGACAGGTGCAATCACCAAAAACTACAATTTTTGACAAATCCATGCACCAAAACTAGAAAATAATAGCACCACTAAAATGTTTAGAAAATTCTAGCCAAAATAAAAAAATTTGCACCTGATTTGGAGTTCAGATAACTAAGATATGGCCTCCCAAAGTTGGACTGTCCAATCAAAACTAAATCTAGAGAGGAGTCTGAGCAGCAAAACATTGTGTTGAATGTGATGTCCAAATAGTTGTTGTGGCAATGCAATCTAGCCTGTAGATGATGATCAAATTACCATCAAATTTAATCACGTGACTAACTGAAATCAACGAAAAATAGTCTCTGGATGACATGGCAGTACATATTGTTGATTGGGCAGTGTATTGATGTATAGATTGTTGTGTGGCATACTGATCTGACTATGTGACAGTTCCACATGGCTTGTATGATATTTGCTTATGTGTCAAGCACATGTATTGCTAATTGTATAGCACTGTTGATGTGGCACTCACTGCAAATGTCCCTTAGTCAAATGGCTAACTTGGCTAAAAAGATGTTAAGCTAGCTCCTTGATGGCGTTGATGTAGAGGAGGTCAGTAGAGGGTGTTTAGAGTAGTGCTAGCAGGAGCTTTTAACAGACTGGTGTTGGATTTAACTTCCAACTTCAACTGTTATCACTGATAGAGGGAGATTAAATGACCGGTGGGGTAAATGGCGCAATGGCCTGCATTTTGAACAGACAATGCCAGACTATTTTGAACAACACTAGAGTGATGACAACTTTCATCACCAGCGAGAAGAAAATCCAACAAAGGGAAAGCCGGTGTGGGACTTTAGTCCCACACGTAGTGTATTACAAATTTGTTGTGGTTTAAAAACACCACAACCAGCTTATGTAAATCGTCTTGAAGCCACTTATTGATTTTTAATCCATCATGCATTGGGTGAAGGTCATCAGAAGTTATTAAGGCTAGTGACAATTATAGATTCCACTGAATGTGACTGTCGTATAATGTAATGAAATGTGCTAAAAATAATAGAATATTCTGTGGGGGTCAGGATTTGACCACCTAGTTCTTGCAAACAAATTCTCTGCAGGTCTGATAGGCCCAAAAAAAATGTTCAAAAATACAAATTTGAAAAATCTAAAAATTGTAGAATAAAAATTGCAAAGAATAGAGATCTGAAATAAATTCGCAAACCGAATACTATAAATCGGGCCTTTAGATTCTAGTTTGTAAAAAAAATTTGCCTCATTTTTTACTATAGCCTAGGGTAGGCAAATTTATAGTCAAAATTCACTAAATTGATGCTCCAGATGCAATGGTGAGGTCTGATTTGTCTCTAGATGCTCCCAATATCTATGGATACTATAGATTTGAATCAAGGTCTCCTCAAAGAGGTGAAGCAAGAATGGTCTCCAATGGCTATGAAATGACACCTCTATGGCTTTGATACCATGTAAGAATTTTCCTTAGGAAAAAATCACCTAAGACCAAGAAGCTCAACAACTAGCACAAAATAGACCAATAGAGTATGATCAGAATAATAATATGATATTCAATTGATGTAATTGATGTTGTACACACTAGGAGTGCCTATATATAAAGGCCTCTAGACTGACTAGGAGTAAGCACATTGATAAGTCTTACAACCAGGCACATGCCCACCAGGAGTGGATTATCCTCCATTAAGCACATGAGTTAGTGTCATGATGAGAGGATAAGCCTACAAAGGCGTGTGACATAAAATTATGTTGTAGACACTATGTGCTTAATCAAGAGTGTGAACAATTGTGTTGTCAACATGACAATTTAGTTGATTATGCAAACTCCAGTGTTGTAGACACCATGTGCTATTGTTGTCAACAAGACAACTCATATGAGTACAAAAACTCCTAGGTGTCTAACCTAATTAATAATAAAATAATGCATCTATCCTAAGGAAACTTAAGCAAAGTGTAAATAATAATTATTTACACTAATAGAAAGATCATCTAGGTCAAGGCCCATGAATATGATACCCAACTTGTTGTAAAAAATAGTGTAAAAGCGAGTTTAGTAGTTCTACCATATTAAAAGCAATACTTTGTAAGCATTAACATCAAGCAATGATACATGAAAAATTATAGTGAAATTTCACAATCGAGGATCCATGGCAATGGCTATGAGGCCAAAAAAGTGCACTCTATGCCATTTGCTCTTACCCCATCCATACGTGCCCATACAACAACAAAATCATTTTTTTTAAAGTTACATTACTGATGTAAAAGCCAAAATCCAAGTCCAAAAAAGTTAGTATTCATGCAAGAAGGAAGATCAAAACTTCATAGTTAAGTGTGCTAAAGATGGAATATTACTAGAATGAGTGACCTCTTAGAAAGTTTTGACTATGCACCTAGATCCAATGAATACTAAGTGTTCCAAGAGATAGACTGATAGGAACCACCACTCTTAAAACATAGATTAATGAGTTTGAAGTTTATGGATAACATATTTTATTACATATTATTGGGTGATATTTTTCTATAGACTTAATCATTACACCTCATTTTCACACAAATACTAATTAGTCGATAGGCTTTCCTTTTGGAGTTGCCTCCAATGAAATCTGACTCGTGCCTAGAAATAAATGCCTATAAATTCTTAGTGTTGGCAAGAATGGAGTTGGAAATGGTGACGTCCATGTTGGCATTGTTGACAAAGATAATCTTACCAGGGCTTCTCATATAACTCAAAATGAAAGTTGTGAGATGATCCATCCACATTATTATTGTTCTTGTCCATGTTTTTCAAGGTGTCAATTTAAAATTTCCTACAACTGTAATCCGTACAAAAACTAGATCAAGCTTAAAATGAAGCATAACTTGCATAGATAAAAAAAATTTGGAATACAAACCAAAGAAAATAAATAATTTAGAAAACTCCTCACATTCCATAAAAATTGATTGAATTATACTAAAAATTAAACATTATTTTATACAAATTAAGCTATCCTAAATAAAACATACAAAATGCATGCACATTAATTAACGTTGAAATCATTGTCTATGTGCAAATTTGGTCAATCTGCATGAGTAACCCCAACAAAACAGATGGAAAACAAATGCAAAACATTTGTCAATCAAATCAAAGATACAATAAATAATAATTTGAATACCTCCCTCAAAAAAATAATAGATAGAAAAAAAAGGCAAAACATATACCATTCAAGGATGTAGCTGACACATGAGTCTGTACAAGTGACCTTGTATATATAGATGATTGAAAATACAGGTGTCAATCATACATATAAATCTGATCAATTATGTAACCAAGTAAGCATTTGCTTCAAGAGGCATGACATGTCCACAAAAAAAAACAATATCACTAGAGAGGAAATGAAGATTAGGCCCATGCAGAAAGAGCATGGCCTTGGCTAGTACGTGGTGAAGAAGAATCAGTGGCTAAAATTTCATGTTGCTCCATACCCTTTTCGAAGGCCTCTAGTCTCATCCAACATCTATTGGCTACATGTCCCCTCCTTACCACAGAAACTACAAGGCTCATCCAATTTATTCTTTGTCTTGGGCTAATAATTAGATTTAGAATACCTATTCTCACTTGTATGCACAACAAGAGCAGGAGCTTTGGAACTTTTCAAAGTACCCAGCTTTATAAGCTTATCCTACTCATGTACCAAGGACTTGATGAAAGCATTAGGAGTGGGCATCTTCCAACCTTTCCCTATTGTAAGCTTGATGGTGTGAAAAAAAAAAGACAAACTCAACATATTGTGGACCTAATTTTGATAAAATAACAAGAATTAATTTATTTTCTTGTGTGGATTTGTCAATTCCACATTCTTTCAGCTGAAGTAATAAAGTCCTGAGCTTTGTGAAGAAGTCCTGTATATTTTCAAAATTACCCAGATCTAATGAATTGAGCTCCAGTTCAAGGATGTCACCCCACATCTCATCTTACTTCCCAAAATGACCCTCAATTGTAGTCCAAACTTTGTTTGGGATTGTCCATACTTCAACATGAAACAACAATTTTGGAGAGATAGATAAGCATAGCAGACAAAAGGCTTCATCCATGTGATTGAAGTATTTGGACTTTTGAACCACAGAAGTGTGTTCAACCTCTGTCCCCATAACTATTCAATACAAACCTTTACTTCTAAGTTGAAGCTGAATATTGGGCTTCCATTCAAAATAGTTGTATGGAGTAAGAAACCCAAAGGCGAAAAATTCCATGTCTAACAAATCTAATCTTCAACACCTGCAAAAAAGAATTGTTCTCTTTCCTACCAACTAGGCTTTGATACCATGTAAAATTTTCTACAACTAGAATCTATAGAAAAACTAGATCTAGCTAAGAATGAAGCATAATTTGCATAGATAAAAAAAAATTACAAACTAAAGAAAATGAAGAATTTATAAAACTCCTCACATTCCATAAAAATTTGTTGAATTACAATAAGCATTAAACATGTTTTATACAAATTAAGCCATCCTAAATTAAACATGCAAAATGTATGCACACTAATCAACATTGAAATTACCATCTACATGTGAATATGGTAACTCTACACTTAAGTGATGAGTATCCATAAATTATAGATCAAAGAAGATGTCAACATAATGTTAGAATTACTAATGCTAACATCGATCTATAAGTTGTGGAGAATGACATTGGACACTCCTAGGAGGATGCGTTGGCATTGTTGAAGGTGACAGTGAATCCCCAACCACCGATGGCGGTGGCGCTCAAAACCCATAGTTTCTCTTTAAGGATGTTGATGCTTTGAGAGAAGATGATACACACATTTCCCTTGGTGACTATGGAAGCAAAGTCGAAGGCGCAGTGGAGGAGTATAATCTTGGTGGCATATGTATTGTTCCATTGGGAATGAGGTGTGCACTACGTCATTCTGTCTCTATCCAACTCTAGGTATTCAAGATTGTCATCATTCCCTTTTGCTACTCAAGCACAAATTAAAAGTAATATGAATAGTTATGATCTACTCATCCTTTAAAAACTCTATTAAGAATAAGATTATGTAATGAACTTAATTTTTTCTACAACATCAAAAAATATGTATGTATCTTCCCTTGATTGTTTCTTACTACGTCTACCACAACTTTTTTTAAAAAGGAGATTGTAGTAGCTTTGCCTTTGCATGTTGAAGTTCACACAATCCCTAGGGAATTCAACATCCCCTGCTCCAGAGATATACACGACCCAAATTTTTGTCCTCCTATGGGTTAAAGTAAACACACATGATTTTCTAAAATCCTCTACACTACCATTTTGCAAGGTCATTGATAGGCTCTATGATAAATTTACTTAATCATTGATCATGATTAGGTTGTCACTAAGTGTGCTGAAGAGATTGTGGTGATGTTAATGAATGCGATGTAGAATAAAATTCTTGACTCTCCAAGTTCAAAGAAGCTAAAATTAAGTGTGGGTTTTTGTTTTCTTTATGTCGTAAACCATTTAAATACATGAATTTTGGCTTGAATTTCATAAAGTTTTAAAGTTTGCATTGCTTCAATTGATTTGAGATGTGTTAATGTTGAGTGAAGGTTTCAATATGTAATTTGTCATCTGAAATCGATGTGGATATATTATTTTTCTTGATTTTTTAAAGCTAATTTGAGTTTAACAAATTATCACTCCTAGCCAACCATAAAATCCCTTTTACATCGACATTGTTCTCTCAGAGTCATTAAATCTTTACTTTTGCATTCACAACATTTAGAAATAGATTTGAGTGAATGAGTGTCAAAACCACTGAAATTTATGGCATCTAGGGAACGTATGTGCATCAATAATTGAAGGAAAATATATTTTTTAAATCAAGTAGTGGTAGAACAATTCTTCCTTGGAGGAACATATGCCCCCAATTGTAAAGATGGAGATAGATAAAGCCCATCGAATGAATGAATGAAGTATTTTTTAAAGACATGCACGAGACTAGAGTAGTCTAAGGGACTGAAGATCAACTGTACTAGATAATTTCCGAATTCCTTTCCATTTCTAATCTTTTGGTATGTATTTGTGGATGTTAGCATTGTTTCACACTAATGGGTGGAGTTTTTCGTGGACTTTGGCCACCACTTGAAAGCAACAATACATCAATCGTAATTAAACAACACTTTTTCTTGTTGAATTCCTTTTAGTGGGTCGACTATCTTGTATTTATTTTATATAGTTGATTGATTGGGCATATTTTTAGTTCCTATCATGCTATGGCAGAGAACTATTGTGGAGGACTCTTCTTTAAACAATGATTAATCATTTTTCTAACAACCAATTACATTTATTTTTGTTTTGCAGGACTATTATTAAACTTTTACTACTAAAAGTTGTTCAAAGTTTAACATTTGCATGTACTATGTGTGCTTTGGTAGGTCCCTGTTGGCCATTACAAAGATATTGTAGACTCTAAGTTTTCCAACCAAAGGCTCGACACATTACAAGGCAAGAGGAAGCGTAGTAATAGAGGCCTGATCCTAAATTGTTAGGAAGTTGTAGTATAATATAGAGGCATTTTATTTTTCAATGCCAAATATTTTTTATCATGGAAAAAAAGACTGGCAAATGGAGGTATTGGTGTGTGTAGCTGGTATTTAGGATTTTTTTTTTTTGCATGCACGTTAACACATGAGACTTGTTTAGAGCCTTGCATAATTTTCTCCTTTAAAGATGGCTCATACATATGTGATGGCCTCAACTCTATTTATAGTTTTTGGTGAAGTCTTTATAATTTGTTAGTTTGCTTGGAACATATCCATTTTGGAGTTTATTTAAGATTTAAAAGAAAAAATAGGCAATCTTTTCCTTGTCTACATTTGGATGACATAGAGTTGATAATATAGTCGTATGAAATAGACAAAGTGGTCCTAATATTGTTATGATTCCACTGGTATGCTTCCATTCAACATATTATCTTCAAGGTCAAGGGAAACTAGACTGACGAACCTTACAAGGGTTTTGAATATATTGACCACAAGGATTAAATGTAGGAACTTCAATTTATGATAGTCACTCCGCTCTAAAATAATATTTATGAGAATAGTTGCTAAGGTCAAGTGACACCAAGCCTTTAAAAACCCCCAATTCGAGGGTCAATTTTCTTGTCAGTTAAGCACATGTAAGTTTAAACTTGTGATGATATCTGTTGTATTCTTCCAATTGTGATTCTTAAAATCCTATTTTTATAAATGGATTCATCAGAATTTATGTTATCCATATTGGTTACTAGCTAATATTCCAACTGCTTTACCCCTTTTTGGTTCAATCCCCTTGATTAATTATGTTATTGTCATCTATGTTTCTAAGATTCTTAGATATTTTATTGCCAAAACTAGGTAATTGATAAATCAATTTTTTTTATTGGGCTCGTGAAAAATCATGTTGTTTTCCAGAAATATTGTTGTTTTTCACGTATCATGATACTTTCCCAAATCCTCACTTAGTTGTTGATCCTCTAGCTTGTAAAAATTTTGTCAATTTTAACTAATGTCAAAACTTTTGCTCATAAAATTTTAGACATTCTAGGGTAAATTGTGTCTTTGAAGAAACAAAGAGGTATAGTGTTGCCAAGACTCTACTTCTTATTCATTTCATAGTTTGTGTGTAAAAGAATGTAGTTTAGAAATCACCCTTAGAAAGAGAACAAATGAGATATAATGGAGAAGTTAAAAAAATGTTGAACATGGTATACAAAATGTTGCTCATATTTTCTTGTGCAAAAGACAAGCTCTAGTGGTAAAAATTGCATTTCTTTATGGGAGCATCTACAATAATACTTTTTAAATAAATAGCTGACACTATCATTTTTTCGTTATATGGGTATAGGAATTATATGGACTTTAGAATTTTATAGTTGATCCTTTGGCCTTGTCACTATGCAGTTTGTTATCATAGTTATTTGACTACTCAAAAATTTGATGGAAAAATGAAATAAGCTAATGATTTAGAATGTGCCTCAATGTCAGCCCCCCATTTGATGCAACTTTTAAATGCACAAATTCATTGCATAAAAAACAATTTGAAAAAATAACCATTATGAATTCCTTTTTTTTTTTGGGTTAACTGGATGAAGTTTAGTAACATAGAAGAAATAATATCGTAACAAGTGGTAAGGAGCATAACCAAGTGGGCATGAGGGTAGGTTATTACGAAGCAATAAGATAGAAAATAGAAATAGGAGTCTTGATAAGACCTAGGAGGAGTAAATAGGTCATGGGTATGGGGTCCTCATGCATGTGAAGCACTAATGTAGTGCATATTAGGCAACTATATGTAATGTTGCATTTATGGTCAATTAGGGGCAATGGCACAAATAATCGATTTAGAGGGATAAATAAGTGTAGAAGGGTATTAATGTTGATCCAATAAATAAGATTGAAAAATGAGTGTCAACACACTTAACCATTTTCACCATACATGCCAAGTACACAATGGGAGCTAAGCCAGAATTTATTTTTGTGCCAAGTCACATATAGTGCCGAGCAAACTACAGTTGATGCCGAGCAGAACACATTTTAGTATATGTCGAGCTATACAGAATTCAACATGTGCCGAGTAGATTAGCAGACAGTGTGTGCCAAGCATTGTGAAGTTAATAGGAGCCGAGTGACGCAAGAATTCTAGAGGAGCCGAGTAACACAGGAAACATAGTGGATGTCAAGCAATCTAGAATAGATGGTGTCGAGCATCAGTATTACTTTATGAGCCGAGCAATGCAGAATTAGCATAAGAGTTTGTGTCAATACAAACCAAGATGTAAAATGATTATGCATGAATTATGATAGGATAAGGAGATAAGATAAAATCCTTTCATTTACCTATGCGGTCCTCATGCAGCCAATCAAAAAATTGGAATTGCATGCAGCCAATGGGTGAATTTCTAGGGTTTGAGCGGGAACATTTTATCCAAGGATGCATAACGATCCACTTATCTATATAAGGGATTCCTGACACCATTGAAAGTGAATTGGAGAGAAGAAGGAGTAGCAGAGCCTTTTATTAAGGTCGTTGCTGAGCTTTGGTGTTAAAAAGATTAAGTGGAATGGACAGTAGTTAGACATTCAGTTGATTAGAAAAAAGCAAGGGATACGAACGAATATTGAAGATCTCAGGAGATCATGATCAGGGAAAGTAGATCAAGTGCCTGTATTCAGAAATCAAGGATTGTAAGCTATCAGGTTTATTATCCCTAATACTTTTTAGCCATTATATTAGAAAGGAAACCCTATGTTGATAGGTTAGCTTAACAGCTATCTTGTAGATCCTTTTAAAAAGGTGATAAAATCCTTTAACAGGGTAACACTTCATGAGGAGATAGCCAAACAAGTGCAAGAATTTTTGGACCATGAATTGATAAGGAAGAGTGTGGGCCCATGTGTAGTGCCATCTGTTTTAATGACAAAGAAGGAGGTACTTGGAGAATGTGTATAGATTCAAGGGCAATTAACAAGACAACAATTAGGTACAAATTCCCAATCCCAAGAATTGAAGATTTGCTTGATTGTTTAGGAAATGCAAAGTACTTCACCAAAATTGACTTAAAGAGTGGATATCATCAAATAACAATTAAGGAGGGAGATGAGTGCAAGAAAGCTTTTAAGACTAATGAGGGGTTATATAAGTGGCTAGTGATGCCCTTTGGTTTGTCAAATGCCCCCCCCACATTCATGAGGCTCATGAATGAAGTTTTTTCTGTTTACTTGGGTAAGTTTGTTGTCTTTTACCTTGATGTAGCTTGATTTCTAGTAGCATAAAAGAAGAAAATTTAAGGCATTTGAGTTTGGTTTTGAGAAGGTTGTCTAATTTTAGGCTTATCATAAATCTTGAGAAATATAACTTCATGAAGGGAGAGTTGGTCTACTTGGGTTTTGTCATCTCACAAGGGCAACTCAAGATGGATCCTAGCAAGCTGGAGGCCATACTTATTTGGCCAACACCCAAGACTACCTCAGAGGTAAGGAGCTTCCATGGTTTAGCACAATTTTATAGAAAGTTCATTAAGCAATTTAGCCATATTTTTGCACCATTGATGGAGACCATTAAATGTGGGATTAGGCCATTGGAGCAGTACTTAGCCAAGCAAGTAAGCCAGTTGTATTTCATAGTGAAAAGTTGAATGAAGCCAAAAGGAAGTATTCTTCCTATGAACTTGAGATGTGTGCCTTGGTCCAAGCCTTGAGGAAATGGAGGCATTATCTATTGCCTAAAGAGTTTGTTGTCTGTTCTAATAAATAGGTCTTGAGCTTTCTAAATTCCCAAGAAAGCTAAGCCATAAGAACATGAAGTGGGTGGAGTATATCCAGGCCTATATCTTCACCATCAAGCATAAAAAGGGCATTGCAAACAAAGTTGAAAATGCACTTAGCCATAGGTTAATGACTATACAAGAAGTGCAGATTATGAGTGTGCGAATTGAGAACTTTAAGGAGTTGTGCCCTAATGATCCAGACTCTACCAAGCCCCATCAAAGTTATGTATCCCAAGGGGATCCATAAGAGAAAACCTGATTCAAGAGAAACATGATGGTTCTTTGAGTGGGCATTTTGGAGTTCATAAGACATGGGCATTTTGGAGTTCATAAGACAATGAATTTGGTCCAAAGGTTATACTACTAGCCTACCTTGAGTAGGGATGTGAAGAGGTATGTGAAATGTTGCATGGTTTGTCAGAAGGAAAAGAGAGTTGCCACCAATGCAAGACTCTACCAACCATTTCCCATTCCTCAAAGACCTTGGGAATATTTAAGCACGGACTTTGTGGTGGGGCTACCTAAAACCAAGCAAGGTTTTGATAGTGTTTTTGTCATTATAGACAGGTTCAAAAAAATAGCTCACTTTGTGTCATGTAAAACCTCTAATGATGCATGTGTCATTGCTAATTTTCTCTTTATGGAAGTGGTGAGGATACATGGAATACCTCTTAGCATAATGTCTGATAGGGACACTCTGTATATGAGTCATTTTTGGAAGACTCTGTGGCACAAGTTGGGGACAAACCTCTCATTTGGGTTTGCGTGCCATCCTCAAATTAATGGGAAGACATAAGTGGTTAATAGGAGCTTGGGAAAGCTTTTAAGGTGCTTGACCAAGGAGTATGGTCAAGGTTGGGACCACATTATAGCACAAGGAGAGTATGCCTACAATGACACTATAAATAGGTCTACTAGGAAGGGTCCTTTTGAAGTGGTTTATGGAGTGCATCCTAGGGGAATTCTTGAAATAAGGGACATGAAAGTAGGTGCAGAGGTTAGTGGAGTAGTTGAAGACTTTTCTCATTCCATTAAAGAGGTTCATGATATGGTTAAACACACCTTGGAGCATAACACAACAAAGATGAAGCAATGGACAGATATAAGGAAAAGAGATATTCAATTTGCAATTAGGGACTATGTCACAATTCACCTTAACAAGCATAAGCTATCTAAAGGAGAATCAAACAAGTTGCAGATGAGGAAGATGGGCCCATTCAAGATTTTGGCCAAGTATGGAGCCATTCAAGATTCTGGCCAAATATGGAGCCAATGCTTACTAAGTTGATCTACCAACAGAGATATGCATATCCACTATCTTTGATGTTATAGATTTGGTTCCTATTCAATCTTCCATTCCAATAGAGGATTCAAACCTTCAAGACATCGTAATAAATTTTCCTAAGCCATCTACGAGTAAGCCACAAGCTAAGAAGGTTTTGAGTTCTAAGGTGAACAAGGTGACTAGGAGCAAAACCTACATGAAACATCTTGTGAAGTGGATGGGAAAGTCCAATAGTGATGCCACTTCAGTTTTTTATGAAGACTTCAATAAGGGCATTGACCTTTCTCTGATTCCCTCTTAAAGTCCTAGAAGTACTTTCAACTCATTTGAGGAGTATGGTGTAGGAGTAGCTAGGGTAGGTCATTAGGAAGCAATAAGATAGCAAATAGTGATAAGAGTATTGATAAGACCTAGGAGGAATAAAGAGTTCTTGGGTGTGGGGTCCTCGTGCATGTGAAGCACCAATGTAGTACATGCTAGGCAACTAGATGTAATGTTGCATTTGTAGTCAATTAGGGGCAAAAGTGCAAATAATTTATTTAGAGGGCTGAATAAGAATAGAAGGGTATTTAGGAATGGAAATGGTCTAAAAATGGCCTAACTATATTCGATGGATGATTTGGAGTCATAAGGTATAGTTCTACCAAGTCTAAGATGTAAAAATTGTCAATTTTGCAAAAAATTTCACATTGACAATTTTGCAAAAATTGCAAATTTTCTTGTCAAAAGTTGAAAATGTGGTTAGAAGTCACAAGGTGGTTACCAATGAGTAGGAGTTGGTTCAGCTAGTTGGGAAATCGGTTTTTTAAGCTAGATAAGTCATTTTTGTACGGTTGGGAGTTTTGGAGATGTACAGATGCATAAAATAGACATGGAATTCCATGATAGATTGAATGAAAGATTGAGATTTTGATTGGCATGAGATTGAATTAGTGTTTTTGCTTTGGAATGTACTTTTTTCATTGTTTATACTTGTTTCATGTTTTGGTTATAAGTATTTGGCAATCCATGAGTGTTCACAATAAATGTTTTGCTAAACTACATGTTTGCTAGCCAGTACTAGGGCAGACTTGGAAAAATGATGTCTACTAGCATCCCGTATGGTTGAAACTCCATGAAACCTTGATAAATTCTAGTAAACATCTTTTACATTTTTTTGTAGGAAGGATAAAGAAAGGAGTGAAGGGCCAAGCCATTTCCTTAGAAGCCCTGAGCGAGACAAAACTATACTTGGCTAGAAATTGAACCAAGGAAACCAAATTTCTTGCAAGGGTAGAGTATTTTGGTTAGAATTGGTGTTATGGAAGGATAAAGCATTGAATGAAGACTCTATGTGTGCGAGGATATGTGTTGAAGATCCCTAGAGAAGGAGCAAGAATAGATTTTTTGCTAACTGGTCAACAATTGCTATTAAACCCTAACAAACTCTCAAAAATAGGGTTAGGGCATCTATTATGTAAGGAATATGAGACCTTAAGAATCTTGAAGGTCTTTGAAAAGGGCATTTCAATTTGGAGTTTTTTTTGAAACTTTCTTAATGAAATGTTTGCACAAATCTAAATTTAATCATTTAGGAGGGCTAATTGAGGGCTACTAGGCCTAATAGGAGTTTTTCATAGGTTTGAAGGGATCGTATAGAAACCTAATGAATCGATTGTCGTAAATGGATCGAAAGAAGACTAAGACACCCTAGAAAGAGAATCCCACCCTTTCAAGATCAAGTAAACCATTAAGGAGGCCTAAAATGAAGTTTCAACCTAGTGTGCAAGCTTGGATAAGTAGGTGAGTCCAAGGAAAAGTTATCTCTACTTGATTAGGGTTAACTTGTGTAATTAGGGGATATCAAGAAGGGTTTATCAACTATCTACACTACCCTAGACTAATCCTATCAGCATGACCACTAGCTCCCAGGATAACTTTCATTAGTTGATAATCATACTTAAATTAGTATCAGAGTTAACCCTACTATTTATTTAATAAAATCTAGAACCCAAACCATCTATTAATGTCCTAAATCTATCCCATATTCTAGTAACTATGCTATTGGGTCTTTGGCTTTGCAACTTGTAGGTCTAGGGTTATTGACCCACACATAAATGAGGCTATTGGACTTTACAGATTTTCAAGATTGGGGTAATTCTTCTAGCAACTTGTTGTGGGTTAATGGTATCATCTATGGTCCATGGTCATTAGGGGCTAACCTCATGTAACTAACTTGCTGACATTTTATTTTTGGGAAACTTTTAAAATAGTCAAGATGAGTAGGGACGGGTTATAATTACTAGTTAACTAAAAAATCAAAATTGCCATAGTACATACTAACTTAGAGCAATGTAACATGAGCTAGTAACAATGGACATTGATTAATTATTCTCTATGAGCTTTGCCACTCCAAATTCATCAAGGTTCACATTAAGTTTAGAGTCAAGGAGAATATTTTTTGATTTGAGTTCTCTATGTACAACAGAGGGAAAATAATCATGGTGAGGATAACATAATTATTGGGTGATCCCCATAGCAATATTATATCTTCTAACCCAATCTTCCAACATGTTTTGTGAAGCCTCCTTTCCATGCAAGGTTTATGCCAGGGTTCCATTTGCAATGTACTCATAGATGAGCATTGGGCTTACATTTTTGTAACAATAGCCAACAATCACACTATATTTCTCTATCTTAATGTTCCCAACACATCTACCTGTGTTAGGAAGCTTGAATCTTTATAATCTTTTGCATGTTCATGGCTTCTCCATATCTTTTTCACTATAAGAATCTTACTATTGAGCATCTCTAACCTGTAAACAATTCATGTTCCACCTATTCCTATGATGTTGCTTTCATTTATGTAGGACAGCATGTTTGTGCTTGTGAAACTCAATCTTTGAAATGTATTCAGCCACTGTGGTTGTTCATTACTAAGATAGACGTTGTCCTTGAATCTAATATTCCTACAAAGATCCCTACCTTGGAATTTTTTGTAAAACAAATGCATCCCATCCTGTAAAATTGTGAGAGGAACTGCAAATATGCCATGGTTTCAACAACTTCTATGTTTTACACAACTTTGTACACAACCATATCATTTTGTCATGGTCTTTTAGTTAATTTTGAAATAGTTCAATTTTTTCCATCCCTAATAGTTCACATATCTCCCTTGCTTTGCTCAATTGATACAATGTATTTTTTAATGCCAACAAGAGTCACATTATACAATTTACCTAATATATGCCCAATCCAGAGCATCTTTTAATACTCATATATTTAACACACAATCATATTTAAATAAAATAGATGAATAAGTCTCTTATAGAGAATAAATTTGTTTCCATCAAATGTCTTTTGCTAGTGGTGGAATATTTGTATTTTAGGCATGAAAATAATCTATCGTCTGCTACCTTTACTTTCAAGGACTTCACTGCTCAAGGTTAAATATAATAATTCTTCCATTGCCATATTTTTCATTGTTTACAACAAGCGCTTTATGAGTTAGACAAGAAAAAAGAAAAAATATGTATCTAATCATGGATGCTAAGAAACACACAAAAAAATCAATGGCTACACACATGAGGCACAAAATGAATATAAATGTTTAAAATCATGGCTTTGCCAGCTTTGATAAGAACTAGATGGAGAATGTATCCATAACTAATCATATGGGGCAGCAAATTTAAAAGAATTAAGAATTCCAACACTTTGGATCTTGCTCCTAACCTTCTCCTATACCTTCTACTAACTCCTAAAGACATTAATGTTGGCCTCTTACATAGAGATACTATCAAATATGTCATGAGAAGAGAAGCAAGCTCCATAGCGATCACCACCATCCTTTATGTTTGACTAGAGTTAATCTTGGAAACTTTGCATTCAAGCATGAAACTTCTACCATATTTGGTAGGAACTTGGTTGCCCTACAACTCTTATTTATTAATGTCTAGTGATATGCAAAATAATGGAAATATGAAGATAAATGACATGCTTACCACAATGATGATCAAGGATGGTTATGCTTATGAAGCTATAGAATCTAGAGCTCATTGATATTCTCGATTACACATACAATATCACTGAAAATTAATGACATAATTAAGTGACTTTTATTGATGTATGGATTCAATCAAAGTCAAACTCTCTCATGTCCATGGCTAATATTGCGAGCACTGGACTTGTTGACAACCTAAGCTACAAACAATGAGTTATTCATAAGCTTAGATTTTCAAATTGATAGCTTCCATTTAGAAATGGCCTGTGTATCTCCATTAGACAATAGAAACAAAATTAGGACAACCATATACATTCATTTGAATGAGAAAAATGTATTGAGATGTTAAAGTGTATTCTAGCATAATCCTATTATATATAAGCTGACCCATGTTTCAACTTAAAAGAATTTATAAGAGGTGATGAAAAAATGCATTCAATAGATTGAAGTTCATAAATATGAATGTAAAATTTGTGGAGACACACACCAGAAAAAAGGTTGAATGCATCTTGAAAAAAAATTGCCCCTGAATTGGAATTGCAATTGCATTATTAATCAAGGTATTCTTGTTCTAGTATACTACAATATCAGTTTGTGTGTGTGTTCTACAATTCCAAAAATAGTGCTGAATTTGAGCATGGATTGTTGAAATTTTAATCTCTCTAAAAATGTAAGGTACAATGATATTGACAATCTATGCTAATATAAGATACAATTAAATTGGCATACTTTTATGTGAGTAAAGCCACATCTCTATTACCGATAAAAAAAAACAAAACTACATCTCCATTAATTGTTGTTTTTGACGAGATGCCTCAAGACAAATAACATGAATTACACCTAATAGTTGGTTTATCCAACTCTACACATTTTATGCAACCAAGTACCAAGGGGAAAAAATAATTGACAAATCCTATCATATGTTAATGTAGTAAAATAAAGGTCGAGGGGGTTGGAATGAAGGTAATCTTTAAGCTAATATACATAAAGAGCCTTCAATGGAAGGTCCAAGGTCCATCAAAAGGTTTTTTTTTATGATTTTTAATTTAATTTGTGGATGTCTAAGGATTAGGTTATGTCAAGGTTGCATGGGACAAAGATATTTGGATATTAGTGGTATGAGTATGGCTATTTTTCAAAATAGGAGGTATGTCAATTGTTTTAATGTAGCTTAATATTTTATAGAAAATCTAAAAATATGAGTAATGACAATGATAAAGTTTGCAGGATTAATGTATAGTTTTTAGTTTTAGATTTGCAATATATATATTTTTACTCCAATTATGTAGCTTGTCACACTAGTGTATGTAATTTAATTAACTTGAAGGGAAATGAGCAATTTGACAAAATAAAAAAAATACCCATACTTCCTTGCCCTCCAATTTTTATATCAAAGAGGGTAGATGTAATGAATACCTTGCACAATAGAAGAAATAATATCAAATATTATATAAATACTTGATAATTATTGAGAGTAACAGGCCACTTCGACGGGGCAACCTCCAAATATCTCCAGTGAGAACACAAAATTCACAATATGATAATGAAATAAGACTCGCAACCTCCTATATATACCTAATTATGTTTAGGTTGAATAGACACAAACCTCCATAATACCTACACCGACCTACCTACCTAAATAATACTATAATAATGATAACATGACTTAATTAAGGGTTAAGATAGCTACAAGTTGACTATTCATAGCCCTATATACATCAATACTAAGGGCTTAGCATGCTCCCTCTCTTGAAAGAAGAATTGTCCTCAATGCTAACCAAGTGTGGATTCTTTTCAATAAACTCCTCATCCTCCCACATGGCCTCTTAAACTAGTAAGTTCTTCCATTGGATGTGATACTGAGTCAGGGTTCTATTCCTTAGCTTATTTGTTCATGTTTGAAGAAAGCACTCTAGTTCCAAAATTATTTTTCCTTCTTCATCAAGTTCTGGTAGTACTGTTTGAGTAGGAATATTTTGCCCAATTACCTTCTTCAAACAAGAAACATGAAAAACTGGATGTATCTTTGTTGTTGGTGGCAACTCAAGCTTGTAGGAAACACTACAATATTTTGCATGATTTGGTATGGTCCATAATATCTTGGAGACAACTTATTATTATTTTTTTGTTTCTTCATTGAGATTTGTTTATAAGGCTACAATCTCAAGTAGACCCAGTCCCCAACTTCAAAATTTCTTTCACTACAATGTTGGTTCGCTTGTTGTTTCATTCGATTTTATGCCATAGCTAAATTTTCCTTGAGTCCTGAAAGTACCTATTGTTGATGTAGCAAGTGGTCCTCTACTACCTAAACTCTTGGTGACACCTTTAATGATGGTGTGATGGAAGGAAGATGACAATCTACCCATTGAGATTTTTTTTTCTGAAGTAAAATAACACAGATATCCTTCCAAACATTTATTAACAACCTCAGTTTTCCCATCTGATTGAGGATGGTATGAAGAACTATGAGCCAGTCGAGTACCCAAACATGAGAATAAATCTTTCCAAAAGTGACTGGTAAATATAGGATCATGATCACTAACAATAACCTTACGTGTACCATATAGCTTTTAGGTATTCTCCAAGAAAACTTTTGTCACTATACTTGTTGTAAGAGGATGTGATAATGCAATCAAATGTGCATATTTAGTGAGGTGATCAACTACTACCATGATGACATTATGACCTTCAGATTTGGGAAGCCCTATGATGAAGTCCATGGATAGCTCTTCCAAACGTTGTCTAGGAATACATAAAGGCTGCAAGAGACCTAGTGTCTTAATTCTTTCCCCCTCATCTCTTTAACAAAAAAAACATTAAACCACAAATTTTTGAACATCACCTTTTATCCATTCCCAAAAAAATCTCAGTTGAATTGATGATATGTCTTCAAAAATCTTTAATGATCACCAATTGGGGACTCATGTAGTTCTATGTGAATCTTGTGTTGAAGAGTGGAATTCTTGCAAAGATAGAAGTGCTATTTATACCAAAGAATATTCCCCTTTAAACAAAGCTTATCTGAACTACTAGGTCACTTTTTATTTGTTGGATGAGATTACTTGAGGCAACATCATTTTTCCACTCTTCTTTGGCTTCTACCACCCAATTTTCTTGTAATGTTGAAAGGGCACACAATAAGGCTTCATCTTTTTCATCCTTCTTGGAAAATGCATTAGCCACATTATTTCCCTTCCTTCTCTTGTATACAATTTCAAAGTCATATCCCAACATCTTAGTGACCCATTTTTGTTGCTCTTTTGAAGATAGTCTTTGTTCCAAAAAATATTTTAGGTTATCATGATCTATCTTAACCTTGAAGTGGTGACCCATTAAATAAGACTTCCATTTTTTAACTGCATGAAGGATTGCAAGTATTTTCTTCTCATAAATAGGTTTGAGTTGATTTTTACCTTTTAATTGATGAATCTCAAAAGTAATTGGTCGACCTTCTTGCATGAGAAGTGCTCCTATCCCATTTCTAGAAGCATCACATTCCACAATGAATTCCTTGGTGAAGTCCAAAGTGACAAGCACTAGAGTTGTACACATAGCCTTTTTCAATTGCTCAAATACTACATTAGCAGATTCATTCTAATAAAAAGAATCCTTCTTCAATAGAGTGGTAAGGGGTTCTGCTATACGACCATAATTCTTTACATATCTTCTATAGTACCCTATCATTTCCAAGAAACCTCGTAGCTTCTTAATGGTTTTTGGGATAGGCCATTCCATGATAGTCTTAATTTTGTTATGGTCCACCTTTACTCCTTCATGCAAAACTATTTGTCCCAAATGCTCCACCTCCTTAAGACCAAAAGCACACTTTGATGGCTTAGCATAGAGTTGATGATCTTTGAGTAATTGCAATGATTGATCTACATGTTGAAAATGTTCTTCCCAGGTCTTGCTATAAATTAATATATCATCAAAAAACCCTAACACAAACTTTCTCAAGAACTTGTTAAAAATGGAATTCATCAAAATTTGGAATGTAGATGGTGCATTGGTAAGACTGAATGGCATCACCAAAATTTATAATGACCCTCATGAGTTCAAAATGTTGTCTTGCAAATATCTTCCTTCTTAATTCAAAATTTGTGATAACGTGATCTAAGATCTAAATTGGTAAAATGCATAGCTCCATTTAATTCATCTAGAATATCATCAGTGACTGGAACAGGAAACTTATCTTTGATGGTGTACTTGTTGAGCACTCTATAATCTAGACACATGTTCCAAGTTTCATCCTTCTTATGCACCA
Source organism: Cupressus sempervirens (assembly GCA_028749045.1). Classification (NCBI taxonomy): domain Eukaryota; kingdom Viridiplantae; phylum Streptophyta; class Pinopsida; order Cupressales; family Cupressaceae; genus Cupressus; species Cupressus sempervirens. The sequence continues at coordinate 61,257,621 of CM053793.1, forward strand.
TCACAACAGGTGAGGAGTAAGCGCTTTGGCTATGCCCGATAATTCCTGCCTCTAGGATTTCCTTAACAATTTTTTCTATCTCACTTTTTTGTATGTATGGGTACCTTTAAGGCCCGATGTTTGGTTGCTAGCTCCCTGAAACTAGTTGTATGGTGTGGTCATGATCCCTCTTAGGAGGAAGTCCTCTAGGTATATCTGCAAGAATCACTGAGTGACGATCAATTATTGCTTGTAAATCTGGATGAGTAAGAGCATTAGATTGAGAGACTTCTAATAACATATTTGGGCCACAAATCCATCTGCTCCTTTCTTAAGAAACTTTTGCATTTGATGTGGGGATTTTTCCTTCAATCCCCTTAGCTCCACTACCTTTCCTTTTGACTGAAATTGCATGAATAGTTCTTGGAAGTTCATCTCAATTGTTCCCAATGTAGTAAGCCATTACAGTCCCAAAACAATATCTTCCACACCCATGGATATCACATACATTTGGGTATCAATTTGATAATCTCCCATGGATAATTTGATGTTGTGACACTTCCTTAAACAACTAGTTGTGCCCCCATCTGCAATCAAAACCTCAAACTCTAGGGATGGATATATAAAACAATTTAGAAGAGTTGCCAACTTTTTATTGATGAAATTATGAGTGCTACCTGAGTCAATCAACATTGTTACTTTCTACTTCTTTAAGAAATCCAATACCTTGAGAGTTTGTGGTGTACTAAAATTTGAAAGTGCATGACAAGAAATGATTGGTTGAGAATCATGTGATTCCTCACCTAACTCCCTATTCTCCTTTTACATGGGCTCATCTTCTTCCTCCTCATTTGGACCTTCAATATAGAATAATTTCTTTCCACTACATTTATGTTCTTGATTGTATTTGCTATCACAATTGAAACACAATCCTTTTTCTCTTTTCTCCTCAATTTTTTGTGGAGTCAACCTAGTACATTGAAGAAGATAAGGTGTTGAATAACCTTTCTCTCTTGTCGCGTTAGCCCCTTTCTTTCTATGAATCAAGAATTTCTCCTCTACCCTGTGTGCCAATATAAAAGACCCATTACTGAGCTAGGACTAAACATGTATACCTCATGTTGAATGCAATCCTTGAGACCACCAAATAATAAATCATTCAAGTTCTCTTTTGTAATTGTACCCACTCTTAAGTATAGATTTTAGAATTTTTGAATATAATCCTGAACTGATGTTGTTTGTTGAAGCTTAACAAGTTGGCTAAAGAAGTTTTGTCACACTATTGCTATGTTGTGCTTGGAGTTCTTCTATAAAAATTGACCATGATATAGTGAGATCCTTTTTCCTCCTATTAGTACAAAGCCAATAATGCTAAATGAATTGATCTGGTTCTAGATATAAGGAAGCCATTGTGACCTTTTGTCCATATTGGGTTTGATGTACCTCAAAAAATTCTCCATTTGATTTATCCATGTTAGAGGATCCTTGCCATCAAATTATTGCATATCCACCTTTGGAAAAAAATTCCTAGATCCCATAGGAGTATTAATTTTTTTGTCATTATTAATTGACTTGAAGGTTTCACTTTGATTGCTTGACAACTCCTTCCTTGTTTCACTCATATAGGTGCTAAACATGCTTCGTATATATGATATCTCTCATTGTAAGACACACATATCCCTCTTAACCTCTTCCTTGAATTTACTATATCTTATTTAATATATTCTTCAAAAAACATTTAAAAATCTTTGAAAATTTTGCTAAGATCTAAAAGTTATGCTCCTCCCAAAATTGCCCAAATACTGAGAAAAATCTTGCCTCTATGGTGCCAAGATCATGCTTTGATACCACTTGTAATGAAATAACTTGTACAATAGAAGAAATAATATGAAATATTTTATAAATACTTGATAATTACTGAGAGTAATAGGCCACTTCAAGGGGGCAACTTCCAAATATCTCCAATGAGGACACACTTCACAATATGATAATAGAAATAAGACTCACAACCTCCTATATATACCTAATTATGATTAGTTGAATAGACATAAACCTACATAACACCTAGGCTGACCTACCTACCTAAATAATTATATAATAATGATAACATGACTTAATTAAGGATTAACATAGCCACAAGTTGACTAGTCATAACCCTATATACACCAATATTAAGGGCTTAGCAGTAGTTATATATCATGGAAATTGAAGTTTCTTGGGGAAGAGAGTGTCTTACTCAAGATTATGTCTCTAAACCTAAAATTTTCAATTTTGAGCGAACAGTTAGGTGGCAAGCTTCTCTTATAAAGTTACTTTAAACCAAAAGTTGTCTTAAACTAGAAAATAATGACCTATAAATGATTTTCACACTATCAGTAAAGAATTTTACAATCATGGTTTTTCCTACAACCCATGCACGTGCTTTGAAAACATTTCAAACATTCCATGAAATACTCCTTAGTGGTTGCAATAATCATGATAGGCCATAATATAGGTTAAATATTGTGTGTGACTACAAATTAAGTGTACACCATTCAACAGTAAAAATTTTTTTAGGTGATTTGAGTTCATAACAAGCCATTCACATATAACATTAATGAGGAAAGAAGGCTCTAATTGAAAATTTCTCCATGACATGCCATCTTCCTCTTTTGAATGTCAAAAATAAGAAATAGTACATATATTCAATTATAACTTGAAAAACAACACTTGTAGGAAGATTAGTCACAAAGCACTACTCGTGTTCATGTGTGCAGAAAGGAAACTAAAATGTGTAGACGACTCCTAGTGGGCTTTTGTATGTGTAAAAGTGGACTCAATTTTTGTAAGATACAAGGGGATTTATGCAACCTAAAACATGTATGGTTAGATATGGTATCACAACCTAAAACATAAGAATTGAAGTTATGATTGAGATTCTTTATGTTGAAAAGTGAGCTACCAAGCTATATTGTATTAATGACAAATTTGAAAATTGAAGTGGCATGAGGTTCAAGCACATCCTTTGGGTGGTCAACCTAGGTTATAGTTGTGTGTATTGAAAAGTTGGACTAACAAACTTATAAAACTCACACATGTTTAAGAAATTTTATGTAATTTCTAAGATATTAATCAATAACAATTTTTATTTTTATTTTATTGAAAGGATTTTTTTCTCTTTCTAAATAGTTGATCTTTGTGAAATTTTATTATCTCTTAAAATTCCTTTATTTAGGAGGATAGTAAGTTGGGGAGGGGGGTGTTATTGACATGATCACAACTATTTAACTAAAATGTTTCAAATTTTTGTCACTCTTTTTATTTTCTTTCTAATCATATTTAGATGAAACTTTGATGGGGTTTTGTCATTTTGTGGGATTCTATTGCTTTTCATTTAGCCATGTTGAATGCACATCACATTTCAAGTGAGCTTCACCTCTCTGTTAATCAAAGATCATCTCCATGTAGTGGAGTGTTTCACATCACAAATACCTTGCTTCTTCGGTGAAAATAGTGTATGATGGACTAGGATATGTAGGTTATTCATTGACAAATTTGTAATAGAAATATTTACAAACTTCAAGGTTAATTGGAGTACATCACTACTAATAACATTAATGTTTTATTTTGTAGTTTTCAATATTCCTTTAATAAATCATATGATATTTAGCTTGTACCTTTTAAAAGTTGTTGGTTAATGGGATGCTAATATTTTTTCAAGTTTATACAATCAATTTTGGTATACGCTATGTGATTGGCTACTAAAGTTGTGTCTATGTATTGATTTTTTATTTGAATTTTTTTATGATGTTAGGATGGCAAGCTATACTACACATTATTTTTATATTCATTTTGATAATTCTATAGGTGATATGTAGGTTATTCATTGACAAATTTGTAATAGAAATTTTTACAAACTTCAAGGTTATTTGGAGTACATCACTACTAATAACATTAAGGTTTTATTTTGTAGTTTTCAATATTCCTTTAATAAATCATATGAAATTTAGCTTGTACCTTTTAAAAGTTGTTGGTTAATGGGATGCTAATATTTTTTCAAGTTTATACAATCAATTTTGGTATACACTATTTGATTGGCTACTAAAGTTGTGTCTATGTATTGATTTCATATTTGAATTTTTTTGTGATGTTAGGATGACAAGTTATACTACACATTATTTTTATATTCATTTTGATAATTCTACAGGGTTTTGTTATTGGACAACTTTCTTGTATTTATTAGAAACAATTTTAAGAAGCTTGCCTATAATTGTTCTTACCATAGATCTTGGTTACTTTGCACTTGACTTCTAAGTAGTGCACTTTAACTATTCCTATTTGTTTAAATTCATGAAAATTATTGTTACCTATCAATTATAGTAGTCTACGATCTATAAATACACAATTGATTATTAAGTAGTTTCCCATCTTTAAATTCACACTTGATTATTAAGAAGAGGAAACATAAAAATGCACATTAGAGCACTAATGTAACCTTATTTTATCCAATGTGAATGCCACAATATAGAAGACTACAAGCTCTATTTATGCTCTCAAATCAACAACTCCTTTGGGTGCATAGTTTAAACAAGGGACGCGATGCATCATAGTTCCTACCATATGTTATAAAGGAGCTTAGAATAGAGTTTTATTAGTTCGATGGGAATTTATGTTACCTTGGAGTATGCCATAAAATTATGAAAGTAACTAACAAAAAAATTAGCAAATAAACTTAAAGAGGGTTGTAGAACAATATTCAGTGGACATAATAGGACATAATAGTAAAAGTGCATGCAACATATATTAACCAACTATAGAAAACATTGAAGGCTATCAAATTTTAAAGTGGAAAGAAGTATGTATATAGAAGGCTGTCAAATTTATGTGCAATAGAATCTAACAGTAGATAAATACATTAGCATTGTTGTAATTCTATGACAACCCATGACTTGATTGAGTTTATCATGGGCAAAATCAAAATGATGTTCATATTTCTATGCATTTTCATAATGCAAAATCTACATTGCTTTTACATTTTCTGATCCAAGAACTGCATTCACAGAAGCAAGCACAGATTAGAATAAAAAAATTGTACAAACGTCGAACCTATCAGTTATGTTATGATACGATCAGAACTCAATACAAAACAAATATAGATAACTGAAAAGCATAACTGTAACTAACCAAAAAATGATAAAGGAATCCAGCATGACAAGTGATGTAGAAACTGTAGTAATAAAATTGTGAAAATGATGTGTGATATCATTTCAAGTGTGACAAACAAAATATTATGTTGTTATATGCCAAGCATAGTTTTTTTTCAGAATGTTCTCTTGTGAATTTATTCGCTAAAATTAGGAGGGAATTATGCGCTCTCTATATGATTGATTTAAAGAATTGATTTGATCCTATAATTTTGTTAGGATTGTGCTGTTGTAGTATTGGTAGAAGTATTAATTAGGTGTAATGCCTTGTTATATAACACAAGTTTCTAATCCTTTTACAGACTGTAATCACCTACAATAAACCATATGCAAGTAGATTAGTACCTAAGGTTTAACTTATTAGTTGGATATTGTCCAAACTGTTTAGTTGTTTTGTTGGGGTGCTGGATTTTTCCACGTTACTAAAGGGATTTATATTAGAGGTTTTCTCAATTTACAAAACCAATTAGAAATACTACACAAAATCAAGTAACAAGAAATGTGAGTATGAAAACTACGACCATGATAAATGAAGGCCATAGACAACCAAACAATAACCAAAAGGAGCTCGTGAAATAGAACACTTGCCTCCGAAAATTAAAAACCAGCGTCCAAAATAACAATCAACAAGAATAGCCTACAAAACAAAAGATTTCTCCTCGAAAGTTAAAAAAGAGCATTTGAAGCAATAATCCAACTCTTTAAAAAAAAGGAACAGAACATTATCTACAATTGAAGTATTCCAAAACACAATTAAAATCTGGTCTAACATCCTTGCTGCTAGCCTCCTTGTCACATCTCTTAGTTTCTGTGCTAGATTGCACTTGGCTGTTTGAATCTAAAAAGATTGTTTCTTTGCATTAGTAACACTATTTTTTGGCCTTAAAATTGGCAAAAATGCGAGGTCTAATGTAGAGCATCTCAATATTTCTCTAAATCAGGAATTAGCTCAACTAGAGGCATCCATGTTGTTGATGGCAAAAGTTTTTCATAGAAGTTAACATACAGATCCAAGGAATAAAATAAAATAATTTGATTCGAAACATTAAAATAACATTTAAGAAAATTCATTTAATAAGAACCTATTTTTATTTTTTATTTTTTAGATCACAAATTGATTAATTTTTTCAAAGTAAAATGAATAGTATATAACTAATCAATAAGAAATAAAATAATTCAAATTTAATATATTATTACAAATTATATTTCAAACTATAACATTTATAACATAATATAATTTTTTTAATCTCAATGTTAGTAAGATTAATATTATTTTAAAATAATAATGATTATTATTTACAATATATAACAAGGGGTGCATGCGCCAAAGTTCCTGCCTTCATGATTTTATGGTTGATTGAAGTAGATTTTGGTTAAAATATAATGTATTTAATTTAATAAAATAACAAATAAATAGTGATGGAAAATATAACATTATAGTGCTAAACTAAATTAAATTACGAGTATAGTTAGTTTATTATTAAATTATATAACTGCAATTATGTATATTAATTAAAATAGTAAAAGAATATATAAATAAATATTATAGTATCATGCTAAATTAAAATTAGACGACATCCTAAAGAACATTTATCATACCAAAGATATTTATCAACTAATTATACATGAGATATAGATAAAATTGTATAATTTTTTTTAAAAAGAGTTAAATTGATTAATTTCAATTATTAAATTGTTTGATTTATCTTGTTCAAGTGATAAATTCATCCAATTGCAGAAGCTGGTCAATGTTCTTAAGGTTAAATATAATGCATATAAAAATAAAATAAATTAATTTAAAAATAACATTTATGCTTTAAAAAAACCAAACACACTTATAATAAATAAAGTTGATAATATACCAAGCTAAATAATTTGAACTTTATTAAAATTGATACAAAATTAATGTTATGTATTTTAAAGTATAAATTAAAAATATCAATATAGTAAAAATTATATATGTTAAATAAATGTATAATCTAATAAAATTATATATATAAATAAATAATAAAAGAAAATGTATTAAAAGCATTGGTTTAGATATGTAAAAATAAAAATAATTAAATTCTAGTTTAAACTTATATACAAATAAAAATAAAAATAAAATAAATATGAATTTAAACTATATAAAAAATAATTTTTAAAATTTGACAATTTAAAAGAGTTAAAATGTCTATATTTGAATAATATTTTACAAATTATAAAGATAAACATCAATTAAAACTAATTGTCTTTTAAAAAAAAAGTTTATCCACTTGTCACAAATGTGGAAAAGATAAAATTGAAATTAATACATTCATTAGTAGAGGTGTTAGAAAAATGATTATTTTAAAAAAAAAGTTTATCCATTTGTCACAAGAAAAGATAAGGTTGCAATTAATGCTTGCATTAATAGAGGTGGTTGAAAAATTGATGCAGGAGCATCCAGAGGTATAAGGGCAATCCTGTGTCACCCAAAAAAATGTACTTAGACTTAGTTTATGTTTCATGTCTTTACATTTTTGGATACCCATTTGGGTCAAATAAAGGTTCCAACTCTCACAGTTCCACTATCAGTGTGTTTGAAAATCTCGAAAAAAATAGGAGCATGCAATTTGGCCATCATTTTGGTGACCTAGAAGGTGTGAATTGGCCAAATGAATGTAATTGTGATTTAGAGCATTTCAGAAAAAGAATCAGGTCAATAGGCCCCACGGTTTGAAAGTTATTGCAGTTTTTCAGGTTTTGGAGACCTCCTAAGAATGCTTCAAAGTCAGGTTTGGGGCATTAAATGACCTCAAAAAGGGTCAAAAAATGGGGGACAAGCAAAGCTGGTCCATAGGGCTATAGAGCGCTTCGAGAGCTTTTCGAAAATGTAAACGGTTCGTCAATCGGAGCTACGGTTCAAAAGTTATGCCTCCCGAAAGTTCGGTTACCGTTTCTGGATTCTTCTAGATTTGCACCGACTTCTAATGCAGCTTCCGAAACCTTCTATTTCGTCGGTGGATGCCTACTAGCACTTTCTAGAATGTACTCCTAGTCCTTAACCCTCCGGGGTCTATTTAAGGAGATTTATGGCATTGTAAAAGGCAGTTCGGAGTGGAGTTTGAGAGGAGGTGCTAAAAGGAGAAATATTCTCCAGATTTATGCTATTGTAAGCCCTTAGGGCATGTTCTGAAGTTTATTTTCTCTGTACTATTTGTACTAGCTTATTTTCTCAGTTAATATAATTTCCCTTTTCTGTTGTGTCCATTCTGTTCTTGGGTTGTGTCTCCATCAAAAATAGTTGTATTTTTTATGAAGAAAATTGAATTTTTCCATTGCCTTTTTTATCATGAACCAATAAAGTTTTAAAAAAATTGTATTTTTCAATTTTAAAAAAAAATGCAAATTAATAAACTTTTTGCAAACATTGGTATATCAATGAAATTTTTAGATTATAGAATTAATATGGAACTTGGTGATTCCATTAGTTTCCTGCCAAAAGCAGGAACTAATAATAATTAATCATGGATGATTAAAAAAAATCATAATCTCTCAAAATGCGTTAACACACCATCAAAAATTCCATTCAATGCATAAAAAGTTGCAAAGAAAACAAAATAAAAAATTACCAAGAAGACCATATAATATCATATATTTTTATCATTCATATATACCAAAGCATTATGTTTATTGGACGTGGAAGTCATTAGTGGGAGTTTTCATACAATTCTATAAAATGTGGGAAGAAATCTCTTTATTGAATACAAAATGTGTTTAAATACAATTCTATAAAATGCTGAGGTTGCATGCTTTAGAACAAACCCAATACAGATTACTTCTTTATAATAATGTGAAGTTAGATAACCTTCTCTCAGGGACTGATATATGTGTTAATACAAAACTTTAGTCTGCGGCCTTACTGCTCATTCATTGCTTTGGAAGTGTGGTGCAGTCCATAGTTTGGTTATATGTTGCAGGTCCCTTGGTTGTGTCCTTTGGGTTGTAGGTCCATTTAATGTTGTTTAGGGATTTAAACTTTCAGAGGATACCCTATTAATGTATTATGAATTTTATTGGAATTTATTAAAGCAAACAACGTTAACTACGATTTCTTTGGCAAAGTGCTTATCGGGAATATAGGCAGTTTGCTTTTTTCTTTTGGATATTTAACATGTTTCTATATCTAGTGTCTTGCAAAATCTGCCGAAGGGGAATATTGATGTCATGAAGTTAATACAGCATCTTTAATTTGTGGGTATTTACTATTTCATTTATTCTGGAGTTTGCATTAGGGCTGCCCGATCGTCCCCCGCCTTGGCAATGTCCTTTTTGTGAGATGTTAGTCAGTTGTTTCAGGAAAATTCTTAGTGTACTTGCATTCAAAATTGGAAAGTTGAGGATGGTTCCATTTCCACTCTACTATAATCTGGCGAATAACTGTAGAATTTCAGGGGCCAACTATAGCTCCCTCCTGCCCTAACAACTATAGCTGGCGAGGGCCCTACAAATATACCTCCCAGAAGGCCAATATATCCCCCCTACTGCCTGACTGGGCCTGTTGGGTGGGAACTATAGTTGGGTTGGATGGGTTGTAATGTCCCCTTTTTAGCATTCATAGCATGATGTTGTCGTTAGCCTATTTTCTCACGGTCTCGTAGGCTAACCAAGACATTAAAGGGACTTAGAGGTCATTTGACCTAGATAGTTTCAGTTGCAGGTCTTTCTGAGGGGTTTTGAGGCAACTTTGGGCATACTTACTATTTATAGTAAGTCATCTTGGACATGGTCGAACATCCAGGGGCAGCGGTATGTCGATGGTAATTGTTTAAAATCAACAAGAAAACTTGTTATCATTTATAAGATTTGTTATGCATTGATAAAGCTATTTTATAAAGTTAAATTTAATATTTAATTTTATTAATACATAAACTATAGTTTGTGAGAAATATTTAAATTAAAAGAGTCTCATTTATTTTATAACACATTGGAGACATAAGTTACATAAAGGGAGTTATGTTTTATCCCACATGGAGAAAACAAAGGATTGAGCTCTTGTGAGAACACTATAAAAGAAATAGAAGAGCTTCTTTTTAGTATGCTTGAATGAAGATTAATGTTATGTTGTTAGATATCTGATCATCGGGCTTGGAGGACGGAATCCCTTTTTGCTATGATTCTCTTCGCTGTTGAAACACACAGTCAGGAGGATTAACGGTGTTTCCAAACACACTGGGTTTCATTTAGTGTTTTGCTACAGTACGGATGAAGAGTGTTTTGCTACAGTGCACGTGAATATTGTTTTGCTACAATGCGGATGAATAGTGAATTTGCTACAATGCGTTGCTGAGATCTTGCCATCCTGTTGAGATTTGAGCGCTGCATGTCAATTTAGTGAGTTTGCATGTCAGTTTTGACAACTACCCAAATCTTGCATGTCATAATTTATGGTTGCATGTTGCTTCTAATCAGCTGCATGTCAAAATTTATGGTTGCATGCTACTTCTAATCATTTGCATGTTAGTTCTTGGCGAATTTGGTGGTTGCATGTCAAAATAAAAGAAATCTATGCACAGATATAACACTAGAAGTAGATCTGGGCATCAAGAAGAATCAGAAATTAGACCAGCTGAAGTGTTTTGCTATAGTGTGGATGAATAGTGAATTTGCTACAGTGCGTGAACATTATTTGCCACACGTTTATTGTTTGTTCTTGCTGTTTTGAGGGTTTGGAAGGCTGCCAACTACATCTGCAAAAGTACTACAGCAACTAATTCTAAGTTTCTTCTGTCAAATCTTTATACTTTGCATTCTCGTTGTTAAATACGAGACTGATATTTGTCGCAGCATGTTAAACAATTGTATGAGCACATTGACATGGCAAAAATTAATATTTAATTAGCAAATAAGAAGTTTCAAATTTTCCTATATATTGTAGTATGTGTGCCAAGTGTTTGACAAAAATGCTATGTTGAGTTATTAAGAAAATCAAATGATATCATAAAGTAGCTTGCAAGTTTCTTTATTTTGGAAAAAAAAATAGGGAAGAATACTACATGGGTTTGGGGTGGGAGGAGGAGCTGGTTATCTATTTCCATTTTTAGAGCCACTTTCATGGATGATTGCTAGGTTTGTTTTTTTTTTCAAACTGATGTTGTAATTTAAAATATTGCTTGTACCTTTTATATCTTGCAAGTACCTCTGGAATCACTTTATTCAAAAGCTTGGTATTTATACTTGAATTTTATTCAAAGTTAATTTGATATATTATTATGTTTTCTAGAATTGAAGTTGCAGCCTCCACTGTAAGTACTTCCTTTATTATTTTTTGGGTAGGATATATTTTATATTATTTACCTCATGATTGGCCAGTCTTCACATTTATTAATACCCTGATATCCTACAAATGTTAAATTGTGATAATTTTAAGTAGTAGTTGTTCTAGTTAATAGACTGGTGTTACACTTTTACCAAATTGGATTATAATGTAGCTAATATTTTTTTCCCTTGCTAGGAAACTTTGTCAGAATAATTGTTTCTAATTGAAAACATTTGTGCATACTATTCTAATCTTTTGCATGGCAAGAGAGAGTTGTGTTTTTGTTATTTTTGCATCTCCTTGGATGTCATTTCACTCGATCTTTGCACGGTGATCAGTGATTTTGAAGATTAGGATTGCAAGGTGATTTTGATTTTCCAAAACAATTTCTGAACGAATTCCTTTGAAATGACGAGTCAAAGTTATCTCTGAGCATTTGATACATTTTAAACCTCTATCTTGCTGTGAGCTTAGGATATTTGTGGATAAGAAGTTCACTCTTTGTTGATAAGAAATAATGTGACATTTGTAGAAAGGAAAGATATTTGTCATCTCCCTTTATCAGGATGGGAACAGTCTTTGGACTTTCCATTCACAAATTGCCAAGGCAACCTGATGCTGGTGCTACATGTATTGAATTTATGAAAATCTGTTTTGCTGACATTATACATTTTTGTTGTTTCTGAAACAGAAATAGTTAAGCTGTTTCTTATTTCATTTTGAAAGATGTCTGATTTTTATTATATGCTTGGTATCTTATAATTAAGCCCTTCTTTGTATTTGGCACCTGATAATAGTATTTTTGTTTGTGTCAGATACGTAAGAAGTTGCATATTGCAGCCATGGGCAATCAAGCCGATGAATCACAGGCTCAACCTGGAACGAGCACATCTGATTATTATACTCATGATGAAATGCTTCAATTTAAGAAACTCAAGAAGAAGAAGGAATTGCGGAAGAAGGATAAGCTGGATGTTGATGCACTCGAAACAGAAGCAATTACTTCAAGACTGGGTGTTGAAGACCTTAGTTCCAGGGCTGGTACACAGAGAAAGATTTTGAGGGTGGAAGCAGAGAAAGCAGAGGCTCAACAACGGAAAGATGCATAGGGAACTGCACTAAATAAAGCAACAGAGGCTTCCAAAGGGCTGCGAGATGCAAAACCATCAGATGAAATGCAGGTGGATGATGATGTTGATACTATTTTTGGTGGGAAGGACGAAGATCTATACAAATCATTGGAGAAGGCTAGGCAAGCAGCTCTAAAGAAACAAGATAAAGGTATTGGCTCTGGTCTTCAGGCAGTGGCTCGCATAGCAGTATCTGCAAATCAGTTGAATGGAGATAGCCAAAGCCTGTCATCAAATGAAGCACCGGACAATAAAGTTTTATTTACCGAGATGGAAGAGTTTGTGTGGGGTTTACAGCTTGATGAGGGTGCGTAGCAAAATAATAAATATTAGAATTAATGATATAAATGTTTTATTTCTTCTTTTGTGTTAGCAAATAGCATTGATGAGTTTGATTTCTCATATTATATTTTCAATTTTCTGTATTTCGTTTAATGGAATTTCCTTGTTCTTGGAACCAGAATCTCACAAACCTGCAGTTGAAGATTTCTTCAATGAAGAAGATGATATTTCAAAACCTTAAAAAGAAGATTCTCTTCGTGAAGAAAAAGGTGTGTGGATGCTAGAATCGATGAACAAGGCAGAACTGATGAACAAGCCAGAATCTTATCATCATAAAGAAGACAGGGAGGAAGAGGTGATAAAAGATGACAGTATTAAAGAAGCTTCTGTTGGAAAAGGTTTGGCAGGTGCCTTGCAACTGTTGAGGGAAAGGGGTGCGTTCAGCGAGACTGTCGATTGGGGTGGAAGGAATATGGATAAAAAAAAGAGCAAGCTTGTCAGTGTCCGAGACAATGATGGACCAAAGGAGATACTTCTGGACCGTCTAGACAAGTTTGGTCGTGTAGTAAGTATCTTTATTTCTAGAGATGTCATGTTCTTAAAGCATATGTTTCATTTATAGCTCAAAACAGCAATACTGCATTATTCAAAGAAACAGAGTCCCTTGATGCTGTCTTTTTTTGTAGATGACACCGAAGGAAGCATTTCAAAAGCTATCGCACAAGTTCCATGGAAAAGGCCCTGGCAAAATGAAACAAGAGAAACGAATGAAACAGTATCAGGAAGAGTTGAAGCTAAAGAAAATGAATTCTAGGGACACACCATTAATGTCCATGGAGAAAATGTGTGATGTTCAGTCCAAACTACGGACTCCGTATGTTGTCCTTAGTGGTCAAATCAAACCAGGGTAAATTTGTCACCTCTCTCATGAAAAAAAGAGTTATTTTACTGAAAGCATTCTATATTTGTTTGATTGTTGCCAGTAGTAATTTGATTTGTCTATGTTTTTGGGCTGCCGTAGACAAACTAGCAATCGAAGAAGTGGTTTTGCAACTGTTGAGAAGGAGCACCCGAGAAGTTTGACACCAATGCTTGGTGATAGGAAGGTTTGTGCTATCATCATGTCTCATCAGATTTTTGTTTATTCCATTTACCAGAAAAACTGAATTTATGAATTTATTATGCATATTTTACTTGAACGCCACAATTGTTTGTATTGTCTTTAAGCTCACATCATTGCCTTCATTATAGGTTGAGCAATTTTTAGGTATAAAACGCAAGCCTGAAGTTGGAGCAATGGGTCCTCCAAAGAAACCAAAGACTTCATGATGTTGGAGATAGCAATCATATGTGGGATCTGGACAGTGTTGATTATTGATGCTACTAAAGGACTCTTCAGTTCTAACAATTGCTTCTCTGATGTTTATGTGATCTGGTTGCTGTGGCAAACTGAAGATTTGGGATACAAGTTGTTTGTGTTTTGGGGACCACATCTTTCAATCAAATAACATGTGGGTTTATGAGATGTTGATGCCAAAATAGTGTAAAGTAAAGTAGTAGTGCATTTGATATAGCAGGTCAGTATGCAATGGGTTATTGAATAAATGGATAGAATGTATTGACCAAGAGAAATCTCTTTATTGAATACAAAATGTGTTTAAATACAATTCTATAAAATTTTGAGGCTGCATGCTTTAGAACAAACCCAATACAGATTACTTCTCTATAATAATGTGAAGTTAGATAACCTTCTCTCACGGACTGATATATGTGTTAATACAAAACTTACAATACACAAAACTATACTTATGAAGAACTACACTCACAGATTACAATCTGTATCAGATATGCTTGGTAAAAATCAGACTCCTGCAATAATCATTAATATAAAAATGACATGCTCTGCAGATATAATTCACTACAACATAAAACATCATCTGCTTCAGACTTGATGGTAGCAACCTATACATAAAATATGACTACAGATATATTCTGCTGGGAATAGCAACAAACCCAAATTATCACTAAAAGTCTCTACTATTACTTTCTTGACTAACTTCAACAACAACGTAAACGCTGGACCGGTGACTTTTAAGAGTACCAGCAGAAACAAGAAACTGAGATGCTTTGCATTCCAAAAGGCCACTATGGAGATCAACAGACATGCACACATATGACCTTCCATTTTCTAGCGTCGAGGACTCTTCATTGACCTCAAAAGACGTAACTTTACAAATGGAATATGGTCCAGATGGTAGATTCTTCACAATCTCAGAATGCTTGAACATGAGAAGGAAATAGGCATCGCTAAGTGAAGGCATCACAAACATACCACCTGTATGTTGAAGAATTCAGAGTAGGTAAGAAGAATGTCCTCTTGGAGCTAGGAACTCCAAAAGATATTATTTATAAGAACACATTTTGAGCCGATTCTTAAGATAATATTTAACTAAATATTTTGATCAGATGTTGAATGTTATTGTTGTCTGACTAATGTTTGTATTTATCAAATTTTGAAATTATTACAAAACTTTTCAGTAATAACATATCGGGCTTGTGAAAAGAAGTATGAAAAATTCCTTTTAATGATGCTTTTACAGGATTCAACTTTATTGTCTTGTTTTGAGTCAAAATTCTACTTGAGCCCCAAAAAAAAGAATTACAAGTAAGCTAGACCTAAAATAATTTCAGCAGAGCGATGAAGGTAAAGCGATACAAAACACTCTGATAGTAAATTGGCTTTAGAAAGATTACAAAACACTCTGAGTTGTGGTTCTCAAATAGACAAAACTGTAATGTTCCCTCTCCTTTAGGAACTTAGCAACCAATAATAAATCGATAAGCCTTTTCTTTTGTTAAGTCCCCAAGGCTGAGCGATATTTTAAGAAAAGAATGAGTTGTTTCTGAATCACTTAATTTTTTGATTTCCAGGCATTGACAGGGGCCACTGTGAGCTGCAAAAGATTATTTCGTGATAGCCACTTATGAGGATGATTTTACTAATTAATGGTAAACTTAATACCTGAGGCTAGTTGTGTTAAATCAAGGATTTTGAGTTGTTCACAGTTTTTTGATGGAGAGTATAAGTGGGCCGATGGGGATTAGTAATGATTATGCACCTTATGAAATTGTTTTCTCTGCAAGAAATCACTTATCCTTGCTTTTTACAGGACACAAACCCTGTAGAAGTTTTCTTTCAGTAAAACCCCAGAAGAATTAGTAAGGAATCAGTTCAGTCTCAAAGTTTCAAGCCTCAGTAGAATTGGGTACAAATATGTATTCAGTTGATAGTTTAGAAGTAGTGTAAGGGTATTCTCACAGAGATTTTGGTGTTTTTCATCAGTCTCAGCATACAAGCAGCCAGTATATTTAAAATGCAGCACTCAGTTATCTTTCCAAGGTCTGCTGGACAAATCCTCTGACAACGATCAGACCAATACTAGTGGTAGGCATGTTGTAGGAATTTGATTGTTTTTTTCTATTAAGATAGTTTAAACATTTACAAGTATATCAGAAGTCTGAAATAAACCATCGTATCACATCCCCATTTACATGTACAGTTACAAAAATTATGGGGAGGTGATAACAAAAATTAAAAGATCCGAGCACTATCAGTTTATACACTTACATCAACTAATCACAGCTTATATTTTACATATTTATCATAGCAAAAATTTGACTAAAGAAGAAATCTAGCTCCAGCCATCATTCTGGCTGTCATGCCCCTATTGAGCCACTGGGACTTCTTCACTGCTCTAGGTCACATCAGCAAATGCCTCCTCCTGTCTGCCTGGGCTGGTTCCTTGAATTACATTACTAGCATTATTCAGCTCAGCTGCCTCTGAAGGGGTTAACAAGCTTTGGAATTCAGCAATATAATTAGCTGCATGCACACTGTCCTTATTGATCAGCAAGTTGCCTTCTCGCATAAGGATCATAAAATCAGTCCTAGAGATATGTAACACCAACGCCACCTGAGACATAATGTGAAAATGGGTGAGTTTAAAATTAAACTAAGTAAGCACCCTTTTCTCCTCCTGAAAGATTTCTTTATTCCTGTCCTTCCAAAGAGTCCATAGGATTTTAGTTGACAGAGCAAACCAAAATGAATTAAGTTTAGAATGAAATTTCTCAACATAACCAGCAAGAATCTCACTCCAAGTAATACTATCATCACAATTCCAAAGACAAGGAGAACCAAGGAAAATGGACCACAACTTACGAGCATAAACACATTTGAAAAAAAAGTGCTCAAAAGACTCAGTCACCTTGCACAAACTACAAGACACAGGTGAACGACCACAAGAAGAAAGGACTTGATCGACAGCTAACTTCTTTAACAATAACAGCCATTTAAAACAATTTTTTTTGGCTCAGCTTTACCTTTCTAGAAAAAATCAAAATAGAAGGACCAATCAGAGAATGGATTAATTTGCCCCCAGCACTGGATCACTCTAGCAATGAGAGAGGAATCATCCTAAACACATATACAGCCCTTTAGAGGTGGTCTCTTTCAACAGTTGCCCATCCACCCATTTAGCTTTATCAAGAAAAACCTTTGAATCAATAATATCACATGGGCAATTAAACTTAACTACTTTCTTAATCATCGTGACAGTCCTTTTCTGAGACTCGGCAATATTAAATTTGCCTCTTAGCTCCTCCCACTCCCCTAACCTCCTACCTATCAAGGTATCTTGAGTCAATGAAACCCCCTTCAGGTTCCAAGTTTTGGCTGAACAGCTCTGAGTAAGGGCCAAGGGTTTATTGTTATACGAGAGCCCCCACCAAATAGATCTATCCACCACAAGGAAACAAAGAGGTCCTCCTACTACTTCTCTTTCCTGAACATACTTCTTCACCTGAATCCAAGCCTTCCAAAAGGTCTGGAAAATTTTTGACCCAAACAATCTCATTTTGAACTCCCCTAACACAATATCAATCACTGGGACATCCTTCCAATTCTTACCTTTCCTGATGACTGATTTCAAAAGATTATTTTTAATCAGTACTTTCTATGGCTCATTTACCCATAGGGCCTTTAACACCCATTTGGATGCTAAAGCCATTCCTTGGGCTTTAAGATTCTTCAAACCCAACCCTCCTTGACTTCTTACTTGACAACACCATTCCCACTTAACACAATGCCTCTTCTTATTCCCTTTCCCATCTGACCACAGAAAGTCTCTAAGAATCCTTTCCAACATATTCACATGAGAGTTCAAAAACAACCAAGCTGAAGCATAAAAGATATGATGTGAGGATAGAACTTTTTGAACAACTTACAACCTACCAACAAATGACTAGGAATGGGACTGCCATTTCAAGTGTTTCTTATTGATTTTTTCATACACCCATTCGCACATCTTATTGAGATTTGGCTCCACTGAAAAAGGTATACCCAAGTATCCCTTTCTGACTAGCCAGTTCAGAGGATCAACAGACCGACCAAAAACCTTAGACTTAGAAGGAGAAATCTTAGATCCTGAGGCCATACAAAAGAAATCAATCCTTTTACAAGTGTTCTCAAAATTTTCCTCTGAAAGTCCTAAGAACAACGAAGTATCATCAGCAAATTATGCAGTAAGCAAATCCTCTCCATTGGGCAAGGAGATACCTCTTATGGGTGTCCCCAACTCCTTTGCCCTTAGAATGTAATAGAGTGCATCCACTGCGATGACAAATAGCAAAGGGGCAATCGGGCAACCTTGCCTAATTGATCTTTCTAGAACAATTGGTTCTGACATGCATCCATTTACATCAATGACAGTATTGGCATCCTTGAATAAAGCTTTCACCCAATTGCAATATGTTTCCGAAAAACCAAATGCTTTCAGCATACCAATAACAAATTCCCACACAATCCTATCATATGCCTTCTCAATATCTAACAGGATCATAGCAACATCTTGCCCATCGGCTTTAGCCCAATTTAGGGCCTCCCAAGTAGTGATAAGATTCTCCAAAATATACCTCCCTTGGATAAAACCTATCTATGTTTGTGAAATAAACTTATTTAGTAACCCAACAATCCTTCTCGCTAATGTTTTAGCAAGAATTTTATATGACAAGTTTAATAAAGTAATAGGTCTCTAATTCTTGACCAAAGACTTATTCCCCTCTTTAGGAAGCAACTTAATAACTCCTTTATTTATGGTGCCCCCTAATGACCCCTTCTTATAAGCTTCTTTATACACCTCCAATAGCTTAGAATAGATCCAACTCTTGTTTTTCTTATAGAACTCTACAGGAAAACCATCCAAACCAGGAGACTTCCCATTAGGAAGGGAATCAATAACAGCTTCAATTTCCCCCACCGAAATATCCTTACTTATGTTCAACTGCTCCTCCTCAGATATCTTGGAAGGAATGAGCTTAAAGAAATCACCCATCACTACTCTGCTATCTGAAGACATTGTTGAAGAGAATAAGTTCTTATAAAATTTGAAAAAAGCTTTCTATATCTCCTCTAGGTTACTTGAAATCCTATCCCCAACAACAATATCACTAATCCTTTCTCTTTTATATTTGGCTTTGATAATGTTAAAAAAGTATCCCAACCCTTTATCCCCTTCATTAATCTAGTTCATCCTAGCTCTAATCCTCTGCCCTTGAATCTTGTACCTTTGTATACAACTCAATTGATGTTTAATGTTAACCAATTGCATCTCAAACTCCTCATTTAGCCCTAGCCTTTGCAATTCCTTTTTTGCCCCTATCAGCGTGTTCTGCTAGAAGGATTCTTCTTGACTCCTTTCCATAGCTAACTTCTTACCAATGACTTGGAGAAGATTTTTCCAAGTCTCCACCTTCAAGTTCTAGAGATCAATAGGCCCCAATGAAGGGTTACTAATCCTAAGGATCTCCGAAACCATAACTATAGCTTCAACATTCTCAGGTTCCTCAAGAATCGAGGAGTTAAGCTTGAAAGCATTCTGAATCCTCTTCGGGACATAACCACTTCTAGGACCCTCAATCCTATAGCAATTATGAATAGGAGAATGGTCAGAGAGGGAAGCTGGAACAACTTGCATCAGAGCATGACTCTTTTGCTGCAAGAAGGCAACAAAAGCACCATCCCCATACACTCTATCCAATCTACAATAAACCTTTTGTTTACCTGACTAATTATTACACTAGGTGAACCAAATGTCTTGAAACTTCCCATACATATTCTCCATAGGGTCCACCAAATTAAATTTCCTTTTGAATTTGTACCAAAAATACATTTCATTACCTTTCCAACAATGAGCTAGCCCGCCATTTTTATCCATTCTGTGCTCCACCATGTTGAAATCCCGCACCACAACCCACGATATTTTTGGCAAGCTACCACAACACCACTCCCACAGCTCTGCTCTTTCTCTATAATCATTAGATGCATATACATTAAAAATACCAAAAATACTATCTCCTTGCTTAACAGTAACCCAAATTACCTTCTGACACTCCGAACATCCATGGCTCACTATTGAATTCTCCCATTTAGGGTTAATAAGAATAGCCAATCCACCCTTTCCTCTCTCATGATCGGAGTGGAAACCTACAGACTTATCCCGAAGAAACTTCAATATAGAATATGCTTGAAACCCAACCACCTTAATCTCCTGTAAAAAAATAAAATCCTTATCCTTCAACTTATTACACCAACTTCTAACCAAGTACTTCCTATCTAACATTTCTAGCCGCCCAACATTCCAGCTATGAATATGTATCATCATTAAAAGTTAGGGGGGGTTTTAGAACTATTACATAGCTTATGAAAGCAATCTGGAAGATTCCTCCTCCCTCTACCCCCTAAAAGACTAGAGCTTCTTTCTACAGTCTTCCTCTTGTTCCTAACAACCTCTGTAAACTAACCCTCTGAAGAAGATCCTTCCAAGGCTAAAGAACTAGATGAAGAAGTATGAGCTGAAGGCAACAAAAATACCTCCTTATTTCCTTGTTGAACCTTACCTGTGTTCTCTTTAATAGAAATGAGGGGTAACTGCTGAGCATTGAGAGCAGGCCGAACATTAATGACCTCCTTGGGGATTCCAGATGGACCTCCTGACAAGGGGCAAGCTATGAGCACAGGAGTAATCTCAGAACCACTAGCCATAGCCGATACCACATCAAACTCTTCTTCAAAAAAGGGGTTTGACAGTGACAAGAAACTATTGTTCAAAGAAATGTAGATAGAATTATCAATAGGAGGTTGAATACCTGGCATGGGTTCGGGTTCCCCCGACTACATGATATCTATCTCCTCGGGATGACTTTCATTACACACATCCCCCTTAGAAACTTTGCTAGCACTAATCTTACCTAAGTTTGGCAAACTAGCAGACTCCCAATTGTTGACTACATTGAATTTTTCTTTGTGAGAGGGCTGAAGAATTAGGCAATCTTTTTTAATATGCTCGTTAAATCTACAATAAAACAAGCATTCAAATTTCCCAATAGGGTAATCTCCCAACAAAAATTTTCTCCTTCAAATTCTAAAGAAATATTATCAGGGAAATCCACTTCTAGAGCTAGAGCCAAAAGAACCCTAGCATTGAGGTGAGGCAAAGTAACCCTAGATTGTTCAACCTATAATATAGAGCGTAACAGCTTCAAATTTGTAGGATAAATGGCCAAAATTCCACATTTAGGTTTTTGATTTCCACCCAATACGAGGGACCCCTAGCAACTACGTTTTCAAAATCACCTTTTGGAGACCATGGGTGAACCCTGAACACCAACCTACCAACATTCCAAAACCGTTTTTCGAAAACTTTCTCTTGCATATTGTGATTTCTAAGAAAAATTACAAATAAACCCTTTTGAATCATTCTACAATAAGTCACATAAATACCAAGTTTCTTACCCCAAACTACTACGAGCCAATCATCAAAAAACTTCCTAGCAGGTAAGGCTTCTTTATCCAAACATATGAAGAAAATAGCAATACTTTTAAGCCTAGATGTTTCATTCAAAATAATAGACACCATGTCCTCATTGAGGGAAAGAGAAAGAACCTTGGGACCGAGGGAAGAGCACTTACGATTCTCTCCTCCACTTCCACCAATGGTGGCACCAAAATCGTCGAGGAATCCACCTCCATTGGTTGTGGCCCGTCTTCCTACTCCACGCTGCTCTAATTCCACATCTTGATTGTGGATAACACCCTTAAACACCATGGCTACCAAAAAAGTCGGGGAACTTTCGGCCAACAACTGCTTATAAGAAAATTTACCTTTACCTTCTCCCTCATTCCCGACTGCAAGTTTATTAACGTCTTTCTCAGCCATACCTCTACCCATGTCATCCTGCAAGTTATTGTCTTCTCCTTCACCATAATTCAGCTCTCCCATGGCACAAGCGAACTAGGCCGAGGGAAAAATCCACACAACATAGCAAGGGCACAAAATGATGAAACAATCACACCTGGGTCGAATGACGAACAAAGTTACATGGAATTAAAACGAAAACCAAACAAACAGTACACTTGACACGGGTAACACCACATGACGCACAAATCACAAGCCAAGTGCAAACCGATATTAACATCATTCAAACATGCGACAAGTTGCAGAGCCCATCATAGATCATTGATGTTATTCTAAACACAATTTCGGAATTTTATTGTTGTAAATCTCTATTATGAAATATATTTCTAGGGTCCCTATGCAACAACAAATTGGTAATTAGTTTCTTTATTTATCTGATAGTCTAGAATCAAGATTATTAAATAATCATTGCTGTTATCATTTTTAAATATCTATCACTACATATTGCATAAGTTTCAATAGAGCAGAGCAAACAAAATTGTACTTGTATCAGAGCTACAAACTTTGCTAGCCTGTAGGGTTTTCAATTACATGTTTGTTTTTGCGGCTAACGCAATTCATGCCAGCCACCATAAAGTGGTTCTATGTATCCCATAGGATTCGAACCACATAGATATAATACAAGAAGTAGGTCATAGCAACAAGGAGTCGTCAAAATCAATGTAGCTAAAGTTTGGATAGGATAATGAAGAGATGATAGGCCACAGAGGGAATTAAACAATCAACTTAATAATTCCTGGACAATTTTTGTTTAACAACAGCAATAGGAACAGGAGCTACAGAGGCAATGGAAGAAAAACCAACAGGATGTAGAGATTCAAAAACAACACCAAATATTGCAACAATTTCAGGATTGTATAATCACAACAATTGGACAATTAAGAGTTGGATATTTAAGGTCAGGAAGGTCCAATAGTCAACATAGCAGAAGTGAAACCGAGCATAAGAACCAAGACAAAACAATGTCTAACGTTGGGAGAATAGCCTATATAAATTCTGACTGATCATTGCACCCTACTTTTTCATCTCGTCCAATTGAAATACAACCAATTCCTAAGGTTGAGGTGGAAGAGGCACACATCACAAATGATATTATGAAGGCTTGAAATGAATACATGCACCTTCCAGCTGATGTAAGTCAGCTTGCGAATTTAAATTAGTTTGTGAACTTTTTTAAGGACAAAGCTTGGAATCCTTTGTAAGTATAAGACATTAGGCCTAAGATAGATAGGGCTTCCAATCAGTAGAGTGCAGGGATGCCTAGAACCAAATTTTAATTCCAACTTTAACTGGAACTAGAGAAATATCAGCTAGATTAAGGGTTCATAAGTAGGACACCTTTTTGGCTCTCAAGCCCATGGAAGATAAAAGCTGATTCAGATTGCTACCATGCACCTGGAAGGCCATGGACTTGTTTCCAATGATCTTGAAATGGCTCATTCCTATGATGATTTTTGTCAAAAGGCTGATCACTTGCTTTGATTGGAAATACAAACAAGTCTATTATGTGGAATTGGCACAACTTAAGCAGGTAGGACTTCTAGAGTCTCACATTACCATAAAAATTCTGTAATGGTCCCTAATATGCTTCAAAGAAGAGTTACTATGCTTTTTGTTGAAGGTTTAAGTTACAAATTAAAAGGGTTGTTTAAGGCTCACAAGACTAGTTCATTAGTTGATGTTATTGGGTTAACCATGGATTTAGAAGTCATACCTTCCTACCAGCTACCAAAGAAAGATTTCAGTCATTGGAAATTCGATAGAAGTGCAAATCAACAGAAGAACATGATTTTCAATCAACAAAGAAACATACCTTCCAAAATTTAGCAAGAGACGTGAAATAAATAAAGGAGGAAATTATTTTTCACTTGTAAAACATGTTGGGAACCTGGTCATCAATGTCTTGGAAAAGGCAAGTCACATTTGATAGAAGTCCATTTGGTTGATGAAGAACATAACGAGGAAGACAAGATTGATGAGTATGTGGCACAAGAGGTTTTCGCTCAACAAATTGAGTCCGAAGATGCTGCAGAAATAGAGGCTCCTCGGATTGCCACACTATTGCATTGATGAACTTATAGATGAGTTAAATGGAGTTGTATTCTTGTCTAAATTTATTTGCACTCTAACTCCCTTAAAGATTGTATCTTTGGGGTTGTGGATAGGTTAACAATATATTCTCATTTCTTTTCCATTGCTACAAGGTTGCTGAATTATTTTTTAGGGATTTTATTACTTGCATGGACTACCTAAGATCAATGTGAGTGATCGAGGCATCAAATTCATTAGTCTGTTGTGGTAGGAGTTGGTCTGATTGGTAGATACAAGATTGCCTCCAAGGGCCAGTTACCATTGTCAATGGATGGATAGACAAAAATTATAAACAAGTGGGTAGAGGGTTACCTTAGAAACAATGTTTCGGGCCAGCAACGATCTTGGGTAAGGTGGCTTCATTTAGGTGAGTATTGTTACAATACCATGCATCATATGCCAATCAACATGTCTCATTCTAAGGTCTTGTATGGGTATGATTTTTTATCATTTATAGACTTGACATTTGATGACAATTAGGTTGCTTATGCAAAGGAAACAATTCAAAATTATCAAATTATTCTTAAGGCATTGAAAAATTACATCCAACATACCCAAAATGCACAAAAATGTATGTAGACAGGCATAGATGGAGAGAGAATTTCAGTTGGTGAATTGTATTTCTTGCCTCTACTACAATACATGTAGTCTTCATTGAAGAGTGGTGGTGTGCAAAAATAGTAGTTACGTTTTTCATAACATTTTTCATGTTTCTTGCCTAAAGAAGGCATTGGGTCAACATACAGTTGCATCTCTAGAGTTGCCACCATTGGATGAAGGGAAATTGGTATTGGTACATGAGGGTATTGTAGATTGGAGGGAGAGGAAGTTGAGAAAAAAATGGTTTGAGAGTATCAGATTAAATGGAAGGGTTTACCTATTAAGGATGCCGCTTTGTAAGGCGAGGAGATTCTGCAGCATCCTCGCTTGTTATTGCTTGTGGCTCAACAATTTGGGAAATGGAGGATTGAAACGTTGCTTGTTCTTTAGGAACTTCAACGACGAATAATAATTTGCTAAGGCCTTTTCTTCTTATTATGTCCCTAGGGCTAAGCAATATTTTATGAAGAGAGGAGTTATTTTTGAATCACTTAAGCTCTTGATTTTGAGTCATTTAGGGGGACCACTAAGAGTTGCAAAAGACTATTTCTTTCATAACCACTTATGACGAAGATTTAAATAATTAATGGTAAACTTAATGCTTAAGGCAAGTTGCCCAAAATCCAAGATTTTTGAGGTGTTCACAACTTTTTGTTGGAGAGTCTTGATAAGTGGGTAGATGGAAATTAGAAATGATTATGCATCTTATGAAATTGTTCTCCTTGCAAGATATCAGGCAAACTTTCTTTTTATAGGACACAAACCATGTAGATGGTTTCTTTTGGACAAAATCCTATAAGAATTGGTATGTATAAGTTTAGACTGAGTAGAATCGGTTAGAAATATGTATGCAATTGATAGTTTAGAAGCAGTTTAAGGGTCTTCTTATAGGGATCATGACATTTTTCATCAATCTCAGCATGCAAGCAATCTATATATTTAATCTTAGCACTCAACTATCCTAACAAGGTCGGCCCCAACAAATTGAGTGACATCAATGAGACCAATGGTAGTGGTATGTGTGTTGTAGGAATTTGATTGTCTCAAACCTTTATTCATGAAATAAATTTCTGGAGTCCTTATGCAAACTCACAAATCGGTAATTAGTTTCTTTATTTTTGCAATAGTTTAGGAACAAGAATATTGCGTAAGCTTTAATATTGGAAACCAGTATTATCAATTTCTAAAAAATCTACCAATACATATTGCGCTAATAGAGCAAAGCAAAGAATATTTCAGAAACCCTCATATTGGAAGAGTTCTGGTAACATAAACCTGCAGAGAAGTCATCATACAAGCTGCATTCCCTGCCTTATACATAGACCAAGGAAACCTTGAAAATTACACATGGATTTTCAAAACCATAGGTTAAAGCCATTTGCCAAGTCTTGTTCTTACTAATCCATGATTGACAATGTCGGAATGTGTCCAACAGATCGTCTTTTGATTTGTGACATGGTTTGACAGCCTCATGTGAGATGCTTAACTGGGAGGGTAGTACTTCTCCTTAATAGATGCATTTGGGATAAACGTTAAGCTCAACTCCCTACAAGTGGTATTAAAGTCAAGTCATTGGTTCAAATCCCTTCGGTCACTGTTGAGGGGGAGATTGTTGTAATGTTTACAGTATATTGCCTTGGGATTTGTGATATGGTTTAACAACCTCTTGTGAGATCCTTAATTGGGATGGTAGTTGTATATGAGCAATGTTAGTATGCTAATAGAAACCAAATTTAAATAAAGCTTCTACAAACTAAAAAAAATTCATAAACTTCAAGATAGACTAAGATGAGCTCTCAATTGAAAATATGAGCCATTAATGGGCTCTCTCAATGAGAAGCTCTATTGTTGAGTAGCTTTGTCTAAAAAGATAGGATGTATGCTCAATATGCTTCCAAAGGCTTCAATGGATGATTGTGGATTTTTGGTGTGGATAGATGGCTTTAGTATGGATTTGGATCTCAAAATAGCATTATAACTTTACTTCATGGATTGTGTTAAAATGGCTTGGGAGAGGATTCCTTAAATAGGCAAAGGGCTTGAGGGATCAAGGGCTAGGATGCAAGGATGGGAAAAAGCTCATGAAGGGCTTAGATTGCATGAGAGGAGAGCACATGGATTGTGCTTCCTTATAGCCAATCAAGGAGTGACACATGTCACATGGTGAGAGGATGGAGGAAAGGGGAAGGATGAGTCAACAAAGGAGGCTCAAGGGATAAAATCTTCATAAAGACCCTCATAATGACTTGTAAGAGCAATAAAAGGGCTTGTAAGAGTCATTTATGACCTAGTGGACTTCATAAAGTTTTATGGTTGAGATATTTTGAGGGTGATGAGAGCAAATTCGACTTGGACTTGATTAGGAGGGTTTTAAGCTTGTTTAGGCTTGTGCAAATGATTAGAGGATGGATTAGGATGGTTTAGGATTAGCTTAGGGATAGGCAAGTGGATGGCATTTAATGAGGGTGGGTGAAGGAGGAGATATTTGTTAACTTTGGCTTGGGTTAGTAAGTCTTAACCCATGTTTAGGGAATGTGACAAGGTTAGGAGGGGATTAGGATTAGGTTTAAAGACATCTTCTAGAAGAGTCTAGACTTTGGATGAGGATAAAGACTTTCTAGAATAGTCTAGAATTTCCTAGGATGAGGATGAAGACTTTCTAGAAGAGTCTAGAACTTCTTAGGATGAGGATAAATTAGATTTTTAAGAAATAAATAAAGTTTTATTTATTTCAAGGGTTTGGGTTGAGGAGATATTTATTAAAACTTTTTTAATAAACATGAGGATTAATATTTAATCTTAATTAAATATTTTGAGTTGGGATTAGGGGTAGGAAATGATGAGATTAGCCTTTAATCGAAATTAAAGAAGGATTAGAAGATTTTGGAAGAGGCTATTGGTCATAAGGAAACTGGCCAAGTTTTGGGCAAAAAATAAATTTTTTATTTATTTTAGGATTTTTGGTCAATTTATTAATTAAATAATTAATAAATAAGAAAATAATGTTTAAATAAGATTTAAACATTTTTGGGAGGGATTCCTTAATTAAATATTTTTAATTAAGATAAAGGGATTTAATGGCATGAAAATTAATTAATTAATTAATAAATGATGATGTCATCAGGACTTTTTCAGAAAATAAAAATACTTTATTTTCTAAAGGTTTTTAGGTGTCTACATTTTGCCCCTCTTTGATGTGATCCCACAAGTGGCATGGCATCAAAGATAAGAAAATAAGATGCCCAAGGCTAGAGCAGAAGAGGAGAGAATGGGCTGTGAGATGCCCCCTCAAGAAGGCAGCGGGGAGAGAAAGCGAGGCTCGATGGCTTCTTGAAAAGTACAAGAATCTCGGATGAGCAAGGAGACTCAGATTGGCAAAGAGAATGGGCTGAATTAGCTCAAACTCTCACTATGGGAGAATGATAAAGGAGAATCAGATGCACAAGAGGAAGCAAGCTTAAGATCTCAGGGATTGCAGAGGATGAAGGAGCAGAGTGCTATAGAACAGAATCCAGGATAGGGATATGGATGAGGGGATTATAAAGCTGATGCAACAGGATTTCAAAGAGTTAGATTGGCGGAAGATGGGTTTCAGAGATCCCTAGGACTAGGATTGTGGATCTCGAAAGATGAGGCTTGGTGGGTTGATTTGGATTGGTGGATCCCTAAGACTAGGATTGTGGATCGCTAAAGCTAAGAGTGATGAGTGATTCAAAGAGATACTGATGCATCAGCTGGGGTAGGAGAGATGGATGCTAGATATGGATGGGGGATAATGGAGATGAAGGAAAACCATTGAAGCTTTTGAGCGGGGGGATACTTCAAAGAGAAGTACCACCATGTAGTTGAGCACTAGATTTGCTATAGGACTATTGGTTAATTGCCAAGGTTACCAAGAACATCAAGGCCTTTTCACCAACCATCCAGAGGACTGACAAACTAACCCAAAACAAACACACAAGGATTGCCCCAGCATCACACATGAATCCTAGAGAAAGCAGCATGGAAACGACACTGGAGAACCCACAAGCAGAAAAGAAAAACAAACGAAAGACTTGATCAAGACCTTACGCTCTAATTGCCCCATTCGCAGCATACCATGATATGGAATATCATGGCAACCTTGAGGAGGGAACAAGGAGATTGTTTGGAAAAGATACTTCAAGACCCAAAAGGGAAGAGTCCAAATCAAAAGAAAGCGAAAATCCAAAAGAGAACCGTTTACCAACAAGATGGGTAGGACAAGGTACTAACAGACCAAGATCAAACATGAGGAAAGCTATATCCTGCAAGGACCTATCGGAGAGCACCTAAGCTGGTGGATTTGGATGAGTGATGCGTCTGGCAAGCTGAACTAAGAAAGATAACACTTTGGTGATAGGAAATCTAGCTAAAGGATGCATTGGAATATCTAACCAAAGTGTGCGATGTGTGCAAGATGCTAATCAAGGACGAACTGACATGAACGTTGGATAGATGCAATGGTACTAAGCTAAAGAGGATGTACAAGCTGACAGACCAAGATATTTACAAGTGAGCTAATCAAGATATGGTACAAGCTAACAGACCAAGATAGTTACAAGCAAGCAAAAGCTCAGGATGATAGGATAGCGGGATGGTTCGATGTTGTGCAAGATGCGAAAGCTAAGGGTGGGGTGATAGCGAAAGATATGGATTTGGCAGGATGCATCCAATGATGATGAGAGATTTTGTGACCAAGGATAGCTAGAGGAGCAGGATGAGATGGCTGGATAGGATGGTAGATAGCTAGGATTATGATGGATATAAAGAGATGACATTAGGTTTGCATGAGGATAGCCTAGAGCTAGATACCAATGACAAGGGAAGATGGACAAGACAAGATCTCCAAGGAATATAGTGCCCCCAATCAGAAGATAACATGTGGAAGGAGGTCTTATGATGGATGTGATAAGATTGAAGCTAAGATGGAAAAAGCTGAAGGGGCTAGGGAGATGGATGATAGCTGAGATGATTGGCTGAAGCTGCATAAGATTAGTGGATGGTGTGAGATGGAAGCTAGAGGATGGAGGATAGGTGGATAGATTGGAAGATGGAGTTGGATGTCAAGAGATGACCAAAAGCATGAGGGTGATAGGCTAAGCTGGGGATGGCGAGATTACGCATGATGCTTGTTTGCCAAGTTTTCATCATGGTACTTGTCCAAGGCGCTTGAATTGCCAAGTTTTCACCAGTGGACGTTTTATTTTTCTTTTCTTTTTTGAATTTTTGACTTTGGACTTAGCTGGAATGATTTTGGCTTTCTTCAGCTATTTTGGCTTTTTTTTTGGGATTTTTCACCGGCTGTTGGAATGTTCAATTTTGTTGCTAGCTGTTGGTACACCGGATGTGTGATTTATGCAATAGATTGGATTAGACGGGATTGATGGTAGGAGATGGAGGGATGAAAATGCTGGAAAGGAGCATGAGATGGGGATGCTTGCAAGAGCAACATTGGCACATGTTGGAACGGGTGTGAAAAGAGCATATGGGGGATAGATGGTAGATGCGGGCATGATGGAGGATTTGTGGAAACGTTCTTGGGGATATAGGCACCCAAGATGGAGTTAGGAGATGGGGGACATGAGTCACTAGATGGGGGATTAGCAATGGTGGATGCCATTATGCATTGGGTTTCAACTTTTTTCTTGGGGATCCACATGGTTTTGGATTTTCTTTTCATAGGCTTTTGCATTGTTTTGCATTCTTTGATTGGATTTTTCCTTTTTGGAGTATGTCTTTTAGAATAGACATATGATTGCCTAGGATGTGGATTTTTAGCTTTATGCATTTTGAAGTTGGCATTCACATTGCTGTGGTAAGCTTTGGGAAGATGGTTAGGAGAAGCTTTGTGAGATGGAGAGGATATGAAAGAGCATGTAGGGGGATGATGATGGATGATGTGCCCTAATATGTGCCTTTGTTGATCTTGCATAGAAATGGATGGAATAGGATTTTTATGATGGCTGATAGGAGGATGGAGGATGGTAGATTTTGGGACATAGGGACCCAAAATGGATTTAGCGGATGAAGGGGGGATATGGTAGGTTGTTTTGGGTTGCAAAGATGGTGGAGGGGGGATGACATAAGATTTCTTGAAGGAGTGATAGGAGGTTGGCATGGTGGACCTGGAGATAGGCTTGGTTTGGGGGTGTGGTGTACCAACACCTTTAGATGGTGAGCCTTTGGATACATATCCAAGACCATGAAATCCTAGATTTTTTTGTGCAATAATAGGCTCTCTGATTCCTTGCTCTTGTGGTCCTAAACCTTGACCTTGATAATGCCATCGATTGAGCATTTGAACAAGCTGGGGAAACTTTTTGCTTGCAGAAAATGGTAGAAGTGATTTATTAGGTGTATTGCAATGGGGAGATATTGTTCTTAATTCTTTTGCTGAGAGAGGGCCACCGTGGATGAATGTAAGTGAACCAAGAGGGTAGATTATAGATGGTGGAATAGCTTGGATAGGTGGTAAGATGGAAGCATGGAGCGGGGGAGATGGAAGGATAGGATCTTGATGTAGCTGGTGGGATGACAAGATATCTTGTAGTGGAGGAGATATGGCTCGAGGTTTTGGTGATGGAGGAGATGGTGACTGCACTATGGATGGAAGACATGGTATGATGATATCTTCATTTATGCTTTGGGGGATGTCAACATGCTTTTGGGCAGGATCTTGATAGGATTAGTTTGGAGTGGATGGTGTGATAGGAGGTGAAGGGATGGATTCTTCAAAGGCAGCGGATGGATAGATGGGAGATTCAGTAGTGGAGATGGGTGAGTAGAAGATGGATGCATAAGGGTCATTACGAGAGATTTGGGAAATGCTTGGAGGCGATGTGGATAGGATTTGGAGAGATTTGACAGGTGGTGGGATTTTGATGCTTGTGGGAAGTGGAAGGATTTTAAGCAATTTGATGGATGGTATGGGGATGATAGCTATGGGAGATGGAGGTGATATTATAGATGGGGAAGATTCATCACTGACTACTTCACATGGTTGGATTAGATGACATGGCTTATCGACTATTGGAGGAAACTTTTCTTGTATTTTCTCTAGGAGATTCCTTGGAGACTCGGGTGTCGAAGGTGGAGGTGGATTGATAGGAATAGCTAGTGTGATGGGGGTGGAAGATTGGAAGCTTGGTTGATGGGGTGATGGAGGGGAAGCTGGAATATCAGATGGCATAACTAGATAGTTTGGAATAACTCTTGAATTTTGGGGGATGCTTGGGGGAATGTTTCTAAGGCTTTCAATATACCCATCATAGTCAACAAGATTTTCATCATCATTGGAATAGGAGGTGGCGGGAGCAAGGACAATGCGACCAAACACATCATGATAGGATTGGTACTTCATGCTTTGATGGTGAGTTTGATGGGGATGGGGTCTTGCGTATGGATGAACACAGATGCTCATGGTTGGATTTGGGTTAAGCACAGATTTTGGATTGGCTGATGAAAGATTTCCTAGGGAGAGTCAAAGTTGCATGACAGACCTAAGGAGGATTGGCTGGAGATTTTTGGCTTTCCTGTGGACGGAAGACTTCAAGGGAATGTTGTCAAAAAGTGAGAGTTTTGCTTTCCTATGCGCTAGATTGGTGGAGATATTGTCAACTTAAGGATAGACTAATGATCCTATGGGCATGACACGAGATTGACCACTTGTGGATCCCAACCTTTAGCTCAAGGTGATGAGGGATAACAAGTGACAAAGCTAGATTACCCTAGAAAAAGCTCTGTCAAAGGGATAACCTTGGTGAGGCTGGTGGATTGGTCGGATTGATTGGATAGAAAATTCTAGCAGAATGACAACAACTCTCTAAAGGCTTGGGTGTGATTTTGGATTGGGTTGCTAGCTGGCTGGGTGGGGATGATTTGGAGAGACTTTGGATTTGGGATTGTTCTAAAGCAAGGAACTAGATAGATTTGGTTGCAACGGGGGAGCTTCGATGATTTTTTGATGAGGCAGTGACTACGCTAAGTATGCCTTGAGCTGGGAGATTTCTGCTTTTTTGGGATTTTGACCAAAGTTGGCAAGCATTCATTCAAAAGCTATGAACAAACAAGCAGACAAAAGTTTGGATCAAGCACGTCAAACACACCAACAGCCTAGGAAGCTTTCTACAACGATGAAATTTGGTTTAGCTAGGGAGTCCTCGATATACGCAAGGTACGTGAGGCCCAAATCCGTAGATGAAACCAAAAAGATGTCACACAGCCGAGAGGAGTGGTAACCCACTTCTCCTCTTTCACTTCTCAAGGGTATAAAGTTCCTTGAGGCTTAGCCCGAGTGACAAAATTTTGATCCCAAGAGAGGTGTCTTTGGATTCACCTCTCGATCTTTATACTCCGCCGGAATGCTGGAGTTGAGGTCGTCCCAAGAGGTGATGAAATCCCCAAGCAGGCCTCCTAAAAAGCTAAGACAAGATTTTGGATCCTAATCTTATGCACCCAAGATGGCCTCGAAAGACGACAAGGGGAGAGAATACTTGGATGATCTTGGGCTAAAAAGCATGCTTGTTCTTTTACCAACTGACGCTTAAGTTTTCTGATCTAGACTTTGCAAGCACTCATGTTTAAGATACAATGTTTATTCCAACTTTGAAGCATCGACAAAAATAAAATTGATCGAAGAATGCGAACAAGAAGAAGAGTTAGGGTCAACAAGAAGGTAAACCCGTGCGCCCGGAGGCCCTCCACGTCAAGTATCGATTGATTTTTCTTTAAGGCATTCAAGATTGAGTGTGAGTTTATTTTAAGCCCAAAACAAAGGTGTGTGAGATTCGATTTCAAGCACGCGCCCGGAGGCCCTCCACGTCAAGATTTGTCCAATTTTTATGCCCAAATAAAGTGTGAGCGAGATTAATGTGCATTCAAGGAAAATTTGATTTTAATCCATGGCATTCAAGAGTGATTTTAGCAACATGCATTCAAATAAAAGTGGTTAAACATTCAAGTGTTTTCTCTTGAGCATTCAAGATTGAGATTTTGTGTGTTGTTTTAAGAACTTTGAAGTGCTTTGTTTTAACCTTAGATCATTCAAGATTGTTTTGGACTCAAAAGTGAAAATGACTCTTTGGACTTTGCTTTTCATTCAAGATTTTGTGTTCTAGTTTGCATGTTTTAAGCCCAAAAATGATATTCCTAGATTGTTTTGATGCATGAAAAACCTAAGAAACATTCAAGATTTTGCAACAAGACATTTGTTTGGAACAAATAACAAAGATTTTTAGGACAATTTTGGCAACCATTTAGGACTCTTAGTTTTCATGAGATTTTTAAAAGAACTTTAAAATATTTGCAAATGAGGTTCATTTTATCCTTTATTGATGCTTTGAGTTTGATTTAGATTTTAGTGTGCACTTAGTGTTGATTTTGAACCTTTTGAAATGGAAACTTGAAGTTCTTTTTAAATTCCAAAAAATGAAGTGTTCCTAACTTTGCATGAATGCATCTAAAACCTTGATGTTGCAAGGATGCAAATGATTGGATTGGTTTAGTTTCACTTTTTAAAAGATTTTTTTTTTTGGCAATTTTTTAGTTTTTAATAGATTTAAGTATGATTTGGGGGTTCATTTTAAGCACTAAAAAGAAGTGTGTATGATTTTGCTTCCTTAAAAAAAAATGGCCAAGATCTCCCACAAGAAGAAGAAGAAGAAGTAGATAGAATAAGAAGAATATAGACAAGAAGAGGAAGAAGAATTCCAAGTTCTTTGTCCACCTATAAGCTTGAAAAATCTGCAAACACTATGAGATATACTATGAGTTCCTTTGTCTTCTTCATGCTCATGTGGACCTACAAAACCAATTTATACAATCCTACCAATCACAAAAACAAGCAAAATTAGCCAAAATCAGCAAATGACATACAAAACTTGACTAAAAAACTAATGAAGATGACCCATGTGGGGTCCCACCGGGCGTGCCAAAATGTATATGAGCAATGTTAGTATGCTAATAGAA
Organism: Cupressus sempervirens; assembly: GCA_028749045.1. NCBI lineage: Eukaryota > Viridiplantae > Streptophyta > Pinopsida > Cupressales > Cupressaceae > Cupressus > Cupressus sempervirens. The sequence goes on from CM053793.1 coordinate 61,292,467, forward strand.
ACCAAATTTAAATAAAACTTCTACAAACTAAACAAAATTCATAAACTTCAAGATAGACTAAGATGAGCTCTCAATTGAAAATATGAGCCATTAATGGGCTCTCTCAATGAGAAGCTCTATTGTTGAGTAGCTTTGTCTAAAAAGATAGGATGTATGCTCAATATGCTTCCAAAGGCTTCAATGGATGATTGTGGATTTTTGGTGTGGATAGATGGCTTTAGTATGGATTTGGATCTCAAAATAGCATTATAACTTTACTTCATGGATTGTGTTAAAATGGCTTGGGAGAGGATTCCTTAAATAGGCAAAGGGCTTGAGGGATCAAGGGCTAGGATGCAAGGATGGGAAAAAGCTCATGAAGGGCTTAGATTGCATGAGAGGAGAGCACATGGATTGTGCTTCCTTATAGCCAATCAAGGAGTGACACATGTCACATGGTGAGAGGATGGAGGAAAGGGGAAGGATGAGTCAACAAAGGAGGCTCAAGGGATAAAATCTTCATAAAGACCCTCATAATGACTTGTAAGAGCAATAAAAGGGCTTGTAAGAGTCATTTATGACCTAGTGGACTTCATAAAGTTTTATGGTTGAGATATTTTGAGGGTGATGAGAGCAAATTCGACTTGGACTTGATTAGGAGGGTTTTAAGCTTGTTTAGGCTTGTGCAAATGATTAGAGGATGGATTAGGATGGTTTAGGATTAGCTTAGGGATAGGCAAGTGGATGGCATTTAATGAGGGTGGGTGAAGGAGGAGATATTTGTTAACTTTGGCTTGGGTTAGTAAGTCTTAACCCATGTTTAGGGAATGTGACAAGGTTAGGAGGGGATTAGGATTAGGTTTAAAGACATCTTCTAGAAGAGTCTAGACTTTGGATGAGGATAAAGACTTTCTAGAATAGTCTAGAATTTCCTAGGATGAGGATGAAGACTTTCTAGAAGAGTCTAGAACTTCTTAGGATGAGGATAAATTAGATTTTTAAGAAATAAATAAAGTTTTATTTATTTCAAGGGTTTAGGTTGAGGAGATATTTATTAAAACTTTTTTAATCAACATGAGGATTAATATTTAATCTTAATTAAATATTTTGAGTTGGGATTAGGGGTAGGAAATGATGAGATTAGCCTTTAATCGAAATTAAAGAAGGATTAGAAGATTTTGGAAGAGGTTATTGGTCATAAGGAAACTGGCCAAGTTTTGGGCAAAAAATAAATTTTTTATTTATTTTAGGATTTTTGGTCAATTTATTAATTAAATAATTAATAAATAAGAAAATAATGTTTAAATAAGATTTAAACATTTTTGGGAGGGATTCCTTAATTAAATATTTTTAATTAAGATAAAGGGATTTAATGGCATGAAAATTAATTAATTAATTAAATAATTAATTAATTAATAAATGATGATGTCATCAGGACTTTTTCAGAAAATAAAAATACTTTATTTTCTAAAGGTTTTTAGGTGTCTACAGTAGTGGTTTCTTGAATGGATCGGAACCAAGCTATTTCAGTTATTCTCTGCAAGAATGTCTCGCGGTTGATTGTGAGTCTTATGGTTGAGTCGGAGTGATAGTAGATGAGGGTAAGTTGAAGGTTGAGAAGTTTAATGGATAGAACTTTCAATTATGGACAATGCAAATTGATGACTATCTTTATCAACAAGATTTATGATGACCATTGGGAGAAAATCTAAGAAAGACCCAAATATGTGAGATGTGGACTAAAATATTTTGGATAGAAAGGCACTTGGAAGTATTTGTTGATGCCTAGCATAGTCAGTGACATTTAATATTAGAATTTTTTTTGCTTCAAATAAGGTATTTCTCATATAGTGTTTATTTAATATAAAGATGGTAGAAGTTTAATACAACTACCTATCAATTATCTTCTATAAATGTCAATTTTGATGAAGAAATTAGTGCTCTCTTAATTTTGCGTTCTTTGCCTAAGCTAGAATGGCTTGGTAATGGTTGTTTGTAACTTTGTCTGTAGTTCAAAAACCTTAAAATTTGATGTTGTTGGTATTATTCTAAGTGAGGTAATTCATAAGAAAAACTCATCTGTATCTACATCATACAATATTTTTGAATGCATAAATTAGGGGCAAAATGATAGAGAGAGGAAGTAATTTTGGAAATTGTTAGAAAACCAAGTGGAGAGTCAAAGGGAAACAAGTCTCAATCCAGAGGACCAAGTGTTTGTTGCTGTTGTGGGAAACTAGGTCTCAAGAAGAAAAATTGTTAGTCTCAGAAGAATATTGAAGGAGATAAACAAGAAGTACATAAGGAGGAAAATGTGGTAAGAGGATGCTTTACTTCTTTCATTGGAAATTGTAGACGATTCATGGGTTTTAGATTCAGGGCTTCATTTCATGCTACACCCAATAGAAGTTGTTATATAAATAATGTCGAAGGGGATTTTGGGCTAGTCTATTTGGGAGATAATGAACCCTATCAGATTGTGGAAAGGGAAGAATCATTGGCTACTACAAGAGGTAAGACATGTATCAAGGTTGAATAACAATTTAATCTCAATATGGCAGCTAGGTGATGAGGGTTGCACAATTACTTATAATCATAAAAATTGGAAGGTCTCAAAAGGATCCTTAGCAGTAGCAAATAGTGTGAATGTGGGTACCTTATACTTTGTGAATTCTAGTCAATTCTTTTCAAAAACTAAAAATACCCTTTTATAGATCTCAAATTCAATATCATCATTATATAAATTTTTGAGTGTTTTGATTAGTTATAATATGTTATAATCTCAAAGTATTATAAGTCAATATTTCAACATTTCAGAAGATACTCCCTCAAAAAATGAAAAAAACTAGTAAATCATATCAAAAAAAATATAAAATTATATTTATCTCTAGAGGAGAGAATCTTCTTCATGAATATGTAATTTTTTTTTTGAAGATATAGATTTAATAGGAAACTTTTGACGGTAGGAAAAAATTATTGGATTCTGATAAGGTTCAACTTGAGTACTTATAACAATGAAAATATACATCAAATTTTTTTATTTTTATTTTGTGCACTAGCTATAAATGTCATCTATAAGATATGTTCAAATTAGAACAAAAAAAGATGATTTGCATATACTTTTTTGACATGAACTAACCCTATATTTTTTACAATTAAAAAAGGGACTTCAAAATAAAATAAAATGAATAAATTCTTACACAAAAAAATTATAAAAATTATAGGCATAAAATTCATCCAATTCTACACATTTCATCAGTTTACATCATCTTCATATTTTAAACACAAATACCATTTTTTTTGTCACTAATGTTGAACTGTCACATTATAATATCATGTTTCTTTATAAAAGGTGACACAGGTTTGTGCTTTTACCCATTAGCTTGTTCTTGGGTATTAGGCTACTGGTTATGGTAATCCTATTGACCCAAATACAAATTTGATAGAATCTTAGTGTGGGGATTAAGGTTCAACGGATCTTCAAATATATGGAATCCAAATTGGTCTTCTTCTGAAGATGATGAAGATGTTGTAGGCAAATCTTGTGGGCCATCAATATAGGGGTTTTATTCAATTTGTGGGTGTGTACAAGATCTTCTTGGCCAAATAGATTGTCTTCTTCTCAGATAAACCTACCTAGAGCATCGCAAACTCTTCTTCTTTGAATCATATAGAGGTTTGTGGGAATTAAAAGAAATTAAGTATAAAATAAAGGTCATGCTAGTGGAACTAAATGGTATCGTAGGAAAACTTGAAGAATGACCCTCGTAAATTACTTAGATTGACACCATCCTTGACAACAACACCAAAAATGATTATTGAATTAATCAGGTTTGAAAGTAGAGTAAAATACCCATTACTTGTGCATTGGACATCCTCAAAGTGATTGCCAATTATCACTTTAAGCTCATTTATAATATCAAAACAAGGACATCAGCTTGAAATGGTACAGCAAAGTATATGCTCTAAGACAAGGTAATTGTCATTACTATACTATGGAAGAAATATACTTGAAATTAAATACTGGAATTTCAATCCTAATTTTGAATCTAGAAAATGGAGACCTTTATTCTATTGAAAGAGATTCAACAATCAACTGAGATTCTACTATGCTTGTGTTTGTTGCAGGAACAACCATGAGTCTTGTTATCGTGTGGCTATAAGAACAATAAAGTGTGAAATGACTTCTAAGAAAACTAGAAAGTGAAACTAACAAAAAATATCACTCACTAAGTGGGTCCCCTTGGATGAGTGTATAGAGAAAATGCTAAAGATAAATTGATAGAAACTATAATCTTCATGTTATTCATATTTGAGAAACTAAATACATGTTGGGAAAAAAAACTTTATTGACTATAATACCTGAAACTACAATGTGACTTCTTACTTAAAAAACTATCAAAAGTCTACGAGATAGTTTATTTATAAAAATATGCATTAAACTAACTTCCTAGATTTATGATCTTTTCAACCATATGAATATAGTAGAGTCTTAATTAGTTATAATGATATGAGTGTTGACCTTATGGTCAAATCATTTGTCTATTAGTGACTTAACACTCAGTCAGTTGGTTTCATTGCTACTGAGCTCTACCATTGCTATTGAGCTTACCATACTTCTAGCAATGTTAACCAAGTGTTTCAGTTGCTATCGAGCTAATCAATCAGACTATAGCTCATGATGAGCTTCATAATATTTATCGAGCATTTGAGATAGTTTAAAGTGTTAACCGAGCTTTAAAGTATCTATCGAGTTTGTAGTGTTAACAAAGTGAAGTTAGTGTTAATTGAGCCATGCAGTGTCAACTGAGCATTTTAGTATCTATTGAGTTTCTTAGTGTTTACTAAGTCATATAGTGTTGACCGAGTTCCTACTACTTGAAGTGATTAGTATGGACCAAGCTTCAATGTCAACTGAGTGCTAGAGTATACCAAGTGTTGATAGTGTTTGTCAATGTTAGAACATCACCAAGTTGTCTTCAAAACTTGAGTTATAGTAGTGGGCCAACTTAGTGAACTATGATAAATTTTGTATTATAGCTGACACTAGAAGGTAATCAAGTAGGATCGGTATATATGTAATCTATTATATCATATCTAAAATAAGTATGTGAACAAGTAAGAAGTAGATGAGTGTGAATTTGAGAAGGCTAGAAGTACTATAAGGAAAATCAGAGACATATCTATCATAGTCAGGTGATAATTGTTATTCAAAGGAATCTCATTCAAAAAACCGAGTTGTAGATCAGAGATTAGCCACTAATTCATCCTAACAAGTGCATTAGTCAAATCCTTTGACAAGGTGGACTTAATAGTCTCGTTCCAAATCTCCTAACAAAGTGCATACTTCATTTTATGTTATAAATTCTTTCACAAGATGAACCTAATAGTCCTTATTGCTCCTAACAGGGAAGATCACCAGAAGTGGTCAATTGTACACTTTAACAGGATAATTTTATAATGCAATAATAAAGCTTGTGGGTTTTATCCCCACCCCAATTTTACTTTCTATTTGGAAGGTTTTTAGGTTACCAAATATTGTGTCAAAGTGTTATGAATTTTTTATTGATTTTAGTCTTCCATGCATTTAATTAGATTGGATTACATGGTGAATGCTTAATTGGTGAAGTAAAGTATAATATTTATCGGTTCCTTGTTTACACCCCCCCCCCCCCGCCCCAAGTCACCTAGTCTATACTACATTTCCAACAATTGGCATAAGAGCATTGGTTCTCACATTATAATTTTAGCAACTTGAGAAAAGATAATAGATAATGAAATTCTATATATTAGACAAAGCCATTGAAAATGAAAAGTTGGATCTACAATTGGCCATGGATCAACTCAAGAAAGGGAAGGAGAAACTCTCTCAATCCCTAAAAAGAAGAAAAGATCTTGCAATGTAGATGAGTGACAATCTCTAAATTGAAGAAAGAATTGAAGACTTTGTCAAGAAAGAAGTTTAGATGAAGCTAATGTAGAAATAAAAGAGCTACTTGAAAAGAATCTTACTCTTCATGAAGAAGTCAAAAAGTTTAAAAGAGAACAAGAAATTCAATCCGTCAAATTATGTGAAGTCACAAAACAAAAGGAAAAAGAAAAAGAAAAAATAGAAGAAAAGGACAATGAAATTAATCAACTATCTCTTCAACAATTAGATCTGATTAATCAACTCAATGATGCAAATCAAGAGCTTATCAACTTGAGGATAGAAAATGAAAGTTTGAAAAATGATCTGAGCATAGAGAAGTACTAGACCAATGAGAGGATAATGAATTCACAAGAAAGCGTGAATTAGATGGATAAGAAAATTCAATTCAGACACAAAGGTAAAGTTGGATTAGGATATATAGAAGAAGATGAATCTTCTCATCAAGGAGCTCAAAAGTACAAAAGGCCTACATGTAGTCATTATGGAAAAATAGTTCATACATCAAAAAAAATTTGGAGCAATGGTAAATCAATGTTCAGTGGAAAGTGTTACAGTTACAACAAACTAGGACATAGAGAAAATGAATGCACAAAGAAACCTAAGTTTGAAGGAAATTGTCACAATTGCAACAAACAAGGATACAAATCTTCAGAGTGCAAGACCAAGAAATGAAACTCAGTAGAACAAATTGTCAAAGCTATATTTGACTGGGATTAGAGTACATGGTTCAGATATCACTATTGTGGTGAGTTTGAGCACATTGGAGCAAACAACATAAAACATCACATAAGGAAGAGAGACACTATAAAGAGATGTTTTGTATGTATAGAACTTGGACATCTTTCCAAAAATTGTATGAGTAGAGGAAGAGTTGAAGATAAAAAGAAAGTTAAGGCTAACAATATCAGAAAACAAATGAGGTAGCAATGGGTAAGGAAATCTCATGAGGATGCAAATCAGAGTAATGAAAATATTCACACCCAAATCAATGAGTTCGTTGACTCAACCATTTAAACCTAGTTCTGTATGGAGATTACTAGAACTTTGATTCTTAGAGTACATCTAACATTAGTTCCAATTAGCAAGAAAAAGATACATATCAGCATTCAAGATGGACAAGGATCATCAAGTGAAGATGGAAGCTAAAGACCTTACCAAGTAAAGTTAGGTCACAAGACCTAACTGAATGTAGATGCCAAGTTGGTGACCTATCGAGTACCCAGTTCAGATCGAGTGGTGGTAACTTTACCGAGTTCAAAGTTCTTTCTATGTTGCAGTTCTTACTAAGTCAAGAGACCTTACCAAGTTGGTGTCTTATGAGCATTAAAGACTAAAATAAGTGAAGGACAACCTGTCACTAAGAGAACATTTGTACCAAGCATTAATGGCAATCTTCAAGACAAAATTTTGTTAAAATGAGGAAATTGATGAAATCATTTCATCACAAATTTTTAGAGCTAAGAGAGAAGACAAATTTTAGAGCCCTTGAGAAATTTAAAGTGGTAATTTTTGAAGTTTACTTTTGTGTTCAAAGTTTAACCAAGAAAATGGGATCGTCTACCAACAAGGTGAAAAATGGTTCAAAGATGTTGATTTGAGGAATTGATTGCAAGGCTCCTACATTCAAGTTGATTCCAACCATCACAGAGGAACTTGATCCCATTGGAGCACGGTTGTAGATTCCTCAAAGGGCACTCCTTATTCATGATATTTGATCATTTTACCACTTCAATTCAAGAACTGGGAACTTTAGAAATGAACTAGTCGTACAATGAGTTGTGTTTGGATGATCTTTTGAAACTCGAGCACAAGCATCTAGAGACGAAATGTTTAAGATTCCAAGGGAAAGGGAGTATGTTCATCCTGAGTTGAGTCCATGACATGCATTTGTGGTTGGATCACCCTATTTTGATAACAAAGAAGATGATGCATAGAATTATCGAGTTGTCAATGTTGAACAAGGCAAAGACCATAAAACCCTAGGTGAAGTTGAACTAACTAAGAGGACTCTTGCCAACTGGGATGGAAAAGGCATGCATTTCAATGGAGTAACTGACATGGAAATTAATTTTTGCATCCATGTTATTGTGCACAAGATATATAACTCAAGCTATCTGAAGAACGTTTCTTGCGAAGTTGTTGACTTGGATTACAAGGTGGTGAAGAACAATCTATCCTTTGACCTTGTTGAGTTGTAGTTGAGCCAATTTAGCAAGAACATGGAAAGCACCAAAGTCTTAAAGAATAATCCATGTAAGTTTGGTTCTCTACTGACTTGTTTATTTTTCTATGTGGAAAACTTTTTCCCTTCAAAAGGAATTGTGGTGTGGTAGAAGGATACACCAGTTTTATATCATATTAATGAATTTCTAGCAGAGATGGGAGAATAAATTGGAAGTATAATGGATGATTTTTTTGAGTCCTTTAAAGAGAAAATACAAGGAAGATTCAGAAGACCAATGAAGTTTCTAGAGGATTATGAATAGGATATATGTTTTCTTGTTGATTGTGACAAGGTTCATATCCAAGCAGTCACACCTAGAGTGGTATGGGTCAAACCTCTAGGATATGAGGTCAATATTGATGACACTAAAGATATAATTGAGGCTCTCTTAAATGAGTGAATAGATCCCAAGGCTCCATATTTTGGAACCTATGAGGAACCAAAGGCTGAAATTGAACTTGAAATCAAGCTTCTCCACACAGTGAAAAGAGGAAGAAAGAAGGTGGAAAAGATGCTTAAAGCCACCAAATCCTCTAATTCTCCTCTCTTGTTGATTGAAGGGAAAGGAGATGATCTTGATGAAGAAGGAAAGGAAGAGAAGGCAAAGGAAGAAGAACCTGAAGAGGAGGAGCCTCCAAAGAAGAAAGGGAAGGTCATCATAACCAAACCTACAAAATCATCCCCTGTTGTGTTCACCAAAAGAGAAACAAAATCTAGGAAGGAAATAAAACTTGGAGATGATGAAGATAATGAAAAATATATCATATTTAAGAGGTTTTCCCCTACCTTCAAAGAAAGGTTATCTAGAATGCAAAGTGGAGTAGCTATAGAAGATCTTAAATTCCTTAAGTATGAGATAAGGAACAAAGAAGAGCAGAAACCAATCGAGGAAGCCCTGGTGGCTAAAATGGAAAAATTGAAATACTCCCTAGAGGAACTATCAAAGCAAGTTCCTAATACTCTATTTAAGTCAATATCACATCATTGGGACAATGAATTAAGTATTGCCAAGGACATCAGAGAGAAAACTCTTAGACAACTTATGTTGAGTCTCACTAATAAGGAAGTGAAGAAATCATTGAAGGAGAATGAAATAAAGCTAACTCCCAAATTCAATGCATTTCTTATCCTATCTAAAGACATAGAGTCATTTGTGAAGTCCAACGCCATAGCATGGAAGAATATTTATGGGTTGTACAAGTCTAGTGATCAGGTGATGAAGAAATTGATGATATTGAAAATATGGAAGGAGGTGATGCTGAAGGAGAAGAGGATCAAGAAGCTTATCGGAGGTGATATTCCTAAGATATAGAGTATTGAAAACTCAGATCCTAAGAAGATAGCAACATATGTAATGATCTCTCTTTCCAATTCTCTAAGCAAAGCCTTAGTGTAACCCAAGTTAGAGACGGATTCTACCAAGTTGGTTGAGGTAAAAAAATGCATTACCAAGCACCCAACCAATCTCTAGAGAAACATTACCAAGTGCTACAATGATTGAAGTTTCTATCATTTCATCTACTGAGCAGTAGGCTCCAATCATTCCACCATCAGCCTTTACCGAGCTATAGAAAGGTATTTCAAGCATTCCTGCTGTTAGTATTGTTACTCCTACATTTTTTGTTGTTTCTATTGTTTCAACTATTATTTCTATACTAAGTGTGTCCAGAATAAGTGTAATGATAGTTGAAGTTAAGCCTCAACTAAGCACAGAAGTTAAGAGCAAAGGAAAAGAAACTGTTCTTTCTACTATTATAATAGAAAATGGTAAAGAAGAATAAATTGATTTGGATGAGGAAATTTTTATTCCAAATTGGGATACCTCTGACCTCACTCTGAAGAAATGGATACCCTAGGTGAGCTATGGAAAAAGAGGGCTAAACAGAAAAATCTTAGAGAAGAAAGGAAAAGGAAAAAATCAAGTGCTTGAGGATATAAAAGGAATATTCATTGGTGCACTAAGTATTGAGGCTTATGAGAAGCAACCAATTTTGGATCAAGTTGTTGAAGTTGTTCACAAGTATAATGAGGAATCTAATGTGCAAGATAAACTTCTATAGAGGGCAGAAAGAAAGTTCGCAAATAAAGTTTTGGAGCAGGTAGCACAGAAGATAGCTCTTGACTAAGTAGAATTATCTACTATTCTTGCTACATTTGAAATATCTGTAAATAATGTTGTTTCTTTGTTTGTAAAGCTAAGTGATGTATCTAACTTTTCTAGGGAAGTAAAGGATAAACTATCCAAGATAGATGAGGACATGAAGGCAAGTGCACAACAATTGTCACTTGAACCTAGTTGCCACTTTGTACATTTTATAAAGATCAAGTACTTGTCAAATATTCAAGCAGAATTATTAAGAGAAGAAGCCAGGATAAGGGCCACACTAGCAGATGTTCAAGGCATGATCCTTCCCAACATGGATACAATGCAAAAACATATTGCATATGCAAAGACATTGGTCCATGATAATAATTTCTCCATAGCTAATCATATGATAATAATTTCTCCATAGCATCCAAAGTATTACAAGAAATCTAAGACAAGACAATGTCAATCATTTTGAAGGTACATATTGATTTCTTGTCACATTTTGGTATTAACTTGTAACTATTTTGCACCTTTGGCATTTATGTCAAAAAGGGAGAGAATAAATATTATTGATAAAAGGAGAGAATATTATCATAATCCAAATAAATGTATGGGGGATTTGTAAAAGAAATGAAACACATGTATAGATAGTAGAAAATATGTTTGCAAAAGTAATTTTGAAAAATTAAAAAAAAAAGGAGTTAGAGGTTACTGAGCATCAACAATAGACAACAGTCAAAACCAAGTTTAAGACCCAGATTGTGAATTGAGGGATTTTTGACTTGTATTTTGATAATTCATATTTGTTGGTATGATAAGTGTTTTTGTCACTAACTCCAAAGGGTGATATTGTTGACCTTATGTTTAAATCATTTCTCTATTAGTGACTTAACACTTAGTTGGTTTCATTGTTACCGAGCTTACCATACTTCTAGGAGTGTTAACCAAGTGTTTTAGTTGCTACTAAGCTAATCAATTAGACTACAGTTCATGACGAGCTTCATATAATCTACTAAGCATCTAACATAGTTTACAATGTTAACCGAGCTCTGTAGTATCTACTGAACTCAAAGTGTCAACAAAGTGAAGTAAGTGTTGACCAAGCCATGTAGTGTTAACTGACCATTTTACTATCTACCAAGTTCCTCAATATTCATTGAGTCATACAGTGATGATCGAGTTCCTACTACTCAAAGTGATCAGTATGGACCGAGCTTCAATGTCAACCAAGTGCCAGAGTCTACCAATTGTTGATAATGTTTTTCGAGTGTCAGAACATCACCAAGTTGTCTTTAGAACTTGAGTTACGGCAATAGGCTAACTTAGTGAATTATGATAAATTTGGTATTGTAGCTAACACCAGAAGGTAATTAAGTAGAATTGGTATATATGCATTGTTTTATATCATATCCAAAATAAGTATGGGAATAAGTAAGAAGCAGATGAGTGCAAATTGAAGAAGGCTACAAGCAGTAGGAAAGACATAAAATTATCTATCATACTCAAGTTATCATTGCTATTCAAAGGAATCTCATTCAGCAAACTGAGTTGTAGATTAAAGATCAACCATTGATTCATCCTAACATGTGCTTTAGTCAAATCCTTTCACAACGTGGACTTAATAGTCTCATTTCAAAATCTCTTAACAAACTGCATACTTCATTGTATGTTGCAAATCCTTTCACAAGGTGGACCTAATAATCTTTATTGCTCCTAACAGAGTAGATCACCAGAACTAGTTAGTTGTAAGCTTTAACAAACTAACTTTATACTACAGGAATAAAGCTTGTGCATGTCATCCCCACCCCAATTTTACTTTCTATTTGGAAGGTTTCTGGGTTACCAAATATTGTCTCAAAGTGCTACGAATGTTTTATTACTTTCAGTCATTCATGCATGTAATTAGATCATATTACATGGTGAATCTTTAATTGGTGAATTAAAGCATAATTTTTATTGCTTCCTAATTTACACACCCCCCCCCCCCCCCCCAATAGTCACCTAGTCTATACTACATTTCCAAAAATGAGAATAAGTCTTCAATTTTTGTCCAACTAGAAATATAGGGTCATGTGCTTAGGTGGATAACTCTTGATTTGACTCACTAACTAGAATGCAAATTCCTTTATATAGTTGGTTGCCCACTTCCTGAAGCAATTGTTGAACTACTAAATTTTATTTTTTGTTGGTTTTCCCTTGATTTGGTGAACTAATTATCATAGAATATTCGTAATGTATGCCATACTTACAAATATAATCATATCATCATCTCATAAAAACCTTTAATGAACTAACTTATTCTTGCAAACATGGGCCAACTTGGTTGCAATACATTTAACCCATAAAAGTATAGATCAAAAAGGTAACTTAATGCATTAATGGATATAATGTTATTCAATCTTACCATACCTATCATAAGTTCAGACTAAAACATCAATATACCAAACCACAACTTATACCGATAGTAGGAAAATTTATACAAGACATTGTTCATAGAGTCTTTGGTAAAAAATGAAAAAAAACCCCTCAACTTATCATCTAGAACGAGGAACGTAGTGGCCATAAAATTGCCTCATCAAGTACCTTAGCAAAAATTTGGTGGAGAATAATCGAAGCTGGATGAATATTCTAGAAGTTTTTTTCTTTAACTTTTTGTGTCAAAAAATCAATTTTACCCCTAACAAAATTGATATTGGCCAATAAGATTTAGAAATTAGAGTACAAAAAAAATATATTAAAAATACAATAATTTATAGTTTAGAATGTCACATTCAGAAATTGAAAAAATTAAATAGATAAAGGTCTAACAAAAACATTACTTTCCTTAGAGAGGGACTAATAAAAGGGACTACCCCATAATAGTAATTGTACACACACACACACGCACACACACGCATACACATATATATGTATATACATCTATACATGCATATACGTCTGTGTGTGTGTGTGTACACACACAAACACACATATACATATGTACATATATATGTGCATAAACATATGTACATGCATATATGTGTGTGTGTGTGTAGTTGGTAGGCTATTATACAACAAATGTCGATTGTGATCTATAATGTCTTACCTAGAAATCATTTTCTGACTGTCAAAGCCTTGTTGGAAGTGATGAAAAAGTGAGTTGTTGGTGAAGAAAACATTGCCATTGAATTAGGTTGTGGGGGTGGTTAGCAGGGTCAATAAAAAGAGATTTAGTAGTGGAAGAAAATGATATGACTCGCCCACAAAAATGACCCAAATGACCCCAAACCTAATTCCAAAACACCACTTTTGATGATATTTCAATAAGCGAACCCAAAAGCAATAATCTGTTGTCATCATGAATTGAATTTATCATTTCTAAAAAGGTGCCCACTGCAATTGGGTCCCCTTGGTACACTTGACTATTTTCTTTACATATTGTGAAGGTTTTCTCTCAAGAGTATGGTTGTAGTCAAACATGACTCTGATCACACTAATGGAAATTTTTCAAAGTAGTTCTTCAAGGTTGAACATTACTATGGTGTCATGTGTGATCCCTATCCTCTAATGGTTCACATGGGAGAAGTGGAGAGAGATAGACAATTTCAAAGTATGTGTTATTGGGAGAGGAGATTAAGGACATTGTAGCCTGAGAGGGATTAGAGAGGAAGGAGAGGCAAGATAAATTGGACAAGTTATTGAGGAGAATGGAGGGGGCAATTTTTCATTCATGTTCCTATGAGCTATGAGACTATTCTGTAGGCGTATATGCTTGGTGGGGATCATGGGTGCCTTGTTCTTAGCTAGCAAGAAGTCTCCCTCTTTTCTATTACAACATGATAGTCATCTTGATTATATTCATTATCATCTTTTATCATTCATATGAGAAATAAATGATTAGAAATACATTATAATCAAATTTAACATATTTTAAATAATACAAATTAAATTATACATGTATAATTATGTTTATTATTAAATATAATACAATTATAGTAATGTATATAATATAATTACAAATATTAATTTATTATAATCGTTATTGGTATAAATAGTACATATTAATTTAATGTAACTATTTTTAAATCCTAAATCATAAATTTTGATAATAATAAAAAATATTAAACACTTTAAAGTTTTAAAGTGCTTAGAATCTATGATAATATTTTGAAATATTACACTAGTGTAATATAAACGTGGTTATTTTTCTTAATATTTTAAAATTGTTTATAGTATTATTAAATTTTATTTTGAAGTACATTATAACTTTTGCATTTTAATACTTAAAATAAATTATACATTTAAATTATGATGAAAAGAATGGAAAAATATAATTGAATCGTCATCACATAGCAACGGTTACAATTATTATGTCTTTATCTTTGCAATATTCAAATTAGTACTTCAAATTTTAATTAAGTTTTAGAGGTAGTATTAGTACTAGAGATCATTTAGTATTGGGGTATGGTTAGTATTTTTTATATAATTGAGAGAGGGGTGAATCAATTATGTCCAATTATCTCACAGTCCCTTCAAAAGTTTCATCACTATCAAAACAATATGAACATTAAAAATATTAACTTCAATATATTCAATCACTCGATAGACATATTCAACTTGAAATTTAACTCATACATCAACTTTGTTCCAAATTGTTATCAAATAGTTCCTTGCATTACCCACTGTTAGTAAAGTTCTAGTAATTACCTTGTGATATCTAGTTATTACCAAGTTGTAATAAACTATAAAACATGTAAATCAACTTGTAACACAAATAACATCCACATAATTAACACCAAAATTTTAATGTGGAAACCCTATTAATGGAAAAACCACTTGGGACCAACAACCCAAAAATTTCACTCTTCTAAAGTGATCTCTATTAGGAGACTACCTTGCTCAAGGTTACATACACTTTGTTAAAGTGGTCCCATTAGAGGATTTCACTAAAAGATCGTCTAGACCTTATCACTCCCTGACTAGGACTAAAAAGAGTGGCCTAATTTAAAGGACTTACAAACACCACTAATCGATGTTACCATATATGATTTCATAGACTTGTTAAGTCCACTTGGTGCTTCCAAGATTTTTTGCTACAATGGTTAAATAATAACAGTCAAAAGTGATCTATTAAGAACAGAAACTACCTTTTCTTGTTCATATCTATGTTATTTCTCTTTCTCTATCTTTTTCTCTCCTGACATATGATGTCTTCTACAAACTCCTCTTCTTCTCTTCTCCCTACTCTTCTTGGTTTAGTTGGTTCAACACTTATGTTATCTCCTTCAACCACTTTTCTCTTTACAACATCATTCAATCATATCTCTTTCAGCTTCATCAACTCTTAAACATCATCACAATGAAGTTGTCAACCACTTCGAACCATAAGTTTAAAACTATCATTTTCTTCTCCTTGAATAGATTTCTCAATGCTTCCAGATCCTTCAATCTTTTGTCACTTAATCATAATCATCGATCTTAGGTTTACAACTGAATTCCTTCATACATTGAATTTAGACACAGAAAATGTAACTTTGCATAGAACTTTGTGTCCACCCTTATCCTTGTTCAATTTCTTTCATTAGATCCTTCTTGAAATTTCTCCATTGTAGATTTCGCAACAAACTTCGACCCTGATAATGGACCTTCTCGAACTTTCCAAATTTTCATCAAAAGTCGGCCTCACGCAGTAAACATTACATTTACTTGGGAAATATATAACTCAGATAATACTAACTCACTTGGACAACATTGTGTTCTTCCTTATTTTTCGCAATCACTCAGGCAATATTGTAGTCACTTGGGGAATGCAATATTATGGTTAAAATTAATATGTCTTGCATTAGGCGTAGGATGTAAAGGTTTTGAATCTAAAAATTGTATCACCTAATCTAGTTAGTGTAATAGGAATACTAATGCTAACAAAAGCATTCACAATAACTAAATAAGTAAACACTTATAATAGGACAAGGTTATCACCAAAAGGAAGGCAAACCAAGAATGGTAAGCTCCTTGGGCATAACCTATGTTGACAAAGCTATGTCCCTGATGGATAATGGATGTATGCTCACGTTGTGCTCAAGCTTCCAAAAGGTGGGGGCTTTTTACCAAGTGTGTACATGGATAAGGGTTTCAGTAATGGAGGTATGGATGGATTCCAACATTATGATGGTGTGAAATGGCTATGATGGAGTAGTTAGTGGAGCATTATAAGGTTGCATAAAAAGTGGATTAATGGATTATGAGAGGGAAGGACTTTATTTATAGGCTAAGGGGTAGAGAGATGGATGGTCAGGATGCCAGGATGGAAGAATGGTGAGGGAGGGCTAGGATGCATTCAAAGGGGAGCACATGGATTGTGCTTGTTTGCAGCCAATAGTGGAGTGACACTTGTCACAAGGAGGATAAGTGTGAGAGGATGCGATAAGGATTGGTCAAAGGGAGTAATGAGGGAGGATGAGTGTGTAAGAAGGATGTAAGAGACATAAAGAGGGATGTAAGAGACATTAATGATATGTAAGAGTCATTAATGCTCTTGGATAGGGATGAAAGAGGATAATGGAGACGTGTTGACTTTGGCTTGGGTTAGCAAGTCTTAACCCTTGCTTAAAGTTGTGCACATGTTTAGGAGGGGGATTAGACTTAGTTTAGAAAGGGGATTAGGAGGGAAGTGGCTTAGCTTTGATGGGATGGGTTAGTTAGGTGGCTAAGTGAGGTTTAGTATGGGTGGATGGGTTGGATTAGGGGTAAAGGTATGGTTTAGGGATGTTTTAGGGGTTAGGAATGATTTTTTAAATTATTTATTTAATAAAATGGGGGATGTGGGATTAAATTAAATAGATTTGGGAATTTATTTAATTTAATAAAGGAATGGGGATTTAATTGATAATTCGATTTTTGGTTATCATTTGATTTTATCAATTGGAATATAGTTAATTAATTAATCAAGGGATGATGATTAATTAATTAAATAATAAATATTTAATCAATAATGTCCTAGGAGATGACTAAATATGATTACCTGATGATGTAATCAAATTTAGGTGTCTATAACAACAATCCTAAGCATGATCATAATCTTGACCCGTAGCTTAACCATGTACCCAACCCATAACCTAATTCAAACCTTAAACCTAACATATGTTATCTATTTGGTAAGATCAATGTTGTGCCTAATTGTAGTGGTACACTTCATTATCAAGGGCTTGCTATATTCTCTTGATCTATACTATTTTGCACATGTCTATTTGGTTGGTGAGGGATAAATTACTTCTGAAAAAGAAAAATAGTTTTATAACAACCAAATTCACCATCACTTGTGATAAGGTATGTTAATTACCTAAAACATTAGATTAAGAATGATGAATTTAGAAAATCATTAATATGACAATATATTAGAATCTTCTATTTTTTCTTTCTTTGTTTATCAATCAACTTTTTTCCTTCTCCGCTATGCCCTATTTTGTACCTAGAATAACATGTCATTTTTTATAAGAGTTGGGAATCTAAATTGCCTAGCAATATTGTAGCTTGTGTAGAAGGAGACAAAAAATTAATAGTGCTAGCATTAGATTTTTTTTGGCTTCAATTTTGTATTATGTGCTTTAGTGTTTTGATCGCTTGGGCTATCTTGCAAAACATGTATTACACTTATATTTTTTGATTTGTTGTTCTTTTTTGATAGCTTATACTTGATTTTGGAACAAGAATTTATGATATTATAATTTTTTAAAATAGGAAAGCTTCCATGAAATGGTTCTACTTTGCTAATAGTAGAAAGTGTAAGAATTTTCCATAGGGCAAAATCACCCCAGACCAAGTAGCTCAACAACTAGCACAAAATAGACCAATAGAGTATGATCAAAATAACAATATGATATTCAATTGATGTAATTGATGTTGTACACATGAGGAGTGCCTATATATAAAGGCCTCTAGACTAACTAGGAGTTAGCACACTAATAAGTCTTACAACCAAGCGCATCTCCACCAGGAGTGGATTATCTTCCATTAAGCACAGGAGTTAGTGTGATGATGAGAGGATAAGCCTACAAAGGTGTGTCACATAAAATTATGTTGTAGATACCATTTGCTTAATTAAGAGTGTGAACAACTGTGTTGTCAACATGACAACTTAGTTGATTATGCAAACTCTAGTGTTGTAGACACCATGTGCTAAATTAGAGTTGCTTACTACTATGTTGTCAATAAGACAACTCATATGAGTACACAAACTCCTAGGTGTCTAAGCTAATAAATAATAAAATAATGCATTTATCCAAAGTAAACTTAAGTAAAGTTTAAATAATAATTATTTACACTAACACCCCCCCCCCCCCCCCCCCCGCCCCCTTAAGTTCAACTTAGGGGAATGCACTTAAGCTCACAAAATCTATGATGAAATGCATAATGGGTCCCGAATACTAGGCCATGTTAGGTACCCAAGTACAAATGCAATGCTAAGATGCAATAAAATCTCTCTACAAATGGAGAAAGAGGGAAAACCTCATGGGAAAAACCCTCCTCCAAAAAGAGAGATATGTACAATATAGAAGAGAAGGATCATCTGACCCCCTTGGTGAAAAATCCCTCACCCCCAAGAGATCTCACAAATGAAGATACTTGACCTCTGTGAAGGGCTTGGTGAAGATGTTGGCTACCTACTGCTCAGTAGGACAATACTGCAATGCAATGACCTACTCATGAATTAGCTTTCTAATGTAGTGCATATGAACCTAAATATGTTTGGTGTGTTGATGTTGCACTGGAGGTTTTGATATTTCAATAGCACTCTGGTTCTCACAATGGATGACTATAGATCTAGGTATATCAAAACCAAACTCCTTCAAAATCTATTGCATCTAAATAGCTTCTATTGCTATAGTCAAAGCTCCTCGATACTCAACCTCAGTCGATGAAGGAGCAATGGTGTTCTTCTTTTTACTCTACCAACAAATAAGGCTAGAACCAAGATGAAACATACATCCTAAAGTAGACTTATAAGAACCAAGGTCCCCTGCATAGTCTAAGTCTGTATATCCCACTAACTGAAGTTCAATACTAGCTGCATAGTGTAACCCATGTGTATGTGTACCCTATATGGTGCAAGATTCATTTGGCTACCTTCCAATGAATTTTATGTGGCTCTTGCATGAAGCAAGAAACTATTCCAACTACAAATGAGATGTCAGGGTGTGTATGTGTCAAGTAGATGAGGCTTCCAACTATCTATACAAAGTTGCATCAACAAGTGGAGCAGAACTTGCCTTCCCAAATGTTATGGGGGCCTTGGTATTAGAAAAATCAGACATCATAATAATGCCCTTTTAGCCAAATAGATCTGGTGCATTTTTCAGAGTGTCAGAGAATGGAGGGAAATCATGATTGAGAAATACCTTAGAAGGCAGTCTCTCAGCTTTTTGCTTCATGAGATTGAGATTCCTCAAGGATCTTACATATGGAATGGGATCCTAAAGGCAAAATTCCTAGCGAAGTCCAAGGCTAAATGGAAAATTGGTAAAGGTGAGAATATCTTATTTTTGAAGGACAACTAGATGACCCAGGGACCTCTTATTGATCACCCTAATTATGGAAGATAGGAAGAGCCATGCATAAGAAGATATGGTCTAAATGTCAGTGATTATAGAATAGATAATGGATGGCAAGACCTGTCTATGATATCCCTGGACCTTAAATCTTTGATGATTAGCCTAAATGCTATTTTCATAAATAACAAGAGGGTTGAACTCATTTGGGGAGATAACTCAAATGGGCAATATTGTGTCACCTCTGGGTATTTTTCATTATGGGATAGAACGTAGAAACCCATCTGGGCTAAGGCATGGACTCCTAGCCTTACCCCAAAAATCAACATCTTCTTTTGGCTTTTTCTTCAAGAAAAAATCTTTACTTTGGATAATTTATCTAAGAGAGGTCAGATTATCCACAACACGTGTAGTTTATGCAAGCACGACTTGGAGACGGTTAATCGCTTATTTATTCATTGCTCCTATTCCTCCAAAGTTTGGAACCTCCTGACCAGGTACTTTGGGGTCAACTAGTGTCCCCTAGCCAATATTCATGAATTATTTAGCCAATGAAAGAGTTCACACTTAGATATGATCACCCATTTAATTTTCTCCTGGTCCCTCCCACACTTCTACTAGGGAAGTTGGAAAGAGCAGAATAACTGAAGTTTCAAAGACAAGGAATCCCCTGAGTTTGTTATTGTTAAGAAAGTTGAAGGATTAATGAAAGAAAACTCCACCATCAAAAAGGAAGGCAATATTAAAGAAGGTGGGAACAACAGAAAAAGGAAAAAGGACAGGGTTAGGAAAAGACAGGAGGTCAGGTGGTTTGTTCCCCTTGAAAATTGGTACAAAGCCAATTTTGATAGGGTTGCCAAAGGGAACCCTAGCTTTGCTGGTAGTGGATGCATCATCAAAAATAGCTATGGTGGAGGAGTTGCAACTTTTTCCTTTCCTCTTGGAAATCAGATAAACCATTTTTTAGAAGCCAGTGCTACTAGTCACATTGTTAAACTAGCCCTGGCTTCTGGGATTGAGAACCTCTGGCTGGAGGGGGATTCTTTAAATATCATAAATTGTCCAACCAATAACTCTATGCCTTTTTGGACCATTGCGAATGTGATCAAGGAGTTAAAGTTTGACCTGGGTAAGTTCAACAAGACCCATATCAGCCACGTGTATAGGGACGCCAATACACCTGCTAATTGGTTTGTAAATGAAGTGGTCGTAAAAAATTTGGTGATGATTTGGCATGTTGGTGACAACTTTTTAGTGGTAGTGAATGATTTAATACTGCAAGATCGCATCCAAGGAAGTACTAAAAAAATCCAAAATTAATAATGTGAAGATTTGCAAGATTGCACATTAGAGTGGGAGTTAATGAAAATCATGCAAAACTCTTTTCAAAATATGATGGCATGTATGTACGGCACGCTTTTTGGGTTGTCTTGAATACAACCTTTAAAACTGATAAATTCAAAAACATTTTTGAGTTTCACATTTTGAAGGAGGTCGAGGTTTGTAAGCAAATAGTGAGCAGGTGGGGGCTTATTGAACCTGAGGAAACCATGGTAGGAGAGAGAAGTAGGAGGGAGCCATTGGGGGAGGCAGAGAATTGGAAGAAGAAATCGAAGGTTTGGCATAAGTTGGAAAATGGAAAAATCACTAGATTCTTGGAGAAGCTCCATGGATTTGATGCGAGGATCACCAAGATTATGGTGGATTCCTGGAAAAATGGGAGAGTCAAAATTGATGAGGTCACCCATCATGTCAATGTGGATTTGATAGCCTAGGTTGCGAAGATCCCTCTAAAAGGGAGTAACTTCTTCAGAGACAAGAAAATGTCGACAAATATTGTCAATGTTTTTGTGAAGGATGAAAAGGAGATGAATAAGCTCGTCAAGCTGGAGACATATTACGAGATGGTGTCAATTAAGAAGCTATGGAGGGATGTCCTAAGGATTACCATTGAATATATTTCTCTGGACCCTAGATTTGATAGGATCAGAACACATAATTTTTTTTTTTTAATCACTTTAGGCATGGAATCAAAATCTCTTTTCCTTTTTATCTTTTCACCTCCATGAGCAAGGGTATCAAGGGTTTTAAGAGGAAACCTACGGCTAACCCAACCCTTTACAAGGGATTACTCATCTTGGTCTATGAGTATCTAAAGACTCAAACTAGGGGAAAATCCCTTGGTGATACTGGGTGTGCATCTGAGGAAATTGGGAGTTTGGATTTTGAGGATGTGCATAGCATAAAATTAGAAGAAGAGGACAATTCTTCCTCTAAAGGTATAGCCCCCAAGGAAGAAAGGAAAGTCACTCCCTTTGCCCACATTCCCTATAGAAAGAGCCCCAGAGGCTTACCACCCATTCCCCCTAAGCTTGAGCCTCAGGAGGAGGATGAGGATACTCCATAATTAACTGTGCTGAAGCTGGAGTAGTACTAGGATGGGTGACCTCTCGAGAAGTCATAGTGCTTCACCCCTATGAGGATCACCTAGATCCAATGAGTGCTAAGTGTTCCACTTATTCTCATGACAGATGGATTCATGTTGAATCACTACTCATGAAATATGGGTCAATGAATTTGACTCAAAAATCACACAGTTAAATCCTGATAGCAATATCACAATTTGACTAGCTGTGGAAATTATCTCCTACTTATCAGGAGGAGGAGGATTATGATGATGATGAGGATACAAACTTAGAGGAAGAGAAGAAGGGGGAGGATGATGAGAAGGAGGAAAAGAAGGGGAGGGAAAGTGAAAAGGAGGAGGAGGATTCAGCTGACATGTTAGGGAATCCCAAGAAAAGGAAAGTAAATGAGGCTTTTGATACCAATGACCAGATTCCTGAGATTCCAGGCCCTGGCCCCACTACCTCTTCATCTAAGGGGGAGATAGAAATTTAGTGGAAAGAGAGTGGGGAGGTGATAACAAAAAATAGGAGGAGGTCTTAGAGGAATTTTCATTCAAATACCACAAAATTGGGGATAGTCAGGGAGTCGATGAGTATCCAAGTGATGGAGGACATTGATTGCAAAGCCCACTATGATGATCTCATTGACCCTATATTGGTTGTTATCTCTGATAATGTGAGGGAAACTAGGCTTAACCTTTTGAAAAATGCTAAGAACAACATGATAGACAACTTTTGGTCTATCAAATGGTTATTCCTTGAAATTGAAGACCTTAAGGGGAAAATAAGCTAGGTAGGAAGCCAGAAAATTGGCAGTGACTAGGGCCATAACGAAGAGAAGAGAAGCCAGGATGGAAACCAACAACACTATAATGTCTAGGAACACAATGCTAACAAGGAGGATAGAATCACAAATGTTGAACAAAGAGTCCAAAGGATGGAGTTCTCCCATCAGAACCTAGTTAATCAGGTGATCGCTACTTTGAACGCCCTGAATGAGAACATTAATAGTTTGGGTGAATCATTGATGAGTGTTGGATTTGGCGAGGAAAAGATGGAGAATGCCAGCTTGGACATTGGACAGGCTGAGGATGATTCAAAAGAAACCTGGGGCCCAGTGGATGCTCGAAGCTAGGACCAGGAGGATGCGGACAACCAAAAGACCAAGGAAGTTGCAAAGACCCTGCAGGTTCTTGATAGAGAGAATTAATAGTTAGTGATTTCTTGTTGTCTCATATTTTCCTAGTGTAGCTGGTCTTTTATTTTTCTAGTGTAGCTGGTTTTTTATTTCCTCGCCATGGGCCTATTGTTTGGGTTTGAATTTTGATAAGAAGATACACTGTAGCTGGACTTTTCTTAATATTTCTATTTTAGATATGTTGTAAAAACTTTTGGGTTTCGAGATCCTTGTAAAACGTGTTTTACTTGATCAAAAACAAGTGGAGAAGAGCACTTTGTTTCTAACTTAACACTTGAAAGAATGGGAGTAGGTGCAGCCTTGCGGTCACTTATGTGAAACTAAGCAATTAGATTAAGAGCATACTTGGGTTGTGATAAGGTGATCTCTGATGAAGACTGATGTATCTCGATACCAAGGAAATAGTGTAGTAGACCCAAGTCTGTCATCAAAAACCTATCCTGCAAAGTAGCCTTGACACTATCAATAATGGATGTTGTACTCCCTGTAATTATCAAATCATCAACATAAAGCACAAGAAGAAAATTTGAATCATCCCTTTGAAGAATGTAGACATTCAGATTGGAATGACATTTGGTGAACCCTACTGAGAGAATAAAGGAATCCATCTTGGCATACCAAGCTCTTGGAGCTTGTTTAAGTCCATATATAGACTTCTTTAATTTGTAAACCAAGGTAGCATCTTGTATGAATCCTTGTGGCTACTCCATATATATCTCCTCATGAAGATCCCCATTTAAAAATGTGCTTTTCACATCCATCTGATGAACAAACCATCTCTGAGATGTTGTTATAGCTAGTGTCAAATGAATGCAATTCATCTTTGCCACTAGTGCAAAGGTCTCATTGTAATTAATGCTAGGTACTTAAGAGAAACCTTTTGCAACAAGTTGAGCTTTATGTTTATCAACAATTCCATCCACTATGAATTTGATTTGATAGATCCACTTACACCGAACCACTTTTCTTCCATTAAGAAGAGAGACTAAGTCCCATGTATCATTTCTTATAAGAGAATTATATTCTTCCTCCATTGCTCTATCCCATTCGAGAATACCCGATGCTTCTTTGAATGATTGTGGATCTGAAGAAACTACAATATAAGCATGTGGGAGTGAGTTGTGTTCTAATCTTATCCTCCTATTATCTGAAGGATTCCTTGCCAATGGTCTTGTTGCATCCAATGTCTGCTTAGCCCATCTAGGTATATTGGAAGAATATGTAGTAGGAGTATCATCAATCTCAACTAGCTGATGCCTCTATTTGGGTCAAGACGAACATCTTCCAAGCCATTGTTATCACTATCACTCTCTTCAATGAAGAAGGAAGAAGGAGGAGTTGAAGAAGTAAAGCTTAGACAACTTTATTCAAAATACACACTCCTCTCATTGAATATATCATGTGTCTCTAGATCCATCAACTTGTAGGCTTTATGTGAGTTTGCATATCCAACAAGGATGCAAGGTTTTCTTTGAGCTTCCAATGCCTTATGTTTCCATGGAGGTATTTATGCCCATGCTAGACAACCAAAGACTCTAAAGTGCTTAACCATAGGTTTCCTACCAATCCATGCTTCAAAAGGAGTAATACCATCCAAAGCTTTATGAGGACTCATATTTTGGATATTGTTAGCACAATTCATTGCTTCAACCCAAAAGACTTGATCAAGAGACTTGTTTAGTAGCATGCAAGTGGTCATCTCTTTGAGAGTTCTATTTTTCCTTTCAAGAACACCATTCTATTCTGGCACACATGGTATTGAATGTTGAAGGTCAATTCCCTCTTGAGTGCAAAAGTCTATTAGTCTTGAGTTCACATACTCCCCTCCATTATCTATTTGAAGAACTTTGATGGCTTTCCCTAACTACTTTTCCACTTGAGCCTTGAAGCTAAGAAATTTTTCAAACACTTCACTCTTATGAGCCATGAAAAAAACCCAATTAAAGTGAGAGTAGTCATCTATGAAGGTGAGTGCATGACAAGACTTGCCAAATGATGGCACTAGAAATGGGCCAGCCACATCACTATGAACCAATTCAAGAAAATGTTGTGCTCTCCAAAACTTCCCCTTTTCATACATTTTTTCAAGATGTTACCCATGTGAGAAACCTAAGCAAACACCTTCTGAAAACTGGACTTGAGGTAGACCATTAACCATTTTCTTTCTATTAAGCTGCTGAAGATATATGTAGTTGAGATGTTCAAATCTCTCATGCCATAGTTTGCTTTCTGCATTTGAATGTAATAACAAGGCTTGTGCATTTGATTTTGGCACAAAGGAGGAGAAAGTATAAAGCCTTGAATCATGATTGGCTTCATCTATTGCAATCATAGAGTCATCCTTGATGCTTTTCACTACCACTGAATCTGGAAGAAATTCAACTTTATTTCCACCTCCATAGTGAGTCATTTGGTAGACTAAAAGAAGGTTGGAGGTAAGATTAGGAACATATAGAACATCCTTAAATGCTCCATTTTTCATCTCAACTTCACCTTTACCTTCAACTTCCACTTTAGTATCATCACCTACAAAGATGTGTTGTACCTTTGAATGTGTCATGGAAGAAAATCTCTCTTTGACACACCCATATGATGTATGGCACCTGAATCAATGATCCATTCTCCCTAACTAATAGTGTTTGTGAGTAAAGAATGCCCTTTGCCCTTAGAATATGAAGATGAAGATCCTTTCTCTTAACAAGCATTAGGCAGTGGAACATTGTGTTTCTTCATGATGTTCTTCAACACATCAATCTATTTATGATAACACTGATGTCCATCATTGTTAGAATTGGTAATCTTTCCTTGGTTGTATTTATTAAATGGGATAAACCAAGGTATCCCTTATGTTGTTTGTCCTCTAGTCCACATGTGAGAACAAGTCTTTTTTTGTAATTCCTTTATTAAGGAAAATAGTTTATTCCTCCTTAAGAGGATTATGACACTTGTTATGCACACACTTATGAATGTGGCAATCATTCACATGGGAGTTACAAATAACTCCTCTTCTCATCTTTTTATAAGAAATGCTTCTTTCCCATTCTCTACAACACACAATCACGATGTAGTTCATGTAATGAGCCCTATGGCTTCACATTCTCTCTCTCTCTCTCTCTCTCTCTCTCTCTCTCTCTCTCTCTCTCTCTCTCTCTCTCTCTCTCTATTCTCATCTTTTTATAAGAAGTTACAAATAACTCCTCTTCTCATCTTTTTATAAGAAATGCTTCTTTCCCATTCTCTACAACACACAATCACGATGTTGTTCATGTAATGAGCCCTATGGATTCACATTATCTCTCTCTCTCTCTCTCTCTCTCTCTCTCTCTCTCTCTCTCTCTCTCTCTCTCTCTCTCTCTCTTCATTCTTAGGCATTTTCCTTATTCATATAATTCACAAGGGGTTTTCTTTTCTTTGCCCTTTCAAAATCTATGTCTCCTCCTTTGTGTTGATCTTGGATAGCTCTTATAAAGAATGGTAATTATGTTCATCACAAACTCTCTTGGATTAAATTATAATTCTTTATTTTTAGTTCATTTTGATTTTATTATTTCTAACATGGTATCAGAGCAAAACTAATCCTTGTTTTGAGTTTAGTGATGAAGGTTGGAGCACACCTCATTTCGACCTAGGTATCTCTATTAAATCTTTAATTTTTTTTTTGCACTTGTTTTAACAAGTAACATTTATCAATTTTAGTTTCATAATATTTATTATTTTTATTTTTATTGTTAAATAATTAAAATTAAAAAAATTACATTTTCCTTAACATTTGATTGTAGGGAATACTTAAATAATAATAATTAATGTTAATTAGGACATACATTATAGACTATTACATTAATTCTATTCATATTTGTTTGTAAATTTATTATTATTTTCTCTCATCTATATTTTTTCTTTAAAATTTTTAATATTTAAAAAATGATTCTCATCCATGTAAGTTAGGCATCTTTGCAGCATATCCAAAACATGAATATTGTTTGCCATATATAGTTTTAAGTTTTCTATCCAACCCAGCTCTAGTATAAAGATCAAGCATATATATGTAAGTGGGGCCTCTGGCATGTAAGCTCATGAACATATTAGAAGCTTCATCAATTCTTTCTGCATCACCAAATGCATTTATAATAGCATTACAAAAAGATATGTTAGGATTCAATTTCTACAATTCCTTGAGAGCTCCTAATGTTTTAAAAGCTTCTTAATTCATTCCCACTATAGAATAAACTATGCTTATCAGTGGCTAGATACTACCATCTTTATGTAAAAGCACAAGTTGCTTTGCTATCCTTCTTTTTAATGTGTTGATTGAGAAACTCTTGCATTTAACTTTTCCTTCAAAATTTTAGCGGCTTTTATTATTCTCCCTGCAACAACATAGAACTCAATGACATTATTAAATGTGAAAATCCTAGTACAAAGCCCTGATTTCAGCATTTCTTCTACAATTTTAATGGTCATATCGTATTTCTTCATTTTTTTTAGTGAAGAGCAATATAAAGGCATATGACAATGGAGTTGCCCACCCCTTTTCCTTTAAGTGCTGAAATGTTTCTTGTGCTAGGTTTTCTATAAGTTTTATTGTTTTATAAATAAATTTGTTTTATGTTGTAAGCTTGCTAAAGTTTTTTCCTCTATTAGAATGGTCATCTAAATATATTATAAGTTTGACATATAAAATTTACATTTGGCATTCCTATCATTTAGTTACTTAGTGTTGGTTAATAGTTTTAATTCATTTGTAACGTATGTCTTTATATTTTTAATCATTCTATTTCAATTTCTTGCAAGTTTTTTTTAATCATAATGTTTCTGCATCACTTTGATTCCTTATGTTGCAGGTTCATGATTCCTCTAATGTCTTTTCTTCTGGGTTTGCATTATTAATTTGTTACCAAATCTGTTTCAATATATTTCCTGATAATTTTTTTAAAAACTTGATATTAATGTTTTAGAATAATCATTCATAGCATTAATGAGGAAGTAACAATTATTTCATAATATATTAGCATCCTTTCAACACTTTTTTTTAGGGCATTTTTTTTCATTAATATATTTCAAATAAAGAATGTACATTTTTCTTTTCTCTTTCATATCTAAAACCTAAAACCTATTGCATGCCTAACCTTTTTTTCAACCCTTTCCTCTAGACCCAACCCCCTACACCTGGATTGTAGAACCCACTAACTCCACTATAACCCCTATGTTGGCATCCCCTGAAGAGACCCTTATCTGTGGACCAACCCTTCGATTTTCACAGTATTGGACCACCACTAAGATTGCATCAAATAATGCATATGTCCTAGCCTCCATATCTGTTGGAAGTAGCCCTGCAATATGAATCATTTCCCTTTCAAAATACATGTAATTCCTTAGCCGCAACCCTATCCTCATAGTATCCAAAAGGTTCATTCGTACCATATCCTCATCAAACTTCTTGATGGGAATAATTCCTCCAACCCATGCCTTTGAAACATGCAACATATAACCACTAATTGCCTCATCCAATACAGTTGCATTCACAAATGATGGATTAATACAAATCTCTTGAATCTTCATCAATGTCTTGTACTCGGGTAACATATTATATATGTTTGAGTACAATATGGACAATACTTGAGTCTGATAGATAGGTCACCATGCCCTTGGCCTCAACACCCCATCTCCTATTATGCTCCTTATTGCATGCTCCATCTCTCCAAGCATTACTTGAAATAGTTCATCAAAATCTCTCCTTAGGTATGTTGACTCCAAAGGAAATTTCCATGTTAAAATCTAAATCATCACTCGGAGATTCAACACTTTGTGATCCATTTTGTCTCTACAATCCACATTAATAATACGTAAGAAATATAAGTGTTTTTTCATGAGAAAAAGATACTTTTGCATACTCTACTTTCATATGCTTTGCCTTCACCTAGAATCAACTCGACTAAAGTTTTTTGAGTAAGACTCCAAATGCTTCTCTCAACTTCATTCTCTTTGTTTGCAACTTATAAAGAAAAGATTTCTTTTCTCTTTGATTACACTGTTGACTACCCAATGCATGTTAGTGGATTTTGTTTTGGCTCACTTGCAACTATCTATTCTAGTTATATTCTTTTGTAACTGCTAACTTTTCTATTATTGCTTTAACGTCTCTATACATGCATGTATAAAAATAAGTTTTTTTGTTATTCATGTAATATGTTGTAACCATACATTTCTTTGCCTCTGATTAGATTTCATCTTTATTCAAATTCTATAGATAATTACTATTTAACATATTTTGTCTTTGTTCAAATATTCATTATATGTGAAATATACTTTTATAGAAAGATCCTCTCATTTTTTTTGTAAATCATACTTTAAAAATAAAATATTATGACTTATCATTTACATATATTAATTTAAGTATATATGGGTACACACACATATATACCCAAATAAATATATTAAAAAATTTTATGACTATAATAATTCAGAAATTGATATATACCTTTAGAAAATAAATCAAGAACTCATGTTTACCCTCAATGGAGTTTTCTACTTGATATCCATATATTGTTTGTTTCTCATTGTTCTTCCTTGGATCTCTACATTTACCTCAATTTTGTTTGGATTATGAGTTATCTTACACATTTTCCTTCAACTTTATTGTGATATTTTGATGTGCACATAGTTGCACTTTTATGCTTTTATAGCATCATTCTATGCCATGTTGGCACTTTATGGTTTTATACCATTGATCTACATGATTTATATGATATTTTTTTTGAGTTGCATAGGGAGCCAATTTTTCAAGG
This sequence comes from Cupressus sempervirens, assembly GCA_028749045.1. Lineage (NCBI taxonomy): Eukaryota > Viridiplantae > Streptophyta > Pinopsida > Cupressales > Cupressaceae > Cupressus > Cupressus sempervirens. Next base: position 61,322,606 of record CM053793.1, read on the forward strand.
TTAACTATGTAGGTCCCTTCAATATAATTGATATGTAGTTTCCTTATCTGGCCCATGGAGTATCCCTCCATCCTATATTGGTGTGCACTCATTTTATATGGAGTTTCCCTCCATTTGGTTCTATTGGTTCCACTTTGAAAGATTGATATTTATATGGAGTTTCCCTCCATTTGATTATATATGCTCTACTTTGAAAGGTTGATATTTATGGAGTTTCCCTCCATGTTGTTCCATTTTGTTCCTCAATGAAGAGGATATTATTATCAGAGTTTTCTCTCCAAATTTAGATGATTTGATCCAATTTGAAGGCAATATGTTGTTAAATGCTCATAATCCATTCTTTTTAGTATCCTAACAAAATCTTGATAATACTAATTTGATCTGCATGTCTCTCCTTATACTTTATTTTCATATATTAATGTGATAATGATATGCATACTTCATTGCTTAGATCATGAAACATGCATGTTGTGGAGGGACACCCCCATTAACTTGCAGTGGGATGATCCATTAAGTGGACTATCTATATCCACGTGATTGATGCAATATTGATTCAAGTATCATTAGTTGGCCTTGTCTAATCAAAATAATAATATGATATTCAATTGATGTAATTGATGTTGTACACACTAGGAGTGCTTGTATATAAAGACCTCTAGACTGACTAGGAGTAAGCACATTGATAAGTCTTACAACCAAGCACATGTCCACCATGAGTGGATTATCCTCCATTAAGCATAGGAGTTAGTGTGATGATGAGAGGATAAGCCTACAAAGGCGCGTGACATAAAATTATGTTGTAGACACTATGTGCTTAATTAAGAGTGTGAACAATTGTGTTGTCAACAAGACAACTCATATGAGTACACAAACTCCTAGGTGTCTAACTTAATTAATAATAAAATAGTGCATCTATCCTAAGTAAACTTAAGCAAAGTGTAAATAATAATTATTTACACTAATAGAAATCATCTAGGTCAAGGCCCATGAATATGTTACCCAACTTGTTGTAAAAAGTAGTGTAAAAGCGAGTTTAGTAGTTCTACCATATTAAAAACAATACTTTGTAAGCATTAACATCAAGCAATGATATATCAAAAATTGTAGTGAAATTTCACAATCGAGGATCCATGGCAATGGCTATGAGGCCAAAAATGTGCACTCTATGCTATTTGCTCTTACCCTATCCATATGTTCCCATACAACAACAAAATCATTATTTTTAAAGTTACATTGCCGATGTAAAAGCCAAAATCCAAGTCCAAAAAAGTTAGTATTCATGCAAGAAGGAAGACCCAAACTTCATAGTTAAGTGTGCTAAAGATGGAATATTACTAGAATGAGTGACCTCTTAGAAAGTTTTGACTATGCACCTAGATCCAATGAATACTAAGTGTTCCAAGAGATAGACTGATAGGAACCACCACTCTTAAAACATAGATTAATGAGTTTGAAGTTCATGGATAACATATTTTATTACATATTATTGGTTGATATTTTTCTATAGACTTAACTATTACACCTCATTTTCACACAAATACTAATTAGTCGATAGGCTTTCCTTTTGGAGTTGCCTCCAATGAAATCTAACTCGTGCCTAGAAATAAATGCCTATAAATTCTTAGTGTTGGCAAGAATGGAGTTGGAAATGGTGACTTCCATGTTGGCATTGTTGACAAAGATGATCTTACCAGGGCTTCTCATCTGACTCAAAATGAAAGTTGTGAGATGATCCATCCACACTAGTGTAGAATTCTCATCCACATTATTATTGTTCTTGTCCATGTTTTTCAAGGTGTCAATTGTAAAATTTCCTACAACTGTAATCTATAGAAAAACTAGATCAAGCTTAAAATGAAGCATAATTTGCATAGATTAAAAAAAATGAATTACAAACCAGAGAAAAGAAATAATTTAGAAAACTCCTCACATTCCATAAAAATTGGTTGAATTATAATAAAAATTAAACATTATTTTATACAACATAAGCTATCCTAAATGAAACATAAAAAATGCATGCACATTAATTAACGTTGAAATCATTGTCTACATGCAAATTTGGTAACTCTGCACTTAACTGACAAGTATCCATAAATTATGAATCAAACAAGCTGTCAACATAATGTTAGAATTACGAACACTAACACCCCCCAATTCTAACTAAGGAGAATAGACACAAATTAAGAAAGGAGGAAAAAGGGAAAACCTAGTGGAAATATAGTCCCCTCTCAAAATCTATAGAGAGAATCATTGTGACAAGAAAATTTGTACACATCTATCAAACCATACCCGCCAAGGTGTTGAATGAAGAACCTCCTCTAAAACCAAGATTAAGATTAAGGTCAATTTACATGAGTGCCCCCAACAAAAAAGATGGCAAACAAAGGCAAAACATTTGTCAATCAAATCAAAGATACAATAAACAATAATTTGAATACCTCCCTCAAACAAATAATAGATAGCAAACAAAGGAAAAACATCTACCATTCAAGGATGTAGCTGACACATGAGTCTGTACAAGTGAACTTGTATATATAGATGATTGAAAATATAGGTGTCAATCATCTATATAAATCTGATCAATTATGTAACCAAGTAAGCATTTTCTTCAAGAGGCATGACATGTCCACAACAAAAACAATATCACTAGAAAGGAAATGAAGATTAGGCCCATGTAGAAAGAGCATGGCCTTGGCTAGTTCGTGGTGAAGAAGAATCAGTGGCTAAAATTTCATGTTGCTCCATAGCCTTTTCCAAGGCCTCTAGTCTCATCCAACATCTATTGGCTACATGTCCCTCCTTACCACAGAAACTACAAGGCTCATCCAATTTATTCTTTGTCTTGGACTACTAATTAGATTTAGAATACCTATTCTCACTTGTATGCACAACAAGAGCATGAGCTTTGGAACTTTTCAAAGTACCCAGCTTTATAAGCTTATCCTACTCATGTACCCAGGACTTGATGAAAGCATCGAGAGTGGGCATCTTGCAACCTTTCCTTGTTGTAAGCTTGATGGTGTGAAAAAAAAAAAAAAAAAAAACAAAACATTTTGTGGACCTAATTTTGATAAAATAACAAGAATTAATTTGCTTTCTTGTGTGGATTTTTCAATTCCACATTCTTTTAGCTAAAGTAATAAAGCCTTGAGCTTTGTGAAGAAGTCCTGGATATTCTCAAAATTAGCCGGATCTAATGAATTGAGCTCATTTTCAAGGATGTGACCCCACATCTCATCTTACTTCCTAAAATGACCCTCCAATATAGTCCAAACTTTGTTTGGGATTATGCATACTTCAACATGAAACAACATTTTTGGAGAGATAGATAAGCATAGCAGACAAAAGGCTTCATCCACGTGATTGAAGTATTTGGACTTTTGAACCACAGAAGTATGTTCAACCTCTGTCCCCATAACTATTCAATACAAACCTTTACTTCTAAGTTGAAGCTGAATATTGGGCTTCCATTCAAAATAGTTGTATGGAGTAAGAAACCCAAAGGCTAAAAATTCCATGTCTAACAAATCTAATCTTCAACACCTACAAAAAAGAATTGTTCTCTTTCCTACCAACTAGGCTCTGATACCATGTAAAATTTTCTACAACTATAATCTATAGAAAAACTAGATCTACCTAAGAATGAAGCATAATTTGTATAGATAAAAAAATAGAATTACAAACTAAATAAAATGAAGAATTTATAAAACTCCTCACATTCCATAAAAATTTGTTGAATTACAATAAGCATTAAACATGTTTTATACAAATTAAGCCATCCTAAATTAAAGAGGCAAAATGTATGCACACTAATCAACATTGAAATTACCATCTACATGTGAATATGGTAACTCTACACTTAAGTGATGAGTATCCATAAATTATAGATCAAAGAAGATGTCAACATAATGTTAGATTTACTAATGCTAACATCGATCTATAAGTTGTGGAGAATGACATTGGACACTCCTAGGAGGATGCATTGGCATTGTTGAAGGTGACAGTGAATCCCCAACCACCGATGGTGGTGGAGCTCAAAACCCATAGTTTCTCTTTTAGGATGTTGATGCTTTGAGAGAAGATGATACACACACTTCCCTTGGAAACTATGGAAGCAAATTCGAAGGCACAGTGGGGGAGTATAATCTTGGTGGCATATGTATTGTGCCATTGGGAATGAGGTGTTCACTACCTCGTCCTATCTCCATCCAACTCTAGGTATTAAAGATTGTCATCATTCCCTTTTGCTACTCAAGCACAAATTAAAAGTAACATGAATAGCTATGATCTACTCATCCTTTAACAACTCTATTAAGAATAAGATTATGTAATGAACTTAATTTTTTCTACAACATCAAAAAATATGTATGTATCTTCCCTTGATTGTTTCTTACAACGTCTACCACAACTTTTTTTTTAAAGGATTGTGTAGTAGCTTTGCCTTTGCATGTTGAAGTTCACACAATCCCTAGGGAATTCAACATCCCTTGCTCCAGAGATGTACGCGATCCAAATTTTTGTCCTCCTATGGGTTAAAGTAAACACACATGATTTTCTAAAATCCTCTACACTACCATTTTGCAAGCTCATTGATAGGCTCTATGATAAATTTACTTAATCATTGATCATGATTATGTTGTCACTAAGTGTGCTAAAGAGATTGTGGTGATGTTAATGAAGGCGATGGAGAATAAAATTCTCGACTCTCCAAGTTCAAAGAAGCTAAACTTAAGCGTGGGTTTTTATTTTCTTTATGTCGTAAACCATTTAAATACAGAATTTTGGCTGGAATTTCATAAAGTTTTAAAGTTTTCATTGCTTCAATTGATTTGAGATGTGTTAATGTTGAGTGAAGGTTTCAATATGTTATTTTTCATCTGAAATCGATGTGGATATATTATTTTTCTTGAATTTTTAAAGCTAATTTGAGTTTAACAAATTATCACTCCTAGCTAACCATAAAATCCCTTTTACATCGACATTGTTCTCTCAGAGTCATGAAATCTTTACTTTTGCATTCACAACATTTAGAAATAGATTTGAGTGAATGAGTGTCAAAACCACTAAAATTTATGGCATCTATGGAACGTATGTGCATCAATAATTGAAGGCAAATATATTTTTTAAATCAGGTAGTGGTAGAACAATTCTTCCTTGGAGGAACATATGCCACCAATCGTAAAGATGGAGATAGATATAGCCCATTGAATGAATGAATGAATTATTTTTTAAAGACATCCATGAGACTAGAGTAGTCTAAGGGACTGAAGATCAACTGTACTAGATAATCTCTAATTTCCTTTCCATTTCTAATCTTTTGGTATGTATTTGTGGATGTTAGCATTGTTTCATACTAATGGGTGGAGTTTTCTATGGACTTTGGCCACCACTTGAAAGCAACAATACATCAATCATAATTAAAAAACACTTTTTCTTGTTGAATTCCTTTTAGTGGGTCGACTATCTTGTATTTATTTTATATAGTTGATTGATTGGGCATATTTTTAGTTCCTATCATGCTATGGCAGAGAACTATTGTGGAGGGCTCTTCTTTAAACAATGATTAATCATTTTTCTAACAACCAATTACATTTATTTTTGTTTTGCAGGACTATTATTAAACTTTTACTGCTAAAAGTTGATCAAAGTTTAACATTTTCATGTACTATGTGTGCTTTGGTAGGTCCCTATTGGCCATTACAAAGATATTGTAGACTTTAAGTTTTCCCACCAAAGGCTCTACACATTACAAGGCAAGAGAAAGCATAGTAATAGAGGCCTGATCTTGAATTGTTAGGAATTTGTAGTATAATACAGAGGCATTTTATTTTTCAATGCCAAATATTTTTTATCATGAAAAAAAAGACTAGCAAATGGAGGTATTGGTGTGTGTAGCTAGTATTTAGGATTATTTTTTTTTTGCATGCACGTTAACACATGAGACTTGTTTAGTGCCTTGCATAATTTGCTCCTTCAAAGATGGCTCATACATATGTGATGGCCTCAAATCTATTTATAGTTTTTGGTGAAGTCTTTATAATTTGTTAGTTTGCTTGGAACATAACCATTTTGGCGTTTATTTAAGATTTAAAAGAAAAAATAGGCAATCGTTTCCTTGTCTACATTTGGATGACACAGAGCCGATAATATAGTTGTATGAAATAGACAAAGTGGTCATAATATTGTTATGATTCCACTGGTATGCTTCCATTCAACATATTATCTTCAATGTCAAGGGAAACTAGATTGACAAACCTTACAAGGGTTTTGGATATATTGACCACAAGGCTTAACTATAGGAACTTCAATTTACTATAGTCACTCCACTCTAAAATAATATTTATGAGAATAGCTGCTAAGGTCAAGTGACACCAAGCCTGGAAAAACCCCCAATTCGAGGGTCAATTTTCTTGTCAACTAAGCACATGTATGTTTAAACTTGTGATGATATCTGTTGCATTCTTCCAATTGTGATTCTTAAAATCCTATTTTTATAAATGGATTCCTGAGAATTTATGTTATCCATATTGGTTACTAGCTAATATTCTAACTGCTTTACCCCTTTTTGGTTCAATCCCCTCGATTAATTATGTTATTGTCATCTATGTTTCTAAGATCCTTAGATATTTTATTGCCAAAACTAGGTAATTGATAAATCAATTTTTTTTATTGGGCTGGTGAAAAATCATGTTGTTTTCCAGAAATATTGTTGTTTTTCACGTATCATGATACTTTCCCAAATCCTCACTTAGTTGTTGATCCTCTAGCTTGTAAAAATTTTGCCAATTTTAACTAATGTCAAAACTTTTGCTCATAAAATTTTAGACATTCTAGGGTAAATTGTGTCTTTGAAGAAACAAAGAGGTGTAGTGTTGCCAAGACTCTACGTGTTATTCATTTCATAGTTTGTGTGTAAAAGAATGTAGTTTAGAAATCGCCCTTAGAAAGAGAACAAATGAGATATAATGGAGAAGTTAAAAATATGTTGAACATAGTATACAAAATGTTGCTCATATTTTCTTGTGCAAAAGACAAGCTCTAGTGGTAAAAATCTCATTGCTTTATGGGAGCATCTACAATATTACTTTTTAAATAAATAGCCAACACTATCATTTTTTTTCGTTATATGGGTATAGGAATTATATGGACTTTAGAATTTTATAGTTGATCCTTTGGCCTTCTCACTATGCAATTTGTTATGATAGTTATTTGACTACTCAAAAATTTGATGGAAAAATGAAAAAAGCTAATGATTTAGAATGTGCCTCAAAGTCAGTCCCCCATTTGATGCAACTTTTAAATGCACAAATTCATTGCATAAAAAATAATTTGAAAAAATAACCATCATGAATTTCTTTTTTTTTGGGTTAACTACATGAAGTTTAGTAACATAGAAGAAATAATATCGTAACAAGTGGTAAGGAGCATAACCAAGTGGGCATGAGGGTAGGTCATTACGAAGCAATAAGATAGAAAATAGAAATAGGAGTCTTGATAAGACCTAGGAGGAATAAATAGGTCATGGGTATGGGGTCCTCATGCATGTGAAGCACTAATGTAGTGCATATTAGGCAACTAGATGTAATGTTGCATTTGTGGTCAATTAGGGGCAATGGCGCAAATAATTGATTTAGAGGGATGAATAATTGTAGAAGGGTATTAATGTTGATCCAATAAATAAGATTGAAAAATGAGTGTCAACACACAACCATTTTCACCCTACATGCCGAGTACACAATGGGATCCGAGCCAAAATTTCTTTGTGCCGAGTCGTAGATAGTGCCGAGCAAACTATAGTTGATGTCGAGCAGAACACATTTCAATATATACCGAGCTATACAAAATTCAACATGTGCCGAGTAGATCAGAAGACAGTGTGTGTTGAGCATTGTGAAGTTAATAGGAGCTGAGTGACGCAGGAATTCTATAGGAGCCGAGTAACAGGAAACACAGTGGATGTCAAGCAATCCAGAATAGATGGTGTCAAGCATCAGTATTCCTTTATGAGCCGAGCAATGCAGAATTAGCATAAGAGTTTGTGCCAATACAAACCAAGATGTAAAACGATTATGCATGACTCATGACAGGATAAGGAGATAAGATCAAATCCTTTCATTTACCTATGCGATCCTCATGTAGCCAATCAGAAATTTGGAATTGCATGCAGCTAATGGGTGAATTTCTAGGGTTTGAGCGGGAATATTTTATCCAAGGATGCATAATGATCCACTTATCTATATAAGGAGTCATGAAACCATTGAAAGTGAGTTGGAGAGAAGAAGGAATAGCAAAGCCTTTTATTAAGGTCGTTGCTAAGCTTTGGTGTTAAAAAGATTAAGTGGAAAGGACAGCAGTTAGACATTCAATTGATTAGAAAAAAGCAAGGGATACGAATGAATATTGAAGATCTCAGGAGATCAAGATCAGGGAAAGTAGATCAAGTGCCTGTATTCAGCAATCAAGGATTGTAAGCTATCAGGTTTATTATACCTAATACTTTTTAGCCATTGTATTAGAAAGGAAACCCTATGTTGATAGGTTAGCTTAATAGCTATCTTGTAGATCCTTTAAAAAAGGTGATAAAATCCTTTAACAGGGTAACACTTCATGTAAAGTGTTTGTAAATCCTTTAACCAGGTCACTATTCACATAGTCTAAAGCCTTTAACAAGGCAAACCATTAGAAGTGGTTGAAATTTATTGTTGCAGTAATTTCGTGGGTATCATCCCCACCCCAGTTTTACCTTCTTATTCCTGGAGGGTTTCTAGGTCACCAAAATCTTAAAGTGTTATGTGGTGATACATGATTGTTTAATGTTTATATACATGCATGAAAATTTCACTTATATGTTATTAAGGTTATAAAAGTGGTTAAAAGGCCATTACTTCTGATTCAGCCCCCCTCTCAGAAGATCTCTTCCCATTAAGAAATTCCAAGAATTAAGGCATGGAAATGGTATAGACATGGCCTAAATACCTTCCATGTATGATTTGGATTCATAAGGTATAGTCTTACCAAATCTAAGCTGTAAAAATGCAAAAATTGCACATTGACAATTTTGCAACAATTGTAATTTTTCTTGTCAAAAGTTGCAAATGTGGTTAGAAGTCACAAGGTGGTTACCAATGAGCAAGAGTTGGTTCATTTGGTTGGGAAATGGTTTTTTAAATCCATCTAAGTCATTTTTTTATGGTTGGGATTTTTGGAGTTGTATGGATGCATACAATAGAAAAGGAATTCCATGATAGGTTGAATGAAAGATTGAGATTTCGATTGCCATGAGATTGAATCAGTGTTTTTGCTTTGGAATCTAGTTTTTGCATTGCTCATACTTTTTTCATGTTTTGGTTAGAAGTTATTGGCAATCCATTAGTGCTCACTATAAATGTTTTACTAAACTGCCTGTTTGCTAACCAATACTGGGGTAGACTTGACAAAATGATGTCTACTAGCATTCCCCATGGTTTAAACTCCATAAAACCTCAAGAAATGATAGCAAACATCTATTAAAAATTTTAGTAGGAAGGATGGAGCAAGGAGTGAAGTGCCAAGCCATTTCCTTGGAAGCCCTAAGTGAGACAAAACTATACTTAGCTAGAAATTGAGCCAAGGAAACCAGATTTCTTGCAAGGGTAAAGCTTGTTGGTTAGAATGGGTATTATGGTATGATAGAGAATTGAATGAAGACTCTATGTGTTTGAATCCTAGAAAACCTCAAAAATAGGGTTACGACATCTATTAGATGTTGGGAATATGAGACCTCTAGAATCTTGAAGGCTTTTGAAAAGGGTATTTCAATCTGGAGTTTTTTTGGAATCTTCTTGAGGAAATATTTGTACAAATCCAAATTGAGTCCATTAGGAGGCCTAATTAAGGGCTACTAGGCCTAATAGTAGTTTTTCATGGGTTTGAAGGGATCATATAAAAACTTATTGAATGAATTATGGTAAATGGATGGAAAGAAGACTAAGACACCCTATGAAGAGCATCCCACCCTTCCAAGATCAAGTAAATCACTAAGGAGACTTAAAATGAAGCTTCAAGCTAGTGTGCAAGCCTAAATAGGTAGGTGAGTCTAAGGAAAATTTATCTCTACTTGATTAGGGTTAACTTGTGCAAGTAGGGGATATAAAGGAGGGTTTATCAACTATCTACACTACCCTAGACTAATCCAATCAAATTGGTATCATAGCACTTTTATTTTGGGAAATTTTAGTGTATGTCTAATAGTGAAGGGGAATCCTCCATAGGATCCACCATGGTGACAAATGCAAAGTTGGCTAAGAAGGTTCAAGAGCAGGATGAGGAAAACCTAGATTTGAAGGCTAAGATTTGGAGAGAACACTTCAGAGAGCAACTCTCAAGATTGAACCAATGACCAATAAGGTCAAATAGCAAGAGGAACATAGCAAGTAGAAGCAAAAAATTTTTAATGAAGAGGAGGAAACCACACCTAATCCTAAAATGGCAAACAAACCATTTCTTAGAGCAATCAAGGCAGTGAATCAAAAATCCTTGGAAGGAGTGCCATTGTTTAGTGGGAAGCTAGATACAAACCATGTCTTAGAATGGTTGGAAGGCATGGAGAACTACTTTAAGAGTGAGAATGTGGTTGAAGCCCAAAAGGTGAAAGTAGCAAAGGCAAGGATGAGAGGAACAACTCTCAGATGGTGGAAGTTCACTCAAGATGAAAGAGTGAAAGAGGGAAAGAAACCCTATGCAAATTGGAAGAGTATGGTGAGCCAAATTCAACAGACCTACCTACCTAAAGACTTTGAAGTATAGTTGCATACCAAAAGGAAAAATCTCAAACAAAGGGATAATGAAGTGGCAAGTTATACTAAGGAGTTTCAGAAACTTTGCCTAAGGTCCAATGTGCAAGAGGCTAAAAGAATTAAAATAGCCAAGTATATCAATGGCTTGAGGTGGAACATCCAAAAGGAACTTCAAGTGTGGAGTCCTAATACAGTACAAAAGTGTTATCAACTAGCCCTTAAGGTCAAGGAGAAGTTGAAGAAGAAGAAAGACTTCAACAATAGTAGCATAGGTAAAGGCAAGGAGCAAAGCAGTCAAAGAGGTAACTTTGGTGGTGGAAGAGGCCAAGCAAGTAGACCCCAAGGGGATAGCAAGCCAAGTGAACAAGGTGGTTCAAGTAGTCCAAGAGGAGGATTCCACTAAAGAGGTAGAGACAATAATAGCTTTAGGGGCAGAAATGGCACTCAAGGGAGAGGGCCTTCATACTTTGTCACCATGAAATGTTGCAACTGTAACCAACTAGGACATCCCTCTTATAGGTGTCTAGTGAAGGCTTCTACCTTAGGGGAAACAAAGGTGGCTTATTATCAAGAAGGTGGTGGAAGCAAGACAGTAGTTCATCTCCCACTTGATCTAGAAAAAGGTGAGAATCTTATGTTTAGAAGAACACTCATAAGGGAGCCCATGAAGAAGGAGCCAAGCCAAAGGAGAGCCCTGTTTAGGGTAAAATCCAAGGTGCAGAATAAGGTATGTAAGGTTATCATTGATCTAGGTCTACTAATAAAATAATTTCAAAGGAAACACTAGTAAAATTAAAACTTAAAAGACTCCTTCATAACTGTCCTAATAGAGTCACATGGCTAAATAAGGGTTAGCTTGTCGAGATAAAAGAACAACCATGGGTAGACTTCAACATGGGTAACTATAAGGACAATTTTTTATGTGATATATTATCAATGGATTTATGCTATCTCCTTTTAAGGAGGTCATGGCAATATGACAAGGAAGCCCAATATGATGGCAAGAAGAATGCTTATAAGTTCAAGAAAGGAGAAGAGTCTTATACCATTCAATCTTTAATGGAAGGAGAAAGCACCAATTGGTGGAACCTAACATCCTAATGGTAGGTGAGAAAGAGTTCCTAAACATCATGAAGGAGAAGGCATGAAGTATGCCATAATTTTCAAACCTCATAATATAAGAAACACAATCATATCACATTTGCCTAAGGATGCGTAGGATTTATTAGACTAGCTTAAAGACATTATAACTGGTGGGAAGCCAACATTGCTACCTAAGAGAGCCATCAACCATCAGATAGACTTCATCCCAGGAGCAACTTTACTTAATAAGGTAGCATATAAGATGACATCTAGCCAACATGAGGAGATAGCCAAACAAGTGCAAGAATTTTTGGACCATGAATTGATAAGGAAGAGTGTGGGCCCATGTGTAGTGCCATCTGTTTTAGTGCCAAAGAAGGAGGTACTTGGAGAATGTGTATAGATTCAAGGGTAATTAACAAGACAACAATTAGGTACAAATTCTCAATCCCAAGAATTGAAGATTTTCTTGATTGTTTAGGCAATGCAAAGTACTTCACCAAAATTGACTTAAAGAGTGGATATCATCAAATAATGATTAAGGAGGGAGATGAGTGCAAGAAAACTTTTAAGACTAATGAGGGGTTATATGAGTCGCTAATGATGCCCTTTGGTTTTTCAAATGGCTCCCCCACATTCATGAGGCTCATGAATGAAGTTTTTTCTTATTACTTGGGTAAGTTTGTTGTCTTTTACCTTGATGTATCTTGATTTCTAGTAGCATAAAAGAAGAACATTTAAGGCATTTGAGTTTGGTTTTGAGAAGGTTGTCTAATGTTAGGCTCACCATAAATCTTGAGAAATGTAACTTCATGAAGGGAGAGTTGGTCTACTTGGGTTTTGTCATCTCATAAGGGCAACTCAAGATGGATCCTAGCAAGGTGGAGGCCATACTTAGTTGGCCAACACCAAGGACTACCTCAGAGGTAAGGAGCTTCCATGGTTTAGCACAATTCTATAGAAAGTTCATTAAGAAATTTAACCATATTTGGGCACCATTGATGGAGACCATTAAATGTGGGATTAGAGCCAAATTCAAGTGGACTAATGAAGGCACTAGGAATTTTGAACTGTTGAAGCAACAGATTGCCACTCAACCCATTTTGGTTTTGCCTAGTTTTGAGAAGTTGTTTATTGTTGAATGTGATGCCAGTAACCTTGCCATTGGAGCAGTACTTAGCCGAGCAAGTAAGCCAGTTGTATTTCATAATGAAAAGTTGAATGAAGCCAAAAGGAAGTATTCTTCCTATGAACTTGAGATGTGTGCCTTGGTCCAAGCCTTGAGGAAATGGAGGCATTGCCTATTGCCTAAAGAGTTTGTTGTATGTTCTAATAATCAGGTCTTGAGCCTTCTAAATTCCCAAGAAAGCTAAGCCATAAGAACATGAAGTGGGTGGAGTATATCCAGACCTATATATTCACCATCAAGCATAAAAAGTGCATTGCAAACAAAGTTGCAAATGCACTTAGCCATAGGTTAATGACTATACAAGAACTGTAGATTATGAGTGTGGGAATTGAGAACATCAAGGAGTTGTACCCTAATGATCCAAACTTTGCTAAGCCCCATCAAAGTTATGTATCCCAAGGGGATCCATAAGAGAAAACCTGATTCAAGAGAAACATGATGGTTCTTTGAGTGGGCATTTTGGAGTTCATAAGACATGGGCATTTTGGAGTTCATAAGACAATGAATTTGGTCCAAAGGTTATACTACTAGCCTACCATGAGTAGGGATGTGAAGAGGTATGTGAAATGTTGCATGGTTTGTCAGAAGGAAAAGAGAGTTGCCACCAATGCAAGACTCTACCAACCATTTCCCATTCCTCAAAGACCTTGGGAATATTTAAGCACGGACTTTGTGGTGGGGCTACCTAAAACCAAGCAGGGTTTTGATAGTGTTTTTGTCATTATAGACAGGTTCAAAAAAATGGCTCACTTTGTGTCATGTAAAACCTCTAATGATGCATGTGTCATTGCTAATTTTCTCTTTATGGAAGTAGTGAGGATACATGGACTACCTCTTAGCATAATGTCTGATAGGGACACTAAGTTTATGAGTCATTTTTGGAAGACTCTGTGGCACAAGTTGGGGACAAACCTCTCATTTGGGTTTGCATGCCATCCTCAAATGAATGGGAAGACATAAGTAGTTAATAGGAGCTTGGGAAAGCTTTTAAGGTGCTTGACCAAGGAGTATGGTCAAAGTTGGGACCACATTATAGCACAAGGAGAGTATGCCTACAATGACACTATAAATAGGTCTACTAGGAAGGGTCCTTTTGAAGTGGTTTATGGAGTGCATCCTAGGGGAATTCTTGAAATAAGGGACATGAAAGTAGGTGCAGAGGTTAGTGGAGTAGTTGAAGACTTTTCTCATTCCATGAAAGAGGTTCATGATATGGTTAAACACACCTTGAAGCATAACACAACAAAGATGAAGCAATGGACAGATATAAGGAAAAGAGATGTTCAATTTGAAATTAGGGACTATTTCACAATTCACCTTAACAAGCATAAGCTATCTAAAGGAGAATCAAACAAGTTGCAGATGAGGAAGGTGGGCCCATTCAAGATTTTGGCCAAGTATGGAGCCATTCAAGATTCTGGCCAAGTATGGAGCCAATGCTTACCAAGTTGATCTACCAACAGATATATGCATATCCACTACCTTTGATGTTATAGATTTGGTTCCTATTCAATCTTCCATTCCAATAGAGGATTCAAACCTTCAAGACATCATAACAAATTTTCCTAAGCCATCTATGAGTAAGCCACAAGCTAAGAAGGTTTTGAGTTCTAAGGTGAACAAGGTGACTAGGAGCAAAACCTACATGAAACATCTTGTGAAGTGGATGGGAAAGTCCAATAGTGATGTCACTTCATTTTTTTATGAATACTTCAATAAGGGCATTGACCTTTCTCTGATTCCCTCTTAAAGTCCTAGAAGGACTTTCAACTCATTGGGGGAGTATGGTGTAGGAGCGCCTAGGGTAGGTCATTAGGAAGCAATAAGATAGAAAATAGTGATAAGAGTATTGATAAGACCTAGGAGGAATAAAGAGTTCTTGGGTGTGGGGTCCTCATGCATATGAAGCACCAATGTAGTACATGCTAGGCAACTAGATGTAATGTTGCATTTGTAGTCAATTAGGGGCAAAAGTGCAAATAATTGATTTAGTGGGCTGAATAAGCATAGAAGGGTATTTAGGCATGGAAATGGTCTAAAAATGGCCTAACTACATTCCATGGATGATTTGGAGTCATAAGGTATAGTCCTATCAAGTCTAAGATGTAAAAATGCAAAAAATGTCAATTTTGCAAAAAATTGCACATTGACAATTTTGCAAAAATTGCAAATTTTCTTGTCAAAAGTTGCAAATGTGGTTAGAAGTCACAAGGTGGTTACCAATGAGTAGGAGTTGGTTCAGTTGGTTGGGAAATGGGTTTTTTAAGCCATATAAGTCATTTTTGTATGGTTGGGAGTTTTGGAGTTGTACAGATGCATACAATAGACATGGAATTCCATGACAGGTTGAATGAAAGATTGAGATCTTGATTGGCATGAGATTGAATTAGTGTTTTTTCTTTGGAATATAGTTTTTTCATTGTTCATACTTGTTTCACTTTTTTGTTATAATTTCTTGCCAATCCACGAGTGTTCACAATAAATGTTTTGCTAAACTACATGTTTGCTGGCCAGTAGTAGGGCAGACTTGGCAAAATGATGTCTACTAGCATTCTCCATGGTTGAAACTCCATGAAACCTTGATAAATTCTAGTAAACATCTTGTACATTGTGTAGTAGGAAGGATAAAGCAAGGAGTGAAGGGCCAAGCCATTTCCTTGGAAGCCCTGAGCGAGACAAAACTGTACTTGGCTAGAAATTGAACCAAGGAAACCAAATTTCTTGCAAGGGTAGAGTATTTTGGTTAGAATTGGTGTTATGGAAGGATAAAGCATTGAATGAAGACTCTATGTGTGTGAGGATATGTGTTGAAGATCCCTAGAGAAGGAGCAAGAATAGATTTTTTGTTGACTGGTCAACAATTGCTATTAAACCCTAACAAACTCTCAAAAATAGGGTTAGGGCATCTATTATGTTACGAATCTGAGACCTTAAGAATCTTGAAGATCTTTGAAAAGGGTGTTTCAATTTGGAGTTTTTTTTGGAACCTTCTTAATGAAATGTTTGCACAGATCCAAATTTAATCCTTTAGGAGGGCTAATTGAGGGCTACTAGGCCTAATAGGAGTTTTTCATGGGTTTGAAGGGATCGTATCGAAACCTAATGAATCGATTGTGGTAAATGGATTGAAAGAAGACTAAGACACCCTAGAAAGAGCCTCCCACCCTTTCAAGATAAAGAAAACAATTAAGGAGGCCTAAAATGAAGTTTCAACCTAGTGTGCAAGCTTGGATAAGTAGGTGAGTCTAAGGAAAAGTCATCTCTACTTGATTAGGGTTTACTTGTGTAATTAAGGTATATCAAGGAGGGTTTATCAACTATCTACACTACCCTAGACTAATCCTATTAGCATGACCACTAGCTCCCAAGATAACTTTCATTAGTTGATAGTCATACTTAAATTAGTAAGAGAGTTAACCCTACTATATATTTAATAAAATCTAGAACCCAAACCATCTATTAATGTCCTAAATCTATCCCATATCCTAGTAACTATGCTATTGGGTCTTTGGCTTTGCAACTTGTAGGTCTAGGATTATTGATCCACACATGAATGAGGCTATTGGACTTTACAAATTTTCAAGATTGGCGTAATTCTTCCAGCAACTTGTTGTGGGTTAATGGTATCATCTATGGTCCATGGTCATTAGGGGCTAACCTCATGTAACTAACTTGCTGACATTTTATTTTTGGGAAACTTTTAAAATAGTCAAGATGAGTAGGGATGGGTTATAATTACTAGTTAACTAGAACATCAAAATTGCCATAGTAGATACTAACTTAGAGCAATGTAACATGAGCTAGTAACAATGGACATTGATTAATTATTCTCTATGAGCTTTGCCACTCCAAATTCATCAAGGTGCACATTAAGTTTAGAGTCAAGAAGAATATTTTTTGATTTGAGTTCTCTATGTACAACAGAGGGAAAATAATCATGGTGAAGATAACATAATTGTTGGGTGATCCCCATAGCAATATTATATCTTCTAACCCAATCTTCCAACATGTTTTGTGAAGCCTCCTTTCCATGCAAGGTTTATGCCAGGGTTCCATTTGGCATGTACTCGTAGATGAGCATTGGGCTTACATTTTTGTAACAATAGCCTACAATCTCACTATATTTCTCTGTCTCAATGTTCCCAACACATCTACCTGTGTTAGGAAGCTTGAACCTTTGTAATCTTTTTCATGTTCATGGCTTCTCCATATCTTTTTCACTATAAGAATCTTACTATTGAGCATCTCTAACCTGTAAACAATTCATGTTCCACCTATTCCTATGATGTTGCTTTCATTTATGTAGGACAACATGTTTGTGCTTGTGAAACTCAATCTTTGAAATGTATTCAGCCACTGTGGTCGTTCATTACTAAGATAAAATTTGTCCTTGAATCTAATATTCCTACAAAGATCCCTACCTTGGAATTTTTGGTAAAACAAATGCATCCCATCCTGTAAAACTGTGAGAGGAACTGCAAATATGCCATGGTTTCAACAAGTTCTATGTTTTACACAACTTTGTACACAACCATATCATTTTTTCATGGTCTTTTATTTAATTTTGAAATAGTTCAATTTTTTCCATCACTAATAGTTCACATATCTCCCCTGCTTTTCTCAATTGATACAATGTATTTTTTAATGCCAACAAGAGTCACATTATACAATTTACCTAATATATGCCCAATCCAGAGCATCTGTTAATACTCATATATTCAACACACAATCATATTTAAATAAAATAGATGAATAAGTCTCTTATAGAGAATAAATTTGTTTCCATCAAATGTCTTTTGCTAGTGGTGGAATATTTGTATTTTAGGCATGAAAATATTCTATGGTCTGCTACCTTTACTTTCAAGGACTTCATTTTTCAAGGTTAAATATAATAATTTTGCCATTGCCATATTTTTCATTGTTTATGACAAGCGCTTTATGAGTTAGACAAGAAAAAGAAAAAATATGTATCTAATCATGGATGCTAAGAAACACAAAAAAAAAAAATCAATGGCTACACTCATGAGGCACAAGATGAATATAAATGTATAAAATCATGGCTTTCCCAGCTTTGACAAGCACTAGATGGAGAATGTATCCATAACTAATCATATGGAGCAGCAAATTTAAAAGAATTAAGAATTCCAACACTTTGGATGTCGCTCCTGACCTTCTCCTATACCTTCTACTAACTCCTAAAGACATTAATGTTTACTTCTTACATAGAGATACTATCAAATATGTCATGAGAAGAGAAGCAACCTCCATAGCAATCACCACCGTCCTTTATGTTTGACTAGAGTTAATCTTGGAAACTTTGCATTCAAGCATGAAACTTCTACCATATTTGGTAGGAACTTGGTTGCCCTACAACTCTTATTTATTAATGTCTAGTGATATGCAAAATAATGGAAATATGAAGATAAATGACATGCTTACCACAATGATGATCAAGGATGGTTATGTTTATGAAGCTATAGAATCTGGAACTCATTGATATTCTCGATTACACATACAATATCATTGAAAATTAGTGACATAATTAAGTGACTTTTATTGATGTATGGATTCAATCAAAGTCAAACTATCTCATGTGGATGGCTAATATTGTGAGCACTGGACTTGTTGACAACCTAAGCTACAAACAATGAGTTATACATAAGCTTAGATTTGCAAATTGATAGCTTCCATTTAGAAATGGCCTGTGTATCTCCATTAGACAATAGAAACCAAGTTAGCACAACCATAGACATTCATTTGAATGAGTAAAATGTATTGAGATGTTAGAGTGTATTCTAGCATAATCCTATTATGTATAAGCTGACCCATGTTTCAACTTAAAAGAATTTATAAGAGGTAATGAAAAAATGCATGCAACAGATTGAAGTTCATAAATATGAATGTAAAATTTGTGGAGACACACACCAGAAAAAAAGTGGAATGCATCTTGACAAAAAATTGCCCCTAAATTGGAATTGGAATTGCATTATTAATCAAGGTATTCTTGTTCTAGTATACTACAATATCAGTTTGTGTGTGTGTTCTACAATTCCCAAAATAGCGCTGAATTTGAGCATGGATTGTTGAAATTTTAATCTCTCTAAAAATTTAAGGTACAATGATATTGACAATCTATGCTAATATAAGATACATTTATATTGGCATACTTTAATGTGAGTAAAACCACATCTCTATTACCGATAAAACAAAACAAATCTACATCTCCTTTAATTGTTGTTTTTGACGAGATGCCTCAAGACAAATAACATGAATTACACCTAATAGTTGGTTTATCCAACTCTAGACATTTTATGCGACCAAGTACCAAGGGGAAAAAATAATTGACAAATCCTATCATATGTTAATGTAGTAAAATAAAGGTCGAGGGGGTTGGAATGAAGGTAATCTTGAAGCTAAAATACATATAGAGCCTTCAATGGAAGGTCCAAGGTCCATCAAAAGGTTTCTTTTTATGATTTTTAATTTAATTTATGGATGTTTAAGGATTAGGTTATGTCAAGGTTGCATGGGACAAAGATATTTGGATATTAGTGGTATGAGTATGGCTATTTTTCAAAATAGGAGGTATGTCAATTGTTTTAATGTAGCTTAATATTTTATAGAAAATCTAAAAATATGAGTAATGACAATGATAAAGTTTGCAGGAGTAATGTATAGTTTTTAGTTTTAGATTTGCAATATATTTATTTTTACTCCAATTATGTAGCTTGTCACACTAGCATATGTAATTTAATTAACTTGAAGGGAAATGCGCAATTTGACAAAATAAAAAAAAATACCCATACTTCCTTGCCCTCCAATTTTTATATCAAAGAGGGTAGATGTAATGAAATAACTTGCATAATAGAAGAAATACTATCAAATATTATATAAATTCTTGATAATTATTGAGAGTAATAGGGCACTTCGAGGGGGCAACCTCCAAATATCTCCAATGAGAACACAAAATTCACAATATGATGATGAAATAAGACTCGCAACCTCCTATATATACCTAATTATGATTAGGTTGAATAGACACAACCCTACATAATACCTACACCGACCTACCTACCTAAATAATACTATAATAATGATAACATGACTTAATTCAGGGTTAAGATAGCTACAAGTTGACTATTCATAGCCCTATATACACCAATACTAAGGGCTTAGCATGCTCCCTCTCTTGAAAGAAGAATTGTCCTCAATGCTAACCAAGTGTGGATTCTTTTGAATAAACTCCTCATCCTCCCACATGGCCTCTTAAACTAGTAAGTTCTTCCAGTGGATGTGATACTGAGTCAAGGTTCTATTCCTTAGCTTCTTTGTGCATGTTTGAAGAATGCACTCTAGTTCCAAAATTATTTTTCGTTCTTCATCAAGTTCTGGTAGTACTGTTTGAGTAGGAATATTTTGCCCAATTACCTTCTTCAAACAAGAAACATGAAAAACTAGATGTATCTTTGTTGTTGGTGGCAACTCAAGCTTGTAGGCAACACTATAATATTTTGCATGATTTGGTATGGTCCATAATATCTTGGAGACAAATTATTATTGTTTTTTTGTTGCTTCATTGAGATTTGTTTATAAGGCTACAATCTCAAGTAGACTCAGTCCCCAACTTCAAAATTTCTTTCACTACAATGTTGGTTTGCTTGGTGTTTCATTCGATTTTATGCCATAGCTGAATTTTCCTTGAGTCCCGAAAGTACCTATTGTTGATGTAGCAAGTGGTCCTCTACTACCTAAACTCTTGGTGACACCTTTAATGATGGTGTGATGGAAGGAAGATGAAAATCTACCCATTGAGATTTTTTTTCTGAAGTAAAATAACACAGATATCCTTCCAAACATTTATTAACAACCTCAATTTGCCCATCTAATTGAGGATGATATGAAGAACTATGAGCCAGTTGAGTACCCAAACATGAGAATAAATCTTTCCAAAAGTGACTGGTAAATATAGGATCATGATCACTAACAATAACCTTAGGTGTACCATATAGCTTTTAGGTATTCTCCAAGAAAACTTTTGCCACTATACTTGTTGTAAAAGGATGTGATAATGCAATCAAATGTGCATATTTAGTGAGGTGATCAACTACTACCATGATGACATTATGACCTTCAGATTTGGGAAGCCCTGTGATGAATTCCATGGATACCTCTTCCAAACGTTGGCTAGGAATAGATAAAGGCTGCAAGAGACCTAGTGTCTTAATTCTTTCCCCCTCATCTCTTTAACAAAACAAACATTAAACCACAAATTTTTGAACATCACCTTTTATCCCTTCCCAAAAAAATCTCAGTTGACTTGATGATATGTCTTCAAAAATCCTTAATGATCACCAATTGGGGACTCATGTAGTTCTTTGAGAATCTTGTGTTTAAGAGTGGAATTCTTGCAAAGATAGAAGTGCTATTTATACCAAAGAATATTCCCCTTTAAACAAAGCTTATCTGAACTACTAGGTCACTTTTTATTTTTTGGATGAGATTACTTGTTGCAACATCATTTTTCCACTCTTCTTTGGCTTCTACCACCCAATTTTCTTGTAATGTTGAAAGGGCACACAGTAAGGCTTCATCTTTTTCATCCTTCTTGGAAAGTGCATCAGCCACATTATTTTCCTTCCTTCTCTTGTATACAATTTCAAAGTCATATCCCAACATCTTAGTGACCCATTTTTGTTGCTCTTTTGAAGATAGTCTTTGTTCCAAAAAATATTTTAGGCTATCATGATCTATCTTAACCTTGAAGTGGTGACCCATTCAATAAGACCTCCATTTTTTTACTGCATGAAGGATTGCTAGCATTTTCTTCTCATAAATAGGTTTGAGTTGATTTTTACCTTTTAATTGATGAATCTCAAAAGTAATTGGTCGACCTTATTGCATGAGAATTGCTCCTATCCCATTTCTAGAAGCATCACATTCCACAATGAATTCCTTGGTGAAGTCTGGATTGACAAGCACTAGAGTTGTACACATAGCCTTTTTCAATTGCTCAAATACTACATTAGTAGATTCGTTCTAATAAAAAGAATCCTTCTTCAATAGAGTGGTAAGGGGTGTTGCTATATGACCATAATTCTTTACATATCTTCTAAAGTACCCTATCATTTCAAAGAAACCGCGTAGCTTCTTAATGGTTTTTGGGATAGGCCATTCCATGATAGCCTTAATTTTGTTATGGTCCACCTTTACTCCTTCATGTAAAACTATGTGTACCAAATGCTCCACCTCCTTAAGACCAAAAGCGCACTTTGATGGCTTAGCATAGAGTTGATGATCTTTGAGTAATTGCAATGATTGATCTACATGTTGCAAATTTTCTTCCCAAGTCTTGCTATAAATTAATATATCATCAAAAAACACTAACACAAACTTTCTCAAGAACTTGTTAAAAATGGAATTCATCAAAATCTGGAATGTAGATGGTGCATTGGTAAGACTGAATGGCATCACCAAAATTCATAATGACCCTCATGAGTTCAAAATGTTGTCTCGCAAATATCTTCCTTCTTAATTTGAATTTGGTGATAACCTGATCTAAGATCTAACTTGGTAAAATGCATAGCTCCATTTAATTCATCTAGAATATCATCAATGACTAGAATAGGAAACTTATCTTTGATGGTGTACTTGTTGAGCACTCTATAATCTAGATACATGTTCCAAGTTTCATCCTTCTTATGCACCATCACAAAAAGTGAGGAGTAAGCACTTTGGCTATGCCCGATAATTCCTGCCTCTAGGATTTCCTTAACAATTTTTTCTATCTCACTTTTTTGTATGTATGGGTACCTTTAAGGCCTGATGTTTGGTTGCTAGCTCCCTGAAACTAGTTGTATGGTGTGTTCATGATCCCTCTTAGGAGGAAGTCCTCTAGGTATATCTGCAAGAATCACTGAGTGACGATCTATTATTGCTTGTAAATCTGGATGAGTAAGAGCATTAGATTGAGAGACTTCTGATGAACATATTTGGGCCACAAATCCATCCGCTCCTTTCTTAAGAAACTTTTGCATTTGATGTGGGGATTTTTCCTTCAATCCCCTTAGCTCCACTACCTTTCCTTTTGATTGAAATTGCATGAATAGTTCTTGGAAGTTCATCTCAATTGTTCCCAATTTAGTAAGCCATTACAGTCCCAAAACAATATCTTCCGAACCCATGAATATCACATACATTGGGGTATCAAGTTGATAATCTCCCATGGATAATTTGATGTTGTGACACTTCCCTGAACAACTAGTTGTGCCCCCATCTGCAATCAAAATCTAAAACTCTAGGGATGGATATATAAAACAATTTAGAAGAGTTGCCAACTTTTTATTGATGAAATTATGAGTGCTACCTGAGTCGATCAACATTGTTACTTTCTGCTTCTTTAAGAAACCCAGTACCTTGAGAGTTTGTGGTGTATTGAAATTTGAAAGTGCATGACAAGAAATAATTGGTTGAGAATCATGTGATTCCTCACCTAACTCCCTATTCTCCTTTTATATGGGCTCATCCTCTTCCTCCTCATTTGGACCTTCAATATGGAATAATTTCTTTTCACTACATTTATGTTCTTGATTGTATTTGCTATCACAGTTGAAACACAATCCTTTTTCTCTTTTCTCCTCAATTTGTTGTGGAGTCAACCTAGTACATTGAAGAAGATAAGGTGTTGAATAACCTTTCTCTCTTGTCACATTAGCCCCTTGCTTTCTACAAATCAAGAATTTCTCCTCTACCCTATGTGCCAATATAAAAGACTCATTACTGAGCTAGGACTAAACATTTGTACCTCATGTTGAATGCAATCCTTGAGACCACCAAATAATAAATCATTCAAGTTCTCCTTTGTAATTGTACCCACTCTTAAGTATAGATTTTAGAATTTTTGAATATAATCCTAAACTGATCCTGTTTGCTGAAGCTTAACAAGCTGGCTAAAGAAGTTTTGTCACACTATTGCTATGTTGTGCTTGGAGTTCTTCTATAAAAATTGACCATGATACAGTGAGACCCTTTTTCCTCCTATTAGCACAAAGCCAATGATGCTAAATGAATTGATCTGGTTCTAGATATAAGGAAGCCATTGTGACCTTTTGTCCATATGGGGTTTGATGTACCTCAAAAAAATTATCCATTTGATTTATCCATGTTAGAGGATCCTTGCCATCAAATTTGTGCATATCCACCTTTGGAAAAAAATTCCTAGATCCCATAGGAGTATTAATTTTTTTGTCATTATTAATTGACTTGAAGGTTTCACTTTGATTGCTTGACAACTCCTTCTGTGTTTCACTCATATAAGTGCTAAACATGCTTTGTATATATGATATCTCTCCTTGTAAGACACACATATCCCTCTTAACCTCTTCCTTGAACTTACTTATTTCCTCATTGGGATTACTATCCTCTATTGTTTCCCAATCTTGATCAGAAGATTTCCATGGTGTGATAGCATTCTTTTTGCCTCTTGTTGGAGGCCCTGTCATGATGGAAAACAATATTTTTGAAATAAATCGCACAATTAAAATATAATTTCTCTAATTTTTTATTTTTTATTTTTACTGTAACTTACTAGGGCCAAGATACCCTTACTAAGGAAAATCCAAAAAAAAGGACAAATTTGCTACCTTCAAAGCTATTTTTCTGAATTTTGTAATAACTTGCTTATTTTTGCTTCAATTTCTCCAAGCTTCAAAACGTAGGCTCCTCTAATATGTATTCAAAAACACAATACAAGTTATACTCCAATTCGACAAGATGCGAGAGATATGTAGATCTCAATAAATTGTGTAGAAATAGTAATTCTACAATAATTTGCTCAAATTTGCTCCAATTCCTCAAAATTTTGGACTATATCTTCTTTAATATATTCTTCAAAAACCATTTAAAAATATTTGAAAATTTTGCTAAGATCTGAAAGTTATGCTCCTCCCAAAATTGCCCAAATACTAAGAAAAAATCTTGCCTCTATGGTGCCAAGATCATGCTCTGATACCACTTGTAATGAAATAACTTGTACAATAGAAGAAATAATATGAAATATTATATAAATACTTGATAATTACTGAGAGTAATAGGCCACTTCAAGGGGGCAACTTCCAAATATCTCCAATGAGGACACACTTCACAATATGATAATAGAAATAAGACTCACAACCTCCTATATATACCTAATTATGATTAGTTGAATAGACATAACCCTACATAACACCTAGGCTGACCTACCTACCTAAATAATTATATAATAATGATAACATGACTTAATTAAGGATTAAGATAGCCACAAGTCGACTAGTCATAACCCTATATACACCAATATTAAGGGCTTAACAGTAGATATATATCATGGAAATTGAACTTTCTTGGGGAAGAGAGTGTCTTACTCAAGATTATGTCTCTAAACCTAAAATTTTCAATTTTGAGCGAACAATTAGGTGGCAAGCTTCTCTTATAAAGTTACTTTAAACCAAAAGTTGTCTTAAACTAGAAAATAATGACCTATAAATGGTTTTCACACTATCAGTAAAGAATTTTACAATCATGGTTTTTCCTACAACCCATGCACATGCTTTAAAAACATTTCAAACATTCCATGAAATACTCCTTAGCGGTTGCAATGATCATGATAGACCATAATATAGGTGAAATATTGTCTGTGACTACAAATTAAGTGTACACCATTCAACAGTAAAACAATTTTTAGGTGATTTGAGTTCATAACAAGCCATTTCACATATAACATTAATGAGGAAAGAAGGCTCTAATTGAAAATTTTTTGAATGTCAAAAATAAGAAATAGTACATATATTCAATTATAACTTGAAAAACAACACTTGTAGGAAGATTGGTCACAAAGCACTACTTGTGTTCAGGTGTGCAGAAAGGAAACTAAAATGTGTACACGACTCCTAGTGGGCTTTTGTATGTGTAGAAGTGGACTCAATGTTTGTAAGCTACAAGGGGATTTATGCAACCTAAAACATGTATGATTAGATATGGTATCACAACCTAAAACATAAGAATTGAAGTTATGATTGAGATTCTTTATGTTGAAAAGTGAGCTACCAAGCTATATTGTATTAATGACAAATTTGAAAATTGAAGTGGCATGAGGTTCAAGCACATCCTTTGGGTGGTCAACCTAGGTTATAGTTGTGTGTATTGAAAAGTTAGACTAACAAACTTATAAAACTCACACATGTTTAAGAAATTTTATGTAATTTCTAAGATATTAATCAATAACAATTTTTATTTATTTTTTATTGAAAGGAATTTTTTCTCTTTCTAAATAATTGATCTTTGTGAAATTTTATTATCTCTTAAAATTCCTTTATTTAGGAGGATAGTAAGTTGGGGAGGGGGGTGTTATTGACATGATCACAACTATTTAACTAAAATGTTTCAAATTTTTGTCACTCTTTTTATTTTCTTTCTAATCCTATTTAGATAAAACTTTGATGGGGTTTTGTCATTTTGTGGGATTCTATTGCTTTGCATTTAGCCATGTTGCATGCACATCACATTTCAAGTGAGCTTTGCCTCTCTGCTAATCAAAGATCATCTCCATGTAGTGGAGTGTTTCACATCACAAATACCTTGCTTCTTCGGTGAAAATAGTGTATGATGGACTAGGATATGTAGGTTATTCATTGACAAATTTGTAATAGAAGTTTTTACAAACTTCAAGGTTAATTGGAGTACATCACTACTAATAACATTAATGTTTTATTTTGTAGCTTTCAATATTCCTTTAATAAATCATATGATATTTAGCTTGTACCTTTTAAAAGTTGTTGGTTAATGGGATGCAAATATTTCTTCAAGTTTATACAATCAATTTTGGTATACGCTATGTGATTGGCTAGTAAAGTTGTGTCTATGTATTGATTTTGTATTTGAATTTTTTTATGATGTTAGGATGGCAAGCTATACTACACCTTATTTTTATATTCATTTTGATAATTCTATAAGTGATATGTAGGTTATTCATTGACAAATTTGTAATAGAAATTTTTACAAACTTCAAGGTTATTTGGAGTACATCACTACTAATAACATTAAAGTTTTGTTTTTGTAGTTTTCAATATTCCTTTAATAAATCATACGATATTTAGCTTGTACCTTTTAAAAGTTGTTGGTTAATGGGATGCTAATATTTTTTCAAGTTTATACAATCAATTTTGGTATACACTATTTGATTGGCTGCTAAAGTTGTGTCTATGTATTGATTTCATATTTGAATTTTTTTGTGATGTTAGGATGACAAGTTATACTACACATTATTTTTATATTCATTTTGATAATTCTACAGGGTTTTGTTATTGGACAACTTGCTTGTATTTATTAGAAACAATTTTAAGAAGCTTGCCTATAATTGTTCTTACAATAGATCTTGGTTACTTTGCACTTGACTTCTAAGTAGTGCACTTTAACTATTCCTATTTGTTTAAATTCATGAAAATTATTGTTACCTATCAATTATAGTAGTCTACGATCTATAAATACACAATTGATTATTAAGTAGTTTCCCATCTTTAAATTCACACTTGATTATTAAGAAAAGGAAACAAAAAAACGCACATTAGAGCACTAATGTAACCTTATTTTATCCAATATGACAATATAGAGACTACAAGCTATATTTATGCTCTCAAATCAACAACTCCTTTGGGTGCATAGTTTAAACAAGGGATGCGATGCGTCACAGTTCCTGCCATATGCTATAAAAGAGCTTAGAATAGAGTTTTATTAGTTTGATGGGAATTTATGTTACCTTGGAATATGCCATAAACTTATGAAAGTAACTGACAAAAAAATTAGCAAATAAACTTAAAGAGGGTTGTAGAACAATAATTAGTGGACATAATAGGACATAATAGTAAAAGTGCATGCAACATATATTAACCAACTGTAGAAAACATTGAAGGCTATCAAATTTTAAAGTGGAAAGAAGTATGTATATAGAAGGCTGTTAAATTTATGTGCAATAGAATCTGACAGTAGATAAATACATTAGCATTGTAGTAATTCTATGACAACCCATGACTTGATTGAGTTTATCGTGGGAAAAATCAAAATGATGTTCATATTTATGTGCATTTTCATAATGCAAAATCTACATTGCTTTTCCATTTTCTGAAGCAAGAACTACATTCACAGAAGCAAGCACAGATTAGAATAAAAAAATTGTACAAACGTCGAACCTATCAGTTATGTTATGATACGATCAGAACTCAATACAAAACAAATATAGATAACTGAAAAGCATAACTGTAACTAACCAAAAAATGATAAAGGACTCCAGCATGACAAGTGATGTAGACGCTGTAGTAATAAAATTGTGAAAATGATGTGTGATATCATTGCAAGTGTAACAAATAGAAGATTATGTTGTTATATGCCAAGCATAGTTTTTTCAGAATGTTCTCTTGTGAATTTATTTGCTAAAATTAGAAGGGAATTCTGCGCTCTCTATATGATTGATTTAAAGAATTGATTTGATCCTATAATTTTGTTAGAATTGTGCTGTTGTAGTATTGGTCGAAGTATTAATTAGGTGTAATGCCTTGTTATATAACACAAGTTTCTAATCCTTTTACAGACTGTAATCACCTACAATAAACCATATGCAAGTAGATTAGTACCTAAGGTTTAACTTATTAGTTGGATATTGTCCAAACTGTTTAGTTGTTTTGTTGGGGTGCTGGATTTCTCCACGTTACTAAAGGGATTTATATTAGAGGTTTTCTCAATTTAAAAAATCAATTAGAAATACTACACAAAATCAAGTAACAAGAAATGTGAATATGAAAACTACGACCATGATAAATGAAGGCCATAGACAACCAAACAATAACCAAAAGGAGCTCGTGAAATAGAACACTTGCCTCCGAAAATTAAAAACCAGCGATCAAAATAACAATCAACAAAAATAGCCTACAAAACAAAAGACTTCTCTTCAAAAGTTAAAAAAGAGCATTTGAAGCAATAATCCAACTCTTTAAAAAAGGGAACAGAACATTATCTGCAATTGAAGTATTCCAAAACACAATTAAAATCTGGTCTAACATCCCTGCTGCTAGCCTCCTTGTCACATCTCTTAGTTTCTGTGCTAGATTGCACTTGGCTGTTTGACTCTAAAAAGATTGTTTCTCTGCATTAGTAGCACTATTTTTTGGCCTTAAAATTGGTAAAAATGCGAGGTCTAATCTAGAGCATCTCAATATTTCTCTAAATCAGGAATTAGCTCAACTAGAGGCGTCCATGTTGTTGATGGCAAAAGTTTTTCATAGAAGTTAATCTTAAATTGTTGATTTATAAGGCAAGTCGCAGGAGGAGGATATATGATATAATCTTAATGAAGCAAGCTTGAACTGATCCCATGCAAGAGAGCGCATTTGCCCAAACCTCAGTATTTAACACTCCAAAGAAAGAGATAGGTTGCTACATTCAAGAATTGGGGATCAATTCAGTCACAGCTAGATAATTGGAGGCCTAAACCATATTGAATGTAAATGATGTGAAAAATAGCGTGGCAGAACTTAGAATGAAACAAACTATAAAGAAATAAAAGTAAAACTATAAGAAATAAAAATGATTCAATTAGATTGGAAAGGAAACACTTTCTCATAGCTCCCTTTTAGATGCACAACTTTTATAGTGATAACAGAACTGAAAATAAACCATGCTATTACTTGCAACATCTGGCTTATAATTTTAGACTGGAGCATCTTTGAGAAATCATGGAACTCCTACAACATGGAATAAGTCTGCCATCTGAAAACATGAAATCAATACATAGAGCAGTTATATTTGTAAGTTGTTCAATCTAGAGCTGAAGCTTTTTCTGCTTGTTGCGTGATTGATATGTAGGTCACTCTCTCAAATCTGATTTGATACTAGAAGAGACATTCCTTAAAAAGGTTTTTCAGCCTTTGCTCCAATTATAACAAAACTGGAAGTCAAGCCCCTGAAATGAGCAGACCAATAACATGCATATCAAAGAGAAATTAATAAAGATCTATATAAATTTGAGGCATGTATCTTTTTATTTTGAAGATATTCTTTTCGTCAAAAATAATGTTTATGGCAAATCTGGAGATCAACAAATTCGAAGATGATTGCCTATAAAGAGAAAACTAAAAATTAAACAGAGCATACCAATTCATACATTCACTATTGAAATAGTGGTAAGACAATAAGTAAATCCAATTACAAGCTTTATAGTATAATAATTCTGCAATTTTTCAACGTATACTAAGACCATCAGACAGCATTGAATCTGCAATCTGCAAGTTGAAAACATTAAGACCCATCATTTGGTCTCAATATCTATTCATATTAATCATAAGAAAAAAAAGGTACTGAAATAAGGCACGCAAATCTTTCAATAATCATCTTTAGCGATGAATAAGAACGAGAACAATCAGAGTACTCCTGCTCCCGATGTAAAGGATAATATGCAGATATTTGGCAGCATTAATAGCGGCTCGAATCTTTTTCAAACCAGCCATAACTTGAATCCTGGTTACTCGCATAAAATTACTGAGCGCAGAGAAAATCATCATTGCAGAAACATTAAGTTTTGTCAAGCACAATAGATAAGCATTTACGGGTTTATAAAAACTTAAATCAGGAAGTCACGAAAAACGAGATGGATTTCGGATAAACCCAGACAAGTAATTCTCTAAACAAACAAGTACCAAACAGCAATTTGGCCTAAAGAGCATCCATCATCTCAAAATATTTTACAAACCCACTTCATGTTGGAATTAAAACTGAGAACCCAGTTAAACAAAATTCAAAGTCTTTTAACCCATATGAATTGGAGATCAGTTAAACCCAATTCCCCGATGAAATGCCCAAATTCAGAAAGAGTCCTTACCACTTGGTGCTGGAACAAGCATTGGCTGTGGAGCAGATGTTACTATGTACTGGAACAATTTACCTATTTCAGCTGAACGCACCAAAACGCTGAGAGAGAATGAAATAGCGTATGAGAAGCGATCGGAAAGAGAAAAGCACAGGTAGATGGGTAACAATTCCTCTTGTCAACACCTAGATGACAAATGGGAGACGTGGATATGGACTAACAATATTCAATGTCAACAAATGCAGAAGAAAATATTTGCAGAACCATGATGTTTTAAATTTAATATGTCATACCTGGATAAATGCCAACCGACTACAAGCATTAAGGAATGTTAATTAATTCCCAACGACCAAAGACAAATGCAAAGATTTAATGGCACAGAGATACTATGTCAGGGGTATTTATTTGTTCATAGCTATTAAATATACATACAGCAGCGTGGCAACATACAGCAGGAGCGTTACATATTTACGCAAGGACCTTCCTCCATAAAGATCTATAAATTGCATCTTCTTACGCTCCTAATTGCTCAAACTTCTTAGAGAAAACATCTCAAGCTAACGATTCTCTGTTGCTTTTGAGAATTTCAGGTTTTCAATCGGTTTCACTATTTGGAACTCGTGGCCGCCTATTAACAGGTAATTCATAACTTGTGCAATTCGAATTAAGGTTTTTCTTTGTTTCATCAGAGTAAGGCCCCGGGAGGGATTGATTTAAGCGTTGAAGATTTTTACGATGGCACGGGAGGGATTGATTTAAACCCTAAGAAGAAAACAAAGCAAGTGCGTATGCATATTGATTTTTTTTCCCTTGTGATATTTTTTCTTCTATTAGTAAAATGGAAAATGGGAGCCCCAGGTCGATTGTGTGCGCTAATGGCAACCAATTCCCGGGGTCATTCGGGTTGCCCAGGCCTACACGTTTAATTAACGCAGATTGCTCTATGGCCAATGGGCTAGGCATTGAAAATAGCTTACGGCCTGTAACTTGGCTTCACATCGTGTGGGAATTTGATCTTGAGTTTCGGATATTACCGTCCGTAGGCTTTGGGAGTGCCTTTTGTCTGTAGTTTTCTTTAATGCGGTGCAGAGAATTTGAACCTCGGTTTCTAGCTTTATCGCCAATGTTATTTTGGAGTGTAATTTTGGCAGTGGGTTGCGCTAGCACTGTGTAAGCAGTTGAGCTTCAATCTCTGACCTTGTTTCCTCTATGCTTTGTGAATGCCCTTCTGATGGTAGGTCGTCTTAATGCAGTGTGGGGATTTGACCTTGGGCCTTCGACGTTATTGCCAATGTGCTGCTTTTCCAATGGCCGTTAGGGTGTAAGCACGGCAATTTGAAGTCGATTCTCTGGATTTATTGTCCATCTCCTTAGAGAGTGTTCTCTAAGCTATAGCTGGCTTTCACAGTGCGTGGGGATGGAAACTTCAGTCTGCGGCCTTACTGCTCATTCGTTGCTTTGGAAGTGTGGTGCAGTCCGTAGTTTGGTTATATGTTGCAGGTCCCTTGGTTGTGTCCTTTGGGTTGTAGGTCCATTTAATGTTGTTTAGGGATTTAAACTTACAGAGGATACCCTATTAACGCATTATGAATTTTACTGGAATTTATTAAAGTAGCTTGTAGCCACGAACAATTTGCTTCATCAAGCAAACAATGTTAACTACGATTTCTTTGGCAAAGTGCTTATCGGGAATATAGGCAGTTTGCTTTTTTCTTTTGGATATTTAACATGTATTTATATCTAGTGTCTTGCAAAATCTGCCGAAGGGGAATATTGATGTCATGAAGTTAATACAGCATCTTTAATTTGTGGGTATTTACTATTTCATTTATTCTGGAGTTTGCATTAGGGCTGCCTGTTCGTCCCCCACCTTGGCAATGCCATTTTTTTGAGATGTTAGTCAGTTGTTTCAGGAAAATTCTTAGTGTACTTGCATTCAAAATTGGAAAGTTGAGAATAGTTCCATTTCCACTCTACTATAATCTGGCGAATAACTGTAGAATTTCAGGGGCCAACTATAGCTCCCTCCTGCCCTAACAACTATAGCTGGCGAGGGCCCTACAAATATACCTCCCAGAAGGCCAATATATCCCCCCTACTGCCTGACTGGGCCTGTTGGGTGGGAACTATAGTTGGGTTGGGTGGGTCTGGGGTGGGAGGAGGAGCTGGTTATCTATTTCCATTTTTAGAGCCACTTTCATGGATGATTGCTAGGTTTGTTTTTGTTTTCAAACTGATGCTGTAATTTAAAATATTGCTTGTACCTTTTATATCTTGCAAGTACCTCTGGAATCATTTTTCTCAAAAGCTTGGTATTTATACCTGAATTTTATTCAAGGTTAATTTGATATATTATTATGTTTTCTAGAATTGAAGTTGCAGCCTCTACTGTAAGTACTTCCTTTATTATTTTTTGGGTAGGATATATTTTATATTATTTACCTGATGATTGGCCAGTCTTCACGTTTATTAATACCCTGATATCCTGCAAATGTTAAATTGTGATAATTTTAGGTAGTAGCTGTTCTAGTTAATAGACTGGTGTTACACTTTTACCAAATTGGATTATAATGTAGCTAATATTTTTTTCCCTTGCTGGGAAACTTTGTCAGAATAATTGTTTCTAATTGAAAACATTTGTGCATACTATTCTAATCTTTTGCATAGCAAGAGAGAGTTGTGTTTTTGTTATTTTTGCATCTCCTTGGATGTCATTTCACTCAATCTTTGCACGGTGATCAGTGATTCTGAAGATTAGGATTGCAAGGTGATTTTGATTTTCCATAACAATTTCCAAACCAATTCCTTTGAAATGACGAGTCAAAGTTATCTCTGAGCCTTTGATACATTTTCAACCTCTATCTTGCTGTGAGCTTAGGATATTTGTGGATAAGAAGTTCACTCTTTGTTGATAAGAAATAATGTGACATTTGTAGAAAGGAAAGATATTTGTGATCTCCCTTTATCAGGATGGGAACAGTCTTTGGACTTTCCATTCACACATTGCCAAGGCAACCTGCTGCTGGTGCTACATGTATTGAATTTATGAAAGTCTGTTTTGCTGACATTATACATTTTTGTTGTTTCTGAAACAGAAGTAGTTAAGCTGTTTCTTATTTCATTTTGAAAGATGTCTGATTTTTATTACATATTTGAATTTTGTTTGTGCAGGGTTGTTCAAGGAATTTGTTTCCAGCTGACTATAAAAAATTCACCATTTTGATAAATTCATGGATATTGATAAGACAGACTCAATTATTGAATGAATCGACCATTGTAAAATGATGGATATTGATCAGAATCAGTCAGATATTAGGAATGATGATCTTCACAAGGTACGTGATGATATTTCAGATGGCGAATTACTAGAAGATGATCATTCTAGAAGCCCAGATGAGTTATTTGGACCAGAATCAAGAAATAAGGAACATATCAGAGAATGGGAAAATGAAAATGACAAATTAAAAGAAAAAGAGATCAAGTCAGAAAGGCCTAAAGATTATGGTAGGGAACGAGATAAAGATGACAATTCACTCAAGGAGAAGGAGAAACTTAGGGATCATGACAGGCATAAAGATCGAGATCGTGAGAAGGATAAAAATAATTTCCGGGATAGTGATAAAGACAGGAAACGAGAACTTGACAGGGTTGAAACCAGGGCTAGGGATGAGGACAAAGAAAAGCATAGAGGTAAAGGCAGAGAGAAAGCTAAGGAAAGAGAAGGTGGGAGGGACAAAGAAAACGAAGGCAGTTCTAAACATCAGGACAAGGAGAAGGATAGGGAGAGAGGGAAAGAGAGGAGCAAGTCAAAAAAGAGGGATAGGGAGGATGATAAAGGAATAGGAAGAAGAAAGGATCTGGAAGTTGGCTATCGAGATGCTGGAAAACAGGAGAGAACAAAGGAGCGAAACAAGGATATTGAATTTGATAGAGATTTTGAAATCCCAAGAGAAAGAAAGGAGAGGGGCAGAGAGAATGATCGAGAAAGGGAGAAGGAGAAAGATAGAGATGGAGAAGGCAGGGAGAAGGATAAGGATAAACATAGAGACAAGGACAGAGATAGAGGAAAGGAAAAGGATAGAGAAAAGGAGAAAGACAGGGACAAGGAAGGGAGAGAGAAGGAGAGGGATAGACCGAGAGACAAGGACAGAGACAGAGAACAGGAAAAGGAAAGAGAAAAGGAGGAGAGAGATAAAGACAGGGGCGACAGAGAACGGGAAAAGGAAAGAGAAAAGGAGGAGAGAGATAAAGACAGGGATAAACTGAGAGATAAGGGCAGGGATAGAGAAAGGGACAAAGACAGAGATAAGGGGGAGCGAGAGAGGGATAGGGATAAATCAAGAGATAAGGACAGGGATAGGGAGAAAGACAGAGAGAGGGAGAGAACTAGGGATAGAGATAGGGATAAGGGTAGGGACAAAGTTAAAGAGAGGACTAGAGACCGAGATCGAGAAAGAGAATCAGACAGAGATAAAGAAAGAGAAAAGGAGGATAGATCAAAATCAAAGGATAAAGAAAGTAAACATGGAAGCAAATCTAAACAGATAGAATCCAGGGAATATGATGATGCAATTGAGAAAGAGAAGAATAAGGAAAGGGATAATGAAGAAAAGATTCAAAGAGAACCAGACAATCACAACTTGTCAACAATTGAACTGCAAGAAAAGATTGAAAAGTAAGAAATAGTTCTTTGCTATTGCAACTTGCTTTAAAATAGACTATAATCTGTGCTACTTAACTCTCTTTTCATTTCACTCAGTCCATGATTGTCTGAATTTCCATTGCTATAACTTGATGAATGATATATAACTTCGTCTTCCTTGGAATAATTTTCATGGGTTCTATGCAGTAAACAATATTCTGAAGTAATGCTTTTCATTGCCTTCTGTTTACTTTAGGATATGATACAAATTATTATTCTTTTCAACAGCATTGTTCAAGTATTTTAGAAAAAAACATGATTTTTTAGTAATAATATTATAATGTTTTGAAGACTGCGGGAGGAAAGAATTAAGCAGAAGTCAGGTGGAATGGAAGTTTTATCATGGGTTAACAAGAGTAGAAAGATTGAGGAACATAAAAATGCTCAGAAGGAAAAAGCTGAACGTCTCGCGAGAATTTTCGAAGAGCAGGTTTGTATTCTTTAGAGGCTTACATTCTACTCTACTAGTTTAAGAGTTTCTCATTTTATTGATCAAATTATCTTTGAAAAATTGGTGCCAAATTTTTTCTACTGAATGCCAACTTCCTTTTAATGGTTTTGTTTTATTAGGATAATGTGGAGGATTCAGACAGTGATGATAATGAAAAGATGAAGCACAGTGGAAGTAATAATTTGATCCCTAGCCAATTTCTCTGATTCTGAACTATTTAAAATGTGTATTTAGTTTAGTTTCGTGATCATGCATCTATAGGCATTGGAAAGTCTCTTCTTAATAATTGATTTATCACAGAAAAATAAAATACATTTTAGATAGCAAAGTCTTCGAGTCAATCTTTCTTGTTATAACTTTATTTTTAAATTTTACTAGATAATTAATTATATCTGTTTTCTTGCAGAGGATTTGGCAGGATTGAAGGTTCTTCATGGGCTTGATAAAGTAATGGAGGGAGGTGCAGTTGTGTTGACACTCAAGGACCAGAACATTCTTTCTGGTGGTGATATTAATGAAGGTATACTGAAATAAAGCAATTACCTGCAAGATTTGGATTCATCTCATGTTTTGGATGGTGAAATGAGTCTTTCACATTTATTATTGCAGATGTTGATATGCTTGAAAACATTGAAATTGGAGAGCAGAATGCTAGAAACGATGCCTACAAGGCAGCCAAAAAGAAAACTGGGATATATGTAGACAAGTAAGTGGTATAGTTGTTTTGATTATCAAGTTCTGAATGTTATATCCTCAGTCTTGGAACAGCTAAGCAATTATTTACTTTTTCTGATAGATTTCAGAATGACATAAATGCGGTTAAAGCAATTCTTCCTCAGTATGATGATCCATTTAAAGAGGAGGTGAGTTTTATTCATGATGTTCAATTTATATGGTCTTCTTCTCCTTTAAACTCTTTTTTAAATGATAGCTTAACTTCTTTTCAGGGGGTGACTCTGGATGAAGTGGGAGGTATTAATGATGAATACCAGAAAAAACTTGATGAGGTATACTGATATTTGTTTTTTTTCTTTCAATTCATTCTTGCAGGAGCAGTTGATTTTTGTTTTTAGTTAATGAGGTCTTTTGTTTTTCTGGTTTAATAATAGAAGCTTATGCGGTATATTTCATGCTTGGTAATTTATAATTAAGCCCTTCTTTGTATTTGGCACCTGATAATAGTATTTTTGTTTGTGTCAGATACGTAAGAAGTTGCATATTGCAGCCATGGGCAATCAAGCTGATGAATCACAGGCTCAACCTGGAACGAGCACATCTGATTATTATACTCATGATGAAATGCTTCAATTTAAGAAACCCAAGAAGAAGAAATTGCGGAAGAAGGATAAGCTGGATGTTGATGCACTTGAAACAGAAGCAATTGCTTCTGGATTGGGTGCTGAAGACCTTGGTTCCAGGGCTGGTACACAGAGAAAGATTTTGAGGGTGGAAGCAGAGAAAGCGGAGGCTCAACAACGGAAAGATGCATACGGAACTGCACGAAATAAAGCAACAGAGGCTTCCAAAGGGCTGCGAGATGCAAAACCATCAGATGAAATGCAGGTGGATGATGATGGTGATACTGTTTTTGGTGGGGAGGACGAAGATCTATACAAATCATTGGAGAAGGCTAGGCAAGCAGCTCTAAAGAAACAAGATAAAGGTATTGGCTCTGGTCTTCAGGCAGTGACTCGCATAGCAGTATCTGCAAATCAGTTGAATGGAGATAGCCAAAGCCTGTCATCAAATGAAGCACCGGACAATAAAGTTTTATTTACCGAGATGGATTCTCTCAGCATGATATCATCATGGAGTCACTCAACATGATGCTCAACATGACTGTGTATGTGTGAAATAAACACAAGCTCCCATCACAGAGTCACTCAATATTATTTTGTCATGCAGTCTGTAAATATGATATCCACTATGGCTATTCCCATGAGTGGAAAGAGCAACGAGCTCTTTCACCTCAAAATTCTGTCTCCGAGAAAAATGCATTACAACAGTTTTCAGCTCAAATTTCTCCGTCTCCAGAAAAATGCCTTTCACATCAAATGTCTCCATCATAGAGAAATGCATTATAGGGGCTCTCACCTCAAATTTCTTGGTTTTAGAGAAAATGTATTAATACACATAATAAGAACAAGTGAATGCTAAGATTCCCTCTCAGCAGGGGCAGCTCACAGCTTTGATCATCACAATCAATTACAATTGGCTTCAATGTTTGACCAAACAATTGGCTTTCAAAGAAACAATGCCTGCTTGCTGATCCCCTTCAAAGTACTTGGCATTTTCCATCTGCCACTGAAGCTCCTAATGTCAAATCCAGACTGGCTGTGCAATGCCGTTCTCTGCAGCTGAAGATATTTTTTAATGGAATTTATCTCCCTCTGAATGCCATTTCTTCCTCTTTGAAGAAACTGATTGCAATGACAATTTGTTTAGGTTCTTCCTCTTTAATGAAGTTATGTACCAACAATTCAGTCCCATGGGTGCATGCAATGTACATGTTCATTTATTAACTATTTCCGCACCCTGCATAACTTTCTTACAAGATGCATCAAGCTCTTACTTCCTTGAATCCCTTATGAAATCTCTCATCATCCTTTTGTTTCTTGATCTGTCCTGGAAGTATTTTAGAGAGATAAATAATAGACTAATAGTTCATAGAGTCAAGCTATCCTAAAGTGAAATATCCAGATCACTGCTAAGAGCATACATGATTCACTATTCCCGGTGTTATTGCATGAATTAATAATTTATCACTAACTACATAAAATTTCATGATCAATATTCAAAGGTACAACCATCAAATACTTATCTCTTTGTTGTTGATCCTCAGACTTGATCCCTTACAGCTTTTTGATGTAATAAGATCGAAATCCAGATAAATTACTCTCTGTACACTTGGAGGCATAACATCCTGATAGATAGCAAGTCTGGGACCAAAAGCATACACAATTCCTATCTCCAGCGAGGTCAGGCTTTGGGAAGTCCATTTCCCATTATAAACCATTCAAGTAAGGTGTTCTCTGTGGCCTAACAACAACATGCCATTTTCCTGTAACTCGAGCAAGATGAATCTTTGCGCCCAGAAATGCCACCCCTTTATTACGCGATTACATAGAAAAATGATCTAAGCTTCCAGATTGCATTGGGTCTCAGATTTTAAAAAATATCGCAGAAACAATCTGTATAAATTTCCAACAACAATCACGAGAGAAATTTTCTGAAGTGGCTCCAATAATCACAAAGCTATGAAGTATTTTCTACTTGCTATGAGAATATGTCCATGGACTGGGCATCATTACCCTCACAATGATATACGGCAGCACTAGGGAATGCAGTTTCTTGAAAGGACGAACAAGAATAATTTTACCCAATTGCATATGTAGAATTTGGCTCATTACACAGTTTAAAAATAACACCTTGGATTTCAATCAATTGCTCGAAACTGCTATTTTCTTTTATTGAACTTGGCTCTGATACTATGTCAATGTTTTTAGTATTTATAGCGGGAATGAAAAATAACAGCCGAACATAAGGGAAAAAACAAAGACACCAAGATTACCCTGGGAAAATCCTCCTTGAGAGAAAAACCCAACCACACCAAGAGAAATCTCTTTATTGAATACAAAATGTGTTTAAACACAATTCTATAAAATGCTGAGACTGCATGCTTTAGAACAAACCCAATACAGATTACTTCTTTATAATAATGTGAAGTTAGATAACCTTCTCTCACGGACTGATATATGCGTTAATACAGAACTTACAATACAGAAAACTATACTTATGAAGAACTACACTCACAGATTACAATCTGTATCAGATATGCTTGGTAAAAACCAGACTCGTGCAATAATCATTAATATAAAAATGACATGCTCTGCAGATATAATTCACTACAACATAAACATCATCTGCTTCAGACTTGATGGTAGCAACCCATACATAAAATATGACTACAGATATATTCCACTGGGAATAGCAACAAACCCAAATTATCACTAAAAGTCTCTACTATTACTTTCTTGACTGACTTCAACAGCAACGTAAATGCTGGACCGGTGACTTTTAAGAGTACCAGGAGAAACAAGAAACTGAGATGCTTTGCATTCCAAACAGCCATGTAGTAAAGGCCACTATGGAGATCAACAGACATGCACACATATGACCTTCCATTTTCCAGCGCTGAGGACTCTTCATTGACCTCAAAAGACGTAACTTTACAAATGGAATATGGTCCAGATAGTAGATTCTTCACAATCTCAGAATGCTTGAACATGAGAAGGAAATAGGCATCGCTAAGTGAAGGCATCACAAACATACCACCTGTATGTTGAAGAAGTCATAGTAGGTAAGAAGAATGTCCTCTTGGAGCTAGGAACTCCAAAAGATATTATTTATAAGAACACATTTTGAGGCGATTCTTAATATAATATTTTACTAAATATTTTGATCAGATTTGAATGTTATTGTTGTCTGACTAATGTTTGTATTTATCAAATTTTGAAATTATTACAAAACTTTTCAGTAATAACATATCGGGCTTGTGAAAAGAAGTATGACAAATTCCTTTTAATGATGCTTTTGCAGGATTCAACGTTATTGTCTCGTTTTGAGTCAAAATTCTACTTGAGCCCAAAAAGAAGAAATACAAGTAAGCTAGACCTAAAATAATTTCAGCAGAGCGATGAAGGTAAAGCGATACAAAACACTCTGATAGTAAATTGGCTTTAGAAAGATTACAAAACACTCTGAATTGTGGTGCTCAAATAGACAAAACTGTAATGTCCCCTCTCCTTTAGGAACTTAGCAACCAATAATAAATCGATAAGCCTTTTCTTTTGTTAAGTCCCCAAGGCTGAGCGATATTTTAAGAAAAGAATGAGTTGTTTCTGAATCACTTAATTTTTTTATTTCCAGGCATTGACAGGGGCCACTTTGAGTTGCAAAAGATTATTTCATGATAGCCACTTATGAGGATGATTTTACTAATTAATGGTAAACTTAATACCTGAGGCTAGTTGTGTGAAATCCAGGATTTTGATTTGTTCACAGTTTTTTGATGGAGAGTATAAGTGGGCCGATGGGGATTAGTAATGATTATGCACCTTATGAAATTGTTTTCTCTGCAAGAAATCACCTAGCCTTGCTTTTTACAGGACACAAACCCTGTAGAAGTTTTCTTTCAGAAAAACCCCAGAAGAATTAGTAAGGAATCAGTTCAGTCTCAGAGTTTCAAGCTTCAGTAGAATTGGGTACAAATATGTATTCAGTTGATAGTTTAGAAGCAGTGTAAGGGTCTTCTCACAGAAAGTTTGGTGTTTTTCATCAGCCTCAGCATACAAGCAGCCAGTATATTTAAAATGTAGCACTCAGTTATCTTTCCAAGGTCTGCTGGACAAATCCTGTGACAGCGATCAGACCAATGCTAGTGGTAGGCCTGTTGTAGGAATTTGATTGTTTTTTCTATTAAGATAGTTTAAACATTTACATGTATATCAGAAGTCTGAAATAAACCATCATATCACATCCCCATTTACATGTACAGTTACAAAAATTATGGGGAGGTGATAACAAAAATTAAAAGATCCGAGCACTATCAGTTTATACACTTACATCAACTAATCACAGCTTATATTTAACATATTTATCATAGCAAAAAATTGACTAAAGAAGAAATCTAGCTCCAGCCATCATTCTGGCTGTCATGCCCCTTTTGAGCCACTGGGACTTCTTCACTGCTCTGGGTCACATCAGCAAATGCCTCCTCCTGTCTGCCTGGGCTGGTTCCCTGAATTACATTACTAGCATTATTCAGCTCAGCTGCCTCTGAAGGGGTTAACAAGCTTTGGTATTCAGCAATATAATTAGCTGCATGCACACTGTCCTTATTGATCAGCAAGCTGCCTTCTCGCATAAGGATCATAAAATCACTCCTGGAGATATGTAACACCAACGCCACCTGAGACATAATGTGAAAATGGGTGAGTTTAAAATTAAACTCAGTAAGCACCCTTTTCTCCTCCTGAAAGATTTCTTTATTCCTGTCCTTCCAAAGAGTCCATAGAATTTCAGTTGACAGAGCAAACCAAAAGGAATTAAGTTTAGAATCAAAATTTTCAACATAACCAGCAAGAATCTCACTCCAAGTAATACTATCATCACAATTCCAAAGACAAGGAGAACCAAGGAAAATGGACCACAGCTTACGAGCATAAACACATTCGAAAAACAAGTGCTCAAAAGACTCAGTCACCTTGCACAAACTACAAGACACAGGTGAACGACCACAAGAAGAAAGGACTTGACCGACAGCTAACTTCTTTAACAATAACAGCCATTTAAAACAATTTTTTTTGGCTCAGCTTTACCTTTCCAGAAAAAATCAAAATAGAAGGACCAATCAGAGAATGGATTAATTTGCCCCCAGCACTGGATCACTCTAGCAATGAGAGAGGTATCATCCTAAACACATATACAGCCCTTTAGAGGTGGTCTTTTTCAACAGTTGCCCATCCACCCATTTAGCTTTATCAAGAAAAACCTTTGAATCAATAATATCACATGGGCAATTAAACTTAACTACTTTCTTAATCATCGTGAAAGTCCTTTTCTGAGACTCAGCAATATTAAATTTTCCTCTTAGCTCCTCCCACTCCCCTAATCTCCTGCCTATCAAGATATCTTGAATCAATGAAATCCCCTTCAGGTTCCAAGTTTTGGCTGAACAACTCTGAGTAAGGGCCAAGGGTTTATTGTTATACGAGAGCCCCCACCAAATAGATCTATCCACCACAAGGAAATAAAGAGGTCCTCCTGCTACTTCTCTTTCCTGAACATACTTCCTCACCTGAATCCAAGCCTTCCAAAAGGTTTGGAAAATTTTTGACCCAAACAATCTCATTTTGAACTCCCCTAACACAATATCAATCACTGGGACATCCTTCCAATTCTTACCTTTCCTGATGACTAATTTCAAAAGATCATTTCTAATCAGTACTTTCCATGGCTCATTTCCCCATAGGGCCTTTAACACCCATTTGGATGCTAAAGCTATTCCTTGGGCTTTAAGATCCTTCAAACCCAACCCTCCTTGACTTCTTACTTGACAACACCATTCCCACTTAACATAGTGCCTCTTCTTATTCCCTTTCCCATCTGACCACAAAAAGTCTCTAAGAATCCTTTCCAACATATTCACATGAGAGTTCAAAAACAACCAAGCTGAAGCATAAAAGATATGATGTGAGGATAGAACTTTTTGAACAACTTGCAACCTACCAACCACTAATACATTTGGCATCAATTTGCGACGGCTAGGTGTCGCAATTACGACCGCAATGTGTCGCCATTGCGACAGTAATAGATGTCGTTGTTTTTTAGTCGCAAATTACGACGTCTATCCTATGTTGTCGCAATTACGATGCTTATCCGTCGCTATGAGACCACTACTATGACACGAACCATGTCGCAATGCTTGCGGTGTACATCGCAATTGCGACGTCCACCTCAAGCATTGCGACGGCGTTGCAACGACACCTGGCGACAAGGTTGCTGTGGCAGCAACGCCGACGGCCGTCGCAATGTTTGTTGTTGGAGTCGCAATTGTGACGTCCACGGCAAACATTGCGACAGAGCCGCTGTGGCGGCGATGTCAAAGGCCGTCGTAATGGATGGGGCTGATGTCGCCCGCCATAAGCATTGCGACAGGGCCATTGTGGCGGCCGTCACAGCGACCCCGCCGCAAGCATATTCAGCCTGCTACTTCAGCCACAAACATATTTGCGAATTTGACAAGTAGAAATATATCTCCATTTTTCACATTTATTTGATGAATTTAGGAAGTATAAGGAAATATTGGTTGCACGGATCTAACGTTGAATCATTGAAAAAGTTTGAAGTAATGCATCTTTTCATGATATTTTGACTTCATTATCAACTTTCTGCCGTGTTTGCCATGTTTTTTGAATGGTTGCCAGCAATGTGATTTTCCCTCTATTTAATAGGTTTTGCCCCAACATTGGTTTCGCATTGAGCTTGACAAAAAACTCTATCTTGCATTGTGTTGCAGTTTCTCTTGATTTGTTCTCGTGAATGAATTCCCTTTACC
Organism: Cupressus sempervirens; assembly: GCA_028749045.1. Classification (NCBI taxonomy): domain Eukaryota; kingdom Viridiplantae; phylum Streptophyta; class Pinopsida; order Cupressales; family Cupressaceae; genus Cupressus; species Cupressus sempervirens. Next base: position 61,366,809 of record CM053793.1, read on the forward strand.
AGCAATCTTGGCTTTTCTATTTGAAAGTGATTGAAAAGGATTACTCTGTCGATTGGAATATTTTCCATTAGAGTCGTCTATGCCATCTTCATCCTATACTTGTTTAACCTTTTTCCTTCTGCCACGATCATATTCTTCATCCCTACATAAACCACACAAGATTATGGAAACACATCAGCATAGACATAGATAATTGATTATTGTCCATATAAACACTTTATGCACGAATAGACTGCTATGCTATTATTTATAGATAGAGCCTCATCTTGTTGGCATGTTTCTCCTCTATGTGTAACGCTATTATTTGACTGACGGGGAGCAGACAAGTTTTTCTCCGTGCTAATTTTAGAGTCTTGCTCAACATCAGAATATTGTCTAGCTTTACTTAAACCAAGTCCGCCAAGAACTTCTGTTTGTTTCTTTAGCTTAGTAGCATTTCCACTAGAAAGCTGCATGTTTACAAGGGGCATCAGAGTATCACAAAATTTACCAATGTTACACCCATTTTGAACCACACCAGCTGTAATTTCTGATGTCTCAGTTTGTTGCACAGAAACACAGAGAGCAGACAAGTTTTCCTCTGTGCTAATGTTAGAGTCTTGCTCAACATCAGAATATTGTCTAGCTTTACTTAAACCAAGTCTGCCAGGAACTTCTCTTTGTTTCTTTAGCTTAGTACCATTTCCACTAGAAAGTTGCCTGTTTACAAGAGGCATCGGAGTATCACAAAATTTAGCAATGTTACACCCATTCTGAACCACACCAGCTATAATTTCAGATGTCTTGGTTTGTTGCACAGAAACACGACCATTTATTTTGTTTGACAGACCCTTTCCACGGGATTGTTGTGGATACTTAGAAGTGACTAAACATGCAAAACTTTTCGCAGCTGGATACACTTTTCCATAAGGCATTTTTGCAGAGCGTTTCTGCTTAAGAAAAATGTCAGCCTTCTTTAAGCTGTAACTTTGTGCATTTCTTCCTTTCATTGGATTGTTTCTTCCTCAAAATATGCATTGCTCTTAGAAGAAAATGCCCCCTGAAAGACAATGCTTGTAAAAACCGAGGACATGGAAGATGCTTCATAAGCTTCAATTTGTTTCTACTAACAAGGTAGTGGTTGTCCTCATGGTGTTTTTGGTACTTTTGGCTGGAAATACATTTAGTTTATTGACTATATTTCTGCAACCTATGTGGATGCATAGCTTTTACACATGACCCATTCATTTCCCTTTCCTTATAGAGCAAAGTACCATTTTTGCCTGCTTTCCAAAAGGAACATATAAAGATTCATTAGGACTAAAAGCAATTTTCTCAAAAACAAACATATACACTGCAACATTAATACAAAAAACAAGCACTGGTATTAAGGAACCATCTTCCAGGTATAGGAGCTTAGCAGCCTCACTCTCATTATCTGTAGAATTGTGGACCACACTACCCTTCTCTAGATGCTCACCAGCTACAAGTTTACCATTTGAATCATTTTTTGGAAGTTTAGTAGCATGATGCCGAGTAATAATACCTGTCAAACTATTTGTAGAAAGTTTGACATTCTCATGATCTGTTACCATTAATTTTTGAATAAGCTTCAGAATTTCTACCAATATAGTTCTCATTATCATTGCTCACATCACAGTTCCGAGAATGTTTAACAACCATATCATTAAAATTACCCACAAAATCAGTTCCCTTTATTTCAGATTCCTGCTTCTTAACATTATTACTAGACCCATTCGATGTGCATCCATTACTTATGGTATGACATGACTAGAAGACATTATTTGTTTGAATACCATTGGTTCTTGGAGGCACCATCTGTAATGTAGCATCATGATCTGCTGATGATCTGGATTTACTGCATGACTAGCCAGAACTTGTGTTCTTTTCTAGACTTTCTGAAATGAAATTGACATTTGACAAATTTTCTACCTATTGGGGTATCTTGTTTACACCTGCAACACTAAAAGAGATTGTTGTCGTTTGGAAAGAATGCATGTTTTCTGTCACCTAGGGGGCATATGAATCTTGTAAGTGGTTTTCCTTTAGATGTCCAATGTTCAATGACACCCTCTTCTTTAGTTTAGAGCCATTATACTGAGATTCAGACCCACTTGCTGTTTGAATGCTAGTTTTCTTATCTCGTATATAGAATAGCATGTAAGCTTTCTGGGAAAGCACACTTTTCTCACTAACTAAATAGACCTAGAGTACAAAATGTCATAAGAATAACTTCAATCAGTCTAAGCAACTTCAATATAATTAGTGTTACCATATAAAGAAAAGGTTCTACATAAAATTGTAGTTCTTTTGTGTATTTTGTTATACACAAATTATAATGAGCTTGCTCCACAAAATTAAACATGTCTTCACAACTGTAGCAAATGTATACTCGATTATCATCTAAAGCATGCCAGATGCCTATGGATGAACGAATAAAGCAGAAATAATGACCAGAATGTGTGCTCCAGCCATCATGAACAAGAACACCATAAAGAGTGTACTTAAAATTGCCCTCCTGTGATTGATCAATAGACAGAGAAACTAGAATATCATTCAAATGTGCAAAATTTATTAAAAAACTAGTAGATATTACAAAAACTATATTGTTAGATTCCATTGAAAATGTGATCCACTGGCAAATAATATTGTAAGGGCTACTTACATGTGAACTACTAACAAATGGTTCGTGATCCAACGTACAACCAAAGTCTACTTTTTTGTCAATTTTTCCTCCAGATCCAACTACACTGAAGCGCTTGAGATGAATTGCGAGAACATGTGGTGCTTTATCAATTTTCAGTTGTTTTAGAGCCTTCACTTTTACTTTGCATCGTTCACATTGATATCTTTTCACACCCCCATCTAACTGCTCCACTGCCATGTAATGGGATAATGCTTTCAACAAGGAATCTACTCGAATGATCTCTAGGCTCAAATCTAAGAAAGGATCAAATTTATTTGAGCAATAAGAACATTGTGTGCACTTCACCTGCAAGCCAAGTTGAAGCAATTGTTAATGAATAAAATACTTTTCTAAGACTATAACTTAGAGTTCCCAGCATAAAAATAATTTTGAAAGGTTTTAAGTGACTCAAAAAATCCCATTTATGAAATGAACAGTAAATCTTGGAGGTGTCTATAAGCCCCTCTCTATTCCTTCGCTAATATTAAAAAAGATGATGTTTAGATATGAATAAGTTCTTTTGATATCTTCTTACATTCACTCATCCTTGCTAACAAAGTACGAAAAATTTTGAAAATATAAAAAACTAAAAATTACAACCTGACTTATGAGTCGGCCACCAAATATTTTATGTACTAGACTCTTCTCATAACTAACAAGTGATTCAATTAAACAATATAGATAAATATACTCATATTGGTGAAAGAAAGTTTTATGTTTTTTCTGTGTTTTTTTGAATATATGATTTTTTCCTTTGTTCAGAATATGAAATATATAGCAATGCATGGGAGTTGAAAGTGCAGATACAGTGCCCCTCATATGATCTTTCTATCTCTTGAGTCAATTCTTTTCGATGTGCTTGAGCATACATAGAACAAACCTGCATCCTTTATAAGTTTAGGCCAATCTTGTGAAGCAACAACCTGAAAGTTCAAGAATCACGAGAAAAATTAAACATGGAAAAAAATCCAATACTATCATCATTATAATCTACTAGAAATAGAAAATTGTTAATGTCCAAACCTATCAATAAATGCCTAAATACAACACCTTTTCCTATAGAATAATTCATCTACTCTAATTTTAAAAACTTATAGAAATTATATTTCAGAAGTTTGTTAGGCAAAACACGTAGATAGATATGACATTATTCTCATGCTCAAATTACACACCCAGTTATAGCATAACATATATTAATTCAATGAAACTAATTTTAAGAAGGGTTCAGTAATCTAGATGCCTATTTCACATGTGAGCAGTGGTACTCTGCAACAGTCAGTAGATAATGTAGTTCAGATTTTGGTGAGAATGTTGAAATGTGATAAATAAACTTAAAGTTTCATCTAGAGTTACTTGTTAGTGAATGTACATGTAAGTTCATAAGGATCATTGTGATGAAACTAAGTTACAATCATGATTCCAGAAACAACCTGTCAAATAATAAACAAGTCAGAATATGAATTTTATTAAATTTTAAAAGTTTAGAGATTAGAGATTGGATCTGTGAAATTTAGTTTTACCTGTTTAGGGATTAGATCTATGACTAGAGATGTCACTTTTATGCACCCACAAATTGAGGCAAATAATGGATATATGGGTTATGAATCCAAACAAATATTGGTGATGGGACATAGAATGTCATGAACTGATTTTTGTCATATTTAAACTAATTATTCATTTGTAATAATTCAATACTGATATGTTTTTTAAAAAGAAGGTTTCAGAATCTCATGAACCCCTTTTTTAGCTATCATTGAACAGATTTTTTATTTAAGTGTTGTCAATATTAAATTTTAATGGAGCTAGGAATCAATTTGAGAAAGATTGAAACATGTTATCATTCAATTCCTTCATACAACATAATTATTTATGATCCAAGTTGGACAGAATTACAGAAGAAAAAGGGATTTAAAAAAGAAATCGATCAACCAACATGTAGGTGCCATGATGAGATGACACACACCTGTCCATATGCAAGAACTGTGGCATTATAACCTTGGAATAAACCATCAACAAGTGGAGCAACACATTCTCCAAAAATCATTGATGATGGAGAATCAGTGCTGCCATACACGTGATCAAATGTAAATTAATGTGTACCAGTTTGCACCTGCAAAATTATAATCAGAAATTGGTAGAAGTTAGAAATATACTCTACAACTCCATTGAATGTAAAATCCAGATCTCAGAATCTATATGATTAAAATACAAGGCATTAATGGATTTCAATAAATTGAAGCAAGTACTCAGAAAATATGCATCATGCACTATTTAAAAAATAAATGGCATGATAGTATTTTCATGTGCACATATTAATATACAAAAGAAACTAGCAGTTTGAAAGCTGTGTCTGATACAGAAGTGTAATTAAACAAGAGAGTTGGAATTGTAAAGATTATTGTTACTGTATTTCTAACACTATAGTTTTATAATGTAAAAAAGTTCTGTCGAGTTGCTCAACACACACACACTGAATATTAATTTGTGCAGATTCAATTACTAAGAGTCTAGTTTAAAAGTGTGCAAATTTGGCTTGAGATGCTGACTTTATAGAGTCATCTGCAAGTTGATCATGAAAGACAGCATCTCCATTTCATTATTTTGCATCTTTTCTCTTAATTAATGAAAATAAAACTTAATGTGTTTGAATCATTCATACATCAGTGGATTCTTCATGTGATGTTCCCTTCTAGCTAGAGACATCACTTTAGCTGGTGATTAGCCTATCAGAGACCCTCGTAGGCTAATAAGATTGGATAGAGGGTCACCTTGGTGTGGAGATCCTCCAAGGACCAGAGCAGAGTACTCTTCTGGGTTGCCAGAGTTTGTTTATGATGAGTTTTCCTTTGAGTTTGGCTTGGTCAGGCTATTTTTTAGCAGTTTTGGAGTTATAAAGATAGACCCCTGCTATTTTTAGAAAAGGGGTATGGTCATATGCAGTTCTATCATGTTAGCTCCCAGTCCAAACGACATTCAAAAATGTTGAGTAATAATGGAGATATTAATGTTTATTTAGTTAAAATAAACATTATTGGTTTTGAGCCTATATTGTTAAGTTATAATATATAACTTAAGTGAGGGTCATGATATCATAAAAGGGGCCATCGTTTCAATTAATTGTGGGTCCAAGCTTATGGAAAAATTAAAAGGGGTTTTCTAAGTTTTAATGTAATAACATTTTTTATGTTATTATTATATCTTTTATCCCACATTGAGCGTGGAGACTCATTCTGCAGTTGAGGAGTCCTTATAAACAAACCTTGTCTTCCTTCAAGAGCAGGTTATGAGAATTGCTTAAAAACTTTGCCTTGTGAAATTTCTTGAAGTTGTGGCAACAAGGGTTTCTACAAGTTTAAGAAGAATTCAGACTGTGGAGAACGTAGTATCTTCAGAGTTGATGCAATTTGAGGGTGTGAAATATCACTTGAATTTTGCCTGTGAGTTGACTTCATTCTGGAGTCAATATTGTGTTTCAGTAGGGAAAAAGTGGATGAATTTGTTTACAGGTTGGAAGGGGTTATAACAGTAGCTACAGTGCTGTGAACAGTACAACACTACAGTGAATTAAAAATCAGAGATTTAATATTGCGGTTTTTGATAGGCGCTGCCCAAGGAGGAAGCAACCAGCAACGTGGTTGCGTATCGGAGACAAAAATCAGATTTTTTCAACTATTAATGATGATGTTTTTTAATGTATGCTTCCAGCAATAAGTATTGTACAAACATTAGGAGCCATCTGAATAAATGAATTTGATTAGCATTATAATCAAATTTGAGTTATAATTTGAGGTAGATTAGTTTTCAATATTTGTATTTTCTTTTCATCAACTCAAAAACCCAAAAATAGCTTAAAACATTCAAAAACAAACCAAAAACAATTATTACACTCAGGAAAACAAGCAGTGATCAGCGTAGAGCCTATTTGGGGTTCTTACATTGGTATCAAAGCCTCATTCCTGCCATCCTAAGGGTTTGGGGAGTCATATGCAGCCACTAGAAATTGGACCACACAGGTACCATACTCGTAGGAGAGCTCTGATTGAAAGAGAACAGTTACAAGAAACAGGAAATATGGAAGAGAGGCATGATGGTAGTCCACCTAGAAACAGGAGGAATAATGATGATCAGGATACCAGAGAATTCTACCGTGATATGGTTACAGGGTAGCAGCAGATGGCACAGGCATTACAGGCACTCACTACTATGGTAGAAAGGATGAACCCACCTGTTAGACAAAATGGGGAGCCAGGAGAACAGGGAGATAACAGGAGTGCTACAGGTAATCAGAGACCACAACGGACCTATTCCAGAACAACTGATAGGCCTACACGCCCTACATTTTTTTCGAAGGAGCCAGAAGAAGCTCTGGTAGAGGAGGCGACAGGAGACCCCATATTCGCAGATGCACTCATGGTTGCAAATGATGAATGGGAATTATTAGCTCCGCAGGTTCGGGAGAGGATGACCTTTGAACGCTTTGTAAATCAGAGGAGAGAGCATTACAGGTCACTCAGACAAGATAGGAGGCCTAGAGGTCAAAATAGTGAGTTGAAGAGGGCTACAGGCAAGCTTACTATGCCTACATTTGATGGGAGTGGTAAGATGACAGCTCAAGCTTGGATTCATAAGCTTGACACATTTTTGGCACTGAGGCCAATGACAGAGATTGAAGCTATCAAATATGCCACCTTGCATTTGGAGGGAATAACACATGATTGGTGGTACCATGGTATGGTAACACTTTAGCATAACCAAGTGACAGAATACCAGGACTTCGTGGATAGGTTGGTTGAAAGATTTGACAAGAAAGATCCAGAGATTTACTTCCGGGACTTAGCACAGCTGAAAAAAATAGGCAACTTGGAGTATTTCATTGGTGAATTTCAGCGGTTGGCAGTCATGGTGCCAAACATTTCAGAGCATAGATTGATAGTTCTTTTCATTGAGGGCCTATCTGAACCACTGAGAGGTTGGATAAAGGCATTTGATCCTATTTCTTTACAGGAAGCGATGAGAAAGGCAAGAAGTATGGAACATGCAGTCCCAACAAACAAATTTCAGTCCAAAGGAGCATCTTCTAGTAAGGATAACAAACCATTTTATAAAAAACCAGAGAGGACTGATTTTAAAATTGATTCTAAAGATAAAACTCCAGCACCTTTTGACAGGGAAACTTTAAACGATTTGAGGAAGAAAAAATTATGTTTCTATTGTAAGGGACCCTATGATGCAAACCATGATTGTTCTCTTAGGCCAAAGGGAAAAGCTAATAGAGTTATGTGGGCATACTATGAGGAATCAGAATCAGATAATTCAGATGAGCAGTCTGATATAGAGGAAATAGATGGTGAAAAAGAGGAAGACAAGGCTGAAAACTTGTCTAAAATGGAGTCCAAGGATGGGGAAGAAGATGGGCAACTTAGGGAAGCTCGTCTCACTAGTATTAAGCAAGAAGGGTCATTCCAGATGAGAGGAGTACTTGCTGGACAGCGAGTCATAACCTTGGTTGATACAGGTGCCACTCATAATTTCATCGATGCTAGGATGGTGGAGAAGTGTGGCATACAAACATAGGAGTTTGGGGGAATTAGAGTGAGGGTAGCGGATGGCTATGTCCTCAAATGTGATCGTAGGATCACTGGACTCCCATTGAAAGTTAATAATTATGACTTTAAGGCAGATTTTTATGTTGTACCTATGGGAGATACAGATATAGTTCTTGGAATGAGTTGGTTGCACGATATTGGTGAGTTCACTCTTAACCTCAAGGAGATGGAGATGAGGTTTAAAGTGAATGGGAAGGCACATATTCTTAAGGCAATCAGGGACAGTGATCTCAGGATGGTCTCTTTTCGTAGAATGGCTAGATTGATTCGACATGATCAGGTAGAGTGGGCAGCAGAGTGCATGTTGATGCCATCACAGGACGGACAACATAAGATTGAATATCCTCCTAATATTCAGGAGCTTAGAGTTAAACACTCTAAGGTGTTCAGTGACATTCCACCAGGTAGACCACCAGACAGAGGTATTGAGCACATCATTGAGTTAGAGGAGGGGGCTAAGCCCATCATGATTACACCTTACAGGCATCCGAAGAGGTTGAAGGATGAAATTGAGAAAACCATAAAGGAGTTACTTGCTATGGGCCACATTAGACCAAGTAAGTCTCCTTTTGCTTCTTCAGTGGTGTTAGTAAAGAAGAAGGATGGGACATTGAGGATGTGCATTGATTACAGAGTGCTTAATAGGAAGACGATTAAAAACAGATACCCCATTCCCAGGATCGATGAGTTGATAGATGAGCTTTATGGAGCTTGCTTCTTCTCAAAGATAGATTTGAGATCAGGTTATCACTAGATCAGAGTTAGAGAACAGGATATCAAGAAGACAACCTTTAGATGTCATTGTGGCCATTTTGAGTTTGTAGTTATGCCATTTGGGCTAACTAACGCACCTACTACTTTTCAGGCAACAATGAATAGGGTTTTCCATCCTCAGTTGAGGAGATTTGTACTTGTCTTCTTCGATGATATCTTGTTATATAGTAGATCTTGGGAGGAGCACTTGGTTCACCTAGACACAGTGCTGGGTATATTGGACAGAGAATCCTTGTATGCAAAGGAGTCAAAGTGTGATTTGGGCATGACAGAGTTGTTGTACTTGGGTCACATCATCAGTGCAGAGAGCGTGTGCATGGATCCTAAAAATATTCGTGCCATTGTGGAGTGGCCTTCACCGGTGAACCTTACACAGTTGAGGGGCTTTCTAGGACTATGTGGTTTCTACAGAAGGTTTGTGGATGGATATTCTAGGCATGCGGCACCCTTGACAGATTTGATGAGAAAGGGAGCTTTCTTGTGGACTCTTGAAGCACAGGAGTGTTTTGAGAAATTTAAGGGGTTGATGACTTCTTGTCCAGTGTTAGCATTACCAGATTTTAGCAAACCTTTTGAGCTACATTGTGATGCTTCCGGAGAGGGCATTGGAGCGGTGCTTATGCAGGAGAAGCACCCTATTGCTTATGAGAGCAGAAAATTGAGAGGGCCAGAGCGAAGCTTCAGCATATATGATAAGGAGATGTTAGCCATTATGCATGCTTTGGCCAAATTCAGGCAATATTTGGTAGGTAGCAAATTTTGTATCAAAACCGACCATAATAGCCTAAGACACTTTTTGGGGCAGCGAGATCTCAATGATAGGCAACAAAAGTGGGTGAGCAAGTTACAGTCCTATGACTTTGACATTACATATTTTAAGGGGACACAGAATGTAGTTGCTGATGCCTTATCACGTAGGCCCCATTTGAGCTTACTGACAGACATATCGGAGGATTGGAGACATTTGATCCTTGCAAAGTATGCAAAGGACACTTGGGCAGCTGGATTCATAGATGGGACTATTCAGGACAGCAGATACACCCTTGTGAATGAGCTCATCATTTACAAAGGACGAATATTTTTGGTCCCAGGAACAGTAGTGAGGAGGGTGGTTTTGAAATCTTTTTATGATTCACCTATGGCAGGACATCCTGGTTTCTACAAGACATACCGACAGATTAGAGAGCAATTCACATGGAAAGGGCTCAAAGCAGAGGTGCTTCAATATGTTAGGGAGTGTCCCACTTGCCAGTAGAATAAGCAAGAACACTCCTATCCAGCCGGTTTACTTCAGCCACTTCCAATTCCTGATAGGAAGTGGGAGTGTTTGTCTATGGACTTCATCACAGGACTGCCTAGAGCCCAAGGCAGAGACTGCATATATGTGGTTGTGGATCGCCTTACGAAGTTTGCACACTTCTTTCCGATCACTACTACACAGGTGGCAGAGTTGTTCTTCAAAGAGATATTCAGATTACATGGCTTACCTCAGAGCATTGTAAGTGACAGAGACAGTAGGTTTATGAGACACTTTTGGTAGGAGCTATTCAGGTTGTGTGCGACAGAGCTCACTCCGAGTACTAGCTACCACACTCAGACAGATGGTCAAACAGAGATAGTAAACAAATGGGTGGAGGGATATCTCAGAAATTATATAGCAGGGCAACAGAGGGCATGGGTAAAGTGGATTTATCTTTGTGAGTATTGCTACAATACCACTTATCACATGTCTATTCAGATGTCACCCTTTATGGCCTTGTATGGGTATGAGGCACCCAATTTTATGGATCTTCTTTTGAGTGACAGTAGAGTCCCTTGTGTAGGTGATTTGTTACAGGAGAGTCAAGACCTTGTTAAGACTCTCAAGGATAATCTAACTAAGGCACAAAATCAGCAAAAGCAGTATGCAGATCAGAAGAGGACTGAGCGGACTTTTGAGGTGGGAGACATGGTGTATCTTATGTTGCAGCCTTACCGTCAATCCACTCTCAAGAAGAGTGGTGCCGAGAAACTCAAGCCACGATACTATGGTCCATTTAGGATTATCAGGAAAGTGGGAGAGGTGGCTTATGAGTTAGACTTGCCGGCGGAGAGCAAGGTGCACAATGTTTTTCATGTGTCACGCCTCAAAAAGGCACTAGGTCATCATATTATGCCTTCTACAGTACTACCACCCCTGGATGATGAGGGAAAACTTGTTTTGATACCGGAGGCTATCATTGGTTTTAGAGAGAGGAACTTGAGGAAACATACCATCCAAGAATATTTGGTGAAGTGGAAGGATTTTCTAGTAGAAGATGCTACTTGGGAGAGCGAGGAGATTTTACAGCATCCAGAGTTGAGATTGCTTGAGGACAAGAAATTTCAAGGAGGGCAGACTGTGATGTTCCCTTCTAGCTAGAGACATCACTTTAGCTGGTGATTAGCCTATCAGAGACCCTCGTAGGCTAATAAGATTGGATAGAGGGTCACCTTGGTGTGGAGATCCTCCAAGGACCAGAGCAGAGTACTCTTCTGGGTTGCCAGAGTTTGTTTATGATGAGTTTTCCTTTGAGTTTGGCTTGGTCAGGCTATTTTTTAGCAGTTTTGGAGTTATAAAGATAGACCCCTGTTATTTTTAGAAAATGGGTATGGTCATATGCAGTTCTATCATGTTAGCTCCCAGTCCAAACGACATTCAAAAATGTTGAGTAATAATGGAGATATTAATGTTTATTTAGTTAAAATAAACATTATTGGTTTTGAGCCTATATTGTTAAGTTATAATATATAACTTAAGTGAGGGTCATGATATCATAAAAGGGGCCATCGTTTCAATTAATTGTGGGTCCAAGCTTATGGAAAAATTAAAAGGGGTTTTCTAAGTTTTAATGTAATAACATTTTTTATGTTATTATTATATCTTTTATCCCACATTGAGTGTGGAGACTCATTCTGGAGTTGAGGAGTCCTTATAAACAAACTTTGTCTTCCTTCAAGAGCAGGTTATGAGAATTGCTTAAAAACTTTGCCTTGTGAAATTTCTTGAAGTTGTGGCAATAAGGGTTTCTACAAGTTTAAGAAGAATTCAGACTGTGGAGAACGTAGTATCTTCAGAGTTGATGCAATTTGAGGGTGTGAAATATCACTTGAATTTTGCCTATGAGTTGACTTCATTCTGGAGTCAATATTGTGTTTCAGTAGGGAAAAAGTGGATGAATTTGTTTACAGGTTGGAAGGGGTTATAACAGCAGCTACAGTGCTGTGAACAGTACAGCGCTACAGTGAATTAAAAATCAGAGATTTAATATTGCAGTTTTTGATAGGCGCTGCCCAAGGAGGAAGCAACCAGCAGCGTGGTTGCGTATCGGAGACAAAAATCAGGTTTTTTCAACTATTAATGATGATTTTTTTTAATGTATGCTTCCAGCAATAAGTATTGTACAAACATTAGGAGCCATCTGAATAAATGAATTTGATTAGCATTATAATCAGATTTGAGTTATAATTTGAGGTAGATTAGTTTTCAATATTTGTATTTTCTTTTCATCAACTCAAAAACCCAAAAACAGCTTAAAACATTAAAAAACAAACCAAAAACAATTATTACACCCAGGAAAACAAACAGTGATCAGCGTAGAGCCTATTTGGGGTTCTTACACTTCACCATCTTCAAAACATTGAGCATTGCAGTATATTGTTGGAGATGGATTGGAGAAAATAAAAACATCACCTCAGATTCTATAATACCAGATTGTTTTCCATATTGTTCAATGTGCTTCCTTGTAATCTTCTTCTTACAAACCTAGGAAACTGCTCTTGAGCTCATGTTGACAGTATACCCAATTGTTACTTGCAATCATCAATAGATCCTATCAAATTTGCATATGTAAAAAATCAGGGTGAAGTCATCATCCTTTATGTTCTCTAGTCCAAAGGTTAGAGTACCCAACACATATCTCAATAGATATAGCTATCTTCTAATGTGTTTGCCTAGGTCCTATCATTATCTTGGAGAGATAACTTGCAAAAAATCCTGCATCTGATCAGGTATTTGTAAGATGGACGAGGATCCAAACCATATATCTGTAGTGAGATTCATTAACCTTTTATGATAAATCATAACTGAAAAACCATGGTTTTCCACTATTCTTTGGCTATCAGCCATCCCAAAGTTTTCAATCAATTCTTTGGGATACTTTGTCCAAGAAACAACTACATTATTATGATTTGTTATACATCTAACTTGAAGGCAGAAAATGCAACTATATAAGATATGTAATCTCAAATTATTTAAATCATGATCCACCTAAAGTCAAGTTTTCACTTCTTACAGTGGTCACAAGATTGTCAACATAAACAATCAGGATGACAATCTCAGTTGTTGTCTAAAAGACTTTGACATAATTCATGAGCTCAAAGGTGCTAATCAATCTGTGTTGTACCCTGCACAAGGAGTTTACTTCAACCCATACAATGATTTGATCAACTGACATAACTGATGCTCTAGGAATCTCCTTGAACTTTCTTTATAATCTACTGTACTCTTGAGATGCATTGACTTGCTTTTGATAATCTATGGACACTAACATTTTTACTTCTTTCTTTCTTGAAATTCAAATCCTTCAAGTACTTACATATTTGCTTCCTCTTGGAGATTCCAACTCAAAAATGCATCTTCACATCCATTTGGTGAATGCACCATCCAAATTTAGTAAATGTTAAAGGATCAAGCATTTTTGAGGTTATATAACTTCAATTATTTGAACTAAGTGAGGATATTATTTTAATAGAGGAAATCTTGTTTTCTCTCAAAAAAACATATGGATATGGACAATAGGTCACTGCCTCAAGGGCCAAGGATGACACAAACACTACAGTCCAATAATTCTTCACCTAAATCATAGTCTGATCAGGAAAATCTTAGTCTGTAGTGATAAGGGCTAATAATATTCACCCAGGGGACCTTTTGTCTCCTTTCCACTGTAAAACAATTGCAACTTGAGAAAGTTCAAAAATGAAGGTTTGACTCAATTTGTACAAAACCACTATACCCCAAAAAAATAAATATTGAAAAGCCTCATACAGAAATATCTTAGATTATTTCTAGGGTAAAGTGGAAAGGAATGATATTGTTATCATAGGTCTTTTCAAGTTTTAATGCACAACTACAACAATTTTGGTCATTAGAAAACAAGAGACTTATACTACAGGATAGACAGTGACAGGTGGTCCTAGGTAATATGTATACAAATATACTATATGTTTTAGTTATTAATGATAGTAGCCTCGTTTGTATCTATGTGGTTCAAATTGTAATCAATAAGAAGCTCTTCCCCTACACATATTGATTTTATCGCACAGATGAATACACGATTTCCCTCGCGTGCCTCAAATATGCAATTGGGTTGCTTTATAGTTGACCCAGGTCGTGTACTATTTATAAAACCCACAATATTCCCTGTTGGTTTTGGCCTTCCATCAATGTATATAGCCACGCTTTTAATTTGATTATTGTCTTGCTGTTGTATATAATTTTTTGAGAGGACATACCTACGCATACTTTTTTTATATTGAACAATATGCATCCAACTTTTGTAATCATAACATGGTCCAACATACTCCATCAATTCAAAAAATTTGTTGTTAGACACCTTTATGTCGTCCATAGAAAATAGGCCCAAACCATGTAGTGATGATGGTGTTATGCGATATATCCTCTCGTTAACACAAAAATCAGTGTTTATTGGAGGAAGTTCCTTGGGTACCCAATGTTTCTGTAGATGTTGGTACCTCAAGGGCACCTCGATGTCACCTTCCGTCTCATCATCATAAGAACATGACCCCCCTTGAGCACGGAAAAATTTCATGCGTTTATTGAATTTCCTTCTAGTCCTTTGACCTCTAGTTAATCTCCCTGTTATAGATAAACTGCATGTCTCACTTTCCTCTTCTATTCCTATATTTCCCTCACTGCAGGAAGACACTTCTGACAAATACCTATTCATAGCTACCTGCAAATGGGAGAGATCTTAGAAGACATCAATCTTACTATTGATAAGTGTACAAGAGATATTAATTACAATGCAACATATGACATTAGGCACAAGAACAAGAATATGCATTGTCATCTGGCTTTAGAAACTGTGAAGCTGTTCATCAGGTTTATTGCAAAGCTGCAGTGTTTTTTATTGGCGGAACTAGGGATGCAGTGCAGGCTTTCTATGGCAGACTAGGGTTTCACGGTTGGAGATTCATGGCACAGAGCTAACCATACAGACCAAATAGAGAAAATAGTACACAAAAAGATAGTTGGGACTGTTGAAACTAGAGCCAAAAATTAATAAAGAAACACTACAACCAATATACCCTGGGTATATCTATTTGGAGTTGAAGAAGGAGTTCACTCTTTATGTAGTCCTAAATATGTGAAGAAGATGAAAGAAAGAAAGCAAAGATTTATTAAAAAAAAAATGTATTAGCACATGTAAGATACAAGGTACAACTACCATTATATTAAAGTTTTTAGTTTTTTTTTGGCATTTTTTTCAAAGGGAGAGAAGATCTAAACATGAAATATGTAGGTATGGAAGGAAGGAAGATCGTGGTATAAGAGAACATCTGAACGCGAGCTAAGGAAGAGCTAAAATATACATATGCATTGTTGACAAGGGATAGAAATGAATGAATATATAACAAGGAGAAAATAATCAGTAAGGAAAGGAAGTGAAGATCTGATACTACAAATTTGATGTGATCAGTCATAGGTGATTTTTCTCTTAATAGGGTTTTCATGTTAAAAATTATTGTGTTTAAATGTGTGGATTATTGTGTTACATGTTATTTTATTCTTATTTTTTGTATACTTCTTGTTGATGTAACTCAGTACATGAAGTATATAGTTAAAAGTTTATTACTCGGATACTTGGTGAAAGCTAACAATTTACTAGTGAAGGATGAATTAGATATTATTATGAAGTTTTAATATAGATACCAAGTTGATATAGGAAAAGTTTAAGTTTGTAAGATGCTAAGAGTTTTTTAAGGCCCTATTCGATAGCCGAGGAAAATTGGGCCCCCCTCCCTCCTTAGTTGTTTAACAAAAACATGTCAAGGTGTCCAACAAAGGATCATGGGAAAGAATGGGATGCATTAATACCATAGGAACAATTTGCCTATAATGAATGGACAAATAGGAGAAATTGTATTAGTCCTTTTAAGATAGTATATCAAAAAATATAGAGGATATTTTAAATTGAGGGATATGAAGAGTATGGATAAGATCAGTTCTCATGCTAAAGATATAGTAGAAGCAATGAGAGAGGTTCATGAAAAGGTGAGAGCTAATTTATGGAAGTGTTTACAACTGACCAAAATGTTAGGAGAAAAGATATACAACAATGATACACTTGAATAGGGAGAGAATTTCCAAAGATAGTTAGGGTAAGATTATAATGGGAAATACTAGTCACTACAGGATCCTAGGAAAGTATGGAGAAATTTTCTACAAGTTGTTGTAACCACCTTATATAGGTCTTTGTTTGTAGGATATGACCAGGGAGCCTAGATATATCTATTTTTGTGCCATGAGGTATCTTGTAATCATCTTTAAATTGAGAAGTGAATCTGCACTCAAATTATGTATTATATTAGGATATAAAACTCAATCGAATTTGCAACATAGGAAATTGAATCATGAAAGATCAAAGAACACAAGCAATCTGGAGTGGATGATTCATCCAGATTAAACAAGCAATGAATGTGTGAATCTTTGAAGAAAGCATATTACAATCTCTACATGTCAAAACCTGCTTTTGTTTTGGACCCATTCACCTACACCATCAAATCAACACTCATATAGACATTAATCCACAGAAAAAATTGATACATTTCCCTTTTGGTGTGGAGTGACTGGACCATTTATACATAAGCTGAGAAAGTTTACTTTTACCTATAGTAATGTTGGGTTATTTTTCAGGAAGGAATAGGCAGCGTGGCATAAAAATTTTCTCACATAATCTGTGCACCAATAAGTTGCGTGGCAAGAAATTCTTCATATGTTTTTGTACTCAAATAAGCTACATGGCTTTAGCACAATATGCCTCAGTGGAATGTAGTTTCTTGGAATTCTATGATTACAGGTATAAAATTTGTCAAATCGTTCATTTCAATTTTTTAAGATATTTTTCCAACAATCAGTATCCTAGGAATCAAAAATATGTTTATCTTTCTTAGCAAGAACATAGAATGCACGCCATGTGCTTGGCAGCATGCCTAGATGAAATATTGTTTATTGAAAATTCAATGGTTGCAAACATGGAAAACTTTACTAGAATTTTTGAGATAGTAAAAAGTAAAAACTAGATCCAAATCGATAATTTTTCAAGAATCATTAAGGAATCTAAAGATTTGGACAGTTTTCTAGTGAGACTCATACATGTGTATGTTACTTACACATTGTTCCATTAAATCCTTTAGCAATTTGTATGTTTGTTGAAATCATATAGAATTGCATGTAATGGATATACTCGAATGATCTGTTTGTTTTCATATATTTGTATCTCTTGGACATTTCTGCTAATTCTTTGTCAAGACTAGAGTGGTAGACTTATATCAAGGGATGTAATGGACAAACTACGAGCCAAAGAAAGGGAGGAACAACAACATGAGTTGAGTAATCTGGTTTTATTGTTGACAAGGGATCTCCATTTGTAGCTGCAACACCTTGGAATAATATTGTCCTTAATTAAATGAGAACATAGTTTGTGGTTTTAAAGATGTATTCCATGTGAATTACTGGTCTATCTAATGCAACTCTGCATCCCAAATTTATATGAAATATATGGTACATTAAGCATTGGTTGTTGTTGTGTAATCCAGGATTATTACTGGATGAAGCAATGGATGTGGTTGTTGACATAGGTGAAAAGAACGTAAGTTTGTATGTTTCTCTTTTGTTGTGCTTGTTCAGAATCTTGCACATTAACCTTAATTTTGTGATTGACAAAAAAATGTTTTTTATTTGATTGAATATGGTTTCCTGGGTACTCACTAAATTATGGTGAGCATACCTTAAGTAGCAGAAGTTGAACATTGGGTCTAGGATAACCTTTGCGTAGCATGAAGGTTTTTGTATTTACCAGGATGAAGGTGAGGATGAGGTTGAAGTGGACGGAGAAGAAGAAAAGGAAGGAGATGATGAAGTATCTAAATTGTGAAGTGCAGATAGTCACCAGTCTTCTCGGGTAAGCTCCAACTAGCTATTGCGCATGGGGAATAATCTTTCTACACTAGCCCGGAATCAATAAATCCATTTCAACTGACTGGTACTCTCCTTTGGTGGCGATTCTCTACTACCGGCCTGGAGAGGAGAGGGATGAAACGATGCTCGTAGGGCCTAACTCTAGGTCTAGGGAGTGGAATGGTGTGGGGGTTTCAAAGACAGCCAAAGATCTTTCTTAAAAAATAAAGATTTCATCTGATTCGCAGAAGCCCTTAAAAACAAAAATAAAAACTACAATGGCAAGAGTCCTCCGAATGTTACCTTGGCCATTTTGTCATGTGCAGAGTTGTGTCCCCTTGGAAACCCTGTCTAGTATTGTGTCTGCTGCCCTAGTCCCACTATGATGCTTCGGTGTGATGCCCTGGTCCCATTGTGTCTGTTATCTCTATACGAATGCACCTCTATCATTCCTCATCAAAAATATTGCTGCTGACTACAGAATCTGTTGACAGAAGCATGCTCAGCACTCAACCGTTTTGCTTACACCCAATCGGACCCACCGTCGTTTGTTCCAACGCTTATCAAGTTTTAAGGCTTTTTCTATCCTACCACACTAAACTCAAAGTTGTTATTCAATGATTGAGTCGTATGCACAGTATCTTCGCCGCCTGGTTTCTCCACTAAAAGGTTTCTCCACTGGTATCTCCACCTAGTTTCTCCACTGGTATCTCCGCCTAGTTTTGCCTGGTATCTCCGCTTGGTTTATCCATGAGTCTTTGCTACCGTAAATCAGACAACTGTTCACTTCCTTAGAACGAAGGCGGGGGAAATTTGGGGGGAAAAATTGGAGAGCAATTGCATTTGCCTGCGTTTACTGTTTTTCCTATTTTTTGGTCCCGTTAATACAAACACTTCTGAAGATACAAATTTCAAATGAGCAGCGTTTTTTGCTTCTTCTTTTTTCTTATGTCCCATTAGCGTCGCAATTACGACGTTGTCAGGTTATAATTGAAAAAAAAAAGCCAAAAACACATAACATTTACCTACCGTCGCAAATTTTCGTCGCAATTTCACTCCAAATGTATTAGTGAACAAATGACTAGGAATGGGATTGCCATTTCAAGTGCTTCTTATTGATATTTTCATACACCCATTCCCACATCTTATTGAGATTTGGCTCCACTGAAAAAGGTATACCCAAGTATCTAACAATTTGATTAGGGCCAAACCAGTGCCATCCCTTTCTGACTAGCCAATTCGAAGGATCAATAAACTGACCCAAAACCTTGGACTTAGAATGAGAAATCTTAGATCCTGAGGCCATACAAAAGAAATCAATCCTTTTACAAGCGTTCTCAAAATTTTCCTCTGAAAGTCCTAAGAACAACGAAGTATCATCAGCAAACTATGCAGTAAGAAAATCCTCTCCATTGGGCAAGGAGATACCTCTTATGGGTGTTGCCAACTCCTTTGCCCTTAGAATGTAATAGAGTGCATCCACTACAATGACAAACAGCAAAGGGGCAATCGGGAAACCTTGCTTAATTGATCTTTCTAGAACAATTGGTTCCGACATGCATCCATTTACATCAATCACAGTATTGGCATCCTTGAATAAAACTTTAACCCAATTGTAATATGTTTCCGGGAAACCAAATGCTTCCAGCATACCAATAACAAATTCCAACTCAATCCTATCATATGCCTTCTCAAAATATAACAAGATTATAGCAACATCTTGCCCATTGGCTTTAGCCCAATTTAGGGCCTCCCAAGTAGTGATAAGATTCTCCAAAATATACCTCCCTTGGATAAAACCTATGTGTGTTTGTGAAACAAACTTATTTAGTAACCCAATAATCCTTCTTGCTAATGTTTTAGCAAGAATTTTATATGACAAGTTTAATAAAGTAATAGGTCTCCAATTCTTGACCAAAGACTTATCCCCCTCTTTAGGCAGCAACTTAATAACTCCTTTATTTATGGTGCCCCCTAATGACCCCTTCTTATAAGCTTCTTTATACACCTCCAATAGCTCAGAATAGGTCCAACTCTTGTTTTTCTTATAGAACTCTATAGGAAAACCATCCAAACCAGGGGACTTCCCATTAGGAAGGGAATCAATAACAGCTTCAATTTCCCCCACCGAAATATCCTTACTTATCTTCAACTGCTCCTCCTCAGATATCTTGGAAGGAATGAGCTTAAAGAAATCCCTCATCACTACTCTGCTATCTAAAGACATTTCTGAAGAGAATAAGTTCTTATAAAAATTGAAAAAAGCTTTCTGTATCTCCTCTGGGTTACTTGAAATCCTATCCCCAACAAGAATATCACTAATCCTTTCTCTTTTATGTTTGGCTTTAATAATGTTTAAAAAGTATCCCGACCCTTTATCCCCTTCATTAATCCAGTTCATCCTAGCTCTAATCATGTGCCCTTGAATCTTGTGCCTCTATATACAACTCAATTGATGTTTAATGTTAACCAATTGCATCTCCAACTCCTCATTTAGCCCTAGCCTTTGCAATTCCTTTTCTGCCCCTATCATCTTGTTCTGCTAGAAGGATTCTTCTTGACTCCTATCCATAGCTAACTTCTTACCAATGACTTGAAGAAGATTTTTCCAAGTCTCCACCTTCAAGTTCCAGAGATCAATAGGCCCCAATGAAGGGTTACTAATCCTAAGGATCTCTGAGACCATAACTATAGCTTCAACATTCTCAGGTTCCTCAAGAATCGAGGACTTAAGCTTGAAAGCATTCTGAATCCTCTTCAGGACATAACCACTTCTAGGACCCTCAATCCTACAGCAAGTTTGAATAGGAGAATGGTCAGAGAGGGAAGCTGGAACAACTTGCATCGGAGCATGACTATTTTGCTGCAAGAAGGCAACAAAAGCACCATCCCCATACACTCTATCCAATCTACAATAAACCCTTTGCTTACCTGACTAATTATTGCACCAGGTGAACCAAATGTCTCTAAACTTCCCATACATATTCTCCATAGGGTCCACCAAATTAAATTTCCTTTTGAATTTGTACCAAAAATACATTTCATTACCTTTCCAACAATGAGCTAGCCCGCCATTTTTATCCATTCTATGCTCCACCATGTTGAAATCCCCCACCAC
Organism: Cupressus sempervirens; assembly: GCA_028749045.1. Classification (NCBI taxonomy): domain Eukaryota; kingdom Viridiplantae; phylum Streptophyta; class Pinopsida; order Cupressales; family Cupressaceae; genus Cupressus; species Cupressus sempervirens. The sequence goes on from CM053793.1 coordinate 61,388,213, forward strand.
AACCCACGATATTTTTGGCAAGTTACCACAGCACCACTCCCATAGCTCTGCTCTTTCTCTATAATCATTAGAAGCATATACATTACAAATACCAAAAACATTATCTCCTTGCTTAACAGTAACCTAAATTACCTTCTGAGACTCCGAACATCCATGGCTCACTATTGAATTCTCCCATTTAGGGTTAATAAGAATAGCCACTCCACCCTTTCCTCTCTCATGATCGGAGTGGAAACCTATAGACTTATCCCGAAGAAACTTCAATATAGAATATACTTGAAACCCAACAAAAACACCTCCTTATTTCCCTGTTGAACCTTACCTGCCTTCTCTTTAATAGAAATGAGGGCTAACTGCTGAGCATTGAGAGGAGGCCGAACATTAATGACCTCCTTGGGGATTCTAGATGGACATCCTGATAGGGGGGAAGCTACGGACACAGGAGTAATCTCAGAACTCCCAACCATAGCCAATACCACATCAAACTCTTCTTCAAAAAGGGGGTTTGATGGTGACAAGAAACTATTGTTCAAAGGAATGTCGATAGGATTATCAATAGGAGGTTGAATACTTGGCATGGGTTCGGGTTCCCCTGACTGCATGCTATCTATCTCCTCAGGATGACTTTCATTACCCACATCCCCCTTAGAAACTTTGCTAGCACTAATCTTACCCGAGGTTGGTAAACCAACAGACTTTTGATTGTTGACCACATTGAATTTTTCTTTATGAGAGGGCTAAAGAATTAGGAAATATTTTTTAGTATGCCCGTTTAGTCTGCAATAAAACAAGCATTCAAATTTCCCAATAGGGTAATCGCCAAACAAAAATTTTCTCCTTCAAATTCTAAAGAAATATTATTAGGGAAATCCACTTCTAGAGCCAGAGCCAAAAGAACCCTAGCATTGAGGTGAGGCAAAGTAACCCTAGATTGTTCAACCTATAATACAGAGCCTAACGGCTTCAAAATTTATGAGATAAATGGCCAAAATTCCACATTCAGGTTTTTGATCTCCACCCAATTCGAGGGAGCCCTAGCAACCACCTTTTCAAAATCACCTTTTGGAGACCATGGGTAAACCCTGAACACCGACCTACCAACATTCCAAAACCATTTTTCCAAAACTTTCTCTTGCATACTGTGATTTCTAAGAAAAATTACAAATAAACCCTTTTGAATCATTCTACAATAAGTCACACAAATACCAAGTTTCTTACCCCAAACTACTATGAGCCAATCATCGAAAAACTTCCTAGCAGGCAAGGCTTCTTTATCCAAACATATGAAGAAAATAGCAATACTTGTAAGCCTAGACCTTTCATTCAAAATAGTAGACACGATGTCCTCATTGGGGGAAAGAGAAAGAACCTTGGGACCGAGAGAAGAGCGCTTACAATTCTCTCCTCCACTTCCACCAGTGGTGGCACCAAAACCGTTGAGGAATCCACCTCCATTGGTTGCGGCCCGTCTTCCTCCTCCATGATGCTTTGGTTCCACATTTTGATTGTGGATAACACCCTTAAACACCGCGGCTTTCAAAAAATTTGGGGAACTTTCGGCCAACACCAGCTTATAAGACAATTTACCTTCACCTTCTCCCTCATTCCTGACTACAGGTTTATTAATGTCTTTCTCAGTCGTACCTCTACCCACGTCATCCTGCAAGTTGTTGTCTTCCCCTTTGCCATGATTCATCTCTCCCATGGCACGAGCGAACCAGGTCGAGCAAAAAATCCATACAAAACAACAAGTGCACAAAATGATGAAACAATAACGCCCAGGCTGAATGATGAACAAAGGCACATGGAATTAATTAAAACGAAAACCAAACAAACAGTACACTTGACACGGGTAACACCACATGATGCATAGATCACAAACCGATATTGACATGATTCAAACACGCGGCAAGTTGCAGAGCCCATCATAGATCATTGATGTTATTCTAAACACAATTTCAAAATTTGATTGTTGCAAAACTCTATTTATGAAATATATTTTTAGGGTCCCTATGCAACCACAAATTGGTAATTAGTTTCTTTATTTTTCTGATAGTTTGGAATCAAGATTATTAAATAATCATTGTTGTTATCATTTTTAAATATCTATCACTACATATTGCATAAGTTTCAATAGAGCAGAGAAAACAAAATTTTAGTGGTATCAGAGCTACAAACCTTGCCAATCTATAGGGTTTTCAATTACATGTTTGTTTTTGGGGCTAACGCAATGCATGTCGGCCACCATAAAGTGGTTCTATGTATCCCATAGGATTCGACCCACATAGATATATTATAAGAAGTAGGTCATAGCAACAAGGAGTCATCAAAATCAATGTAGCTAAAGTTTGGATAGGATAATGAAGAGATGGTAGGCCACAAAGGGAATTAAACAATCAACTTAATAATTCCCGGACAATTTTTGTTTAACAGCAGTAGTAGCAGCAGGAGCTATAGAGGCAATGGCAGCAAAACCAATAGGATGTAGAGATGCAAAAAAAACACCAAATATTGCAACAATTTCAGGATTGTATAATCACAACAATGGGACAATTAAGAGTTGGACATTTAAGGTCAGGAAGGTCCAGTAGTCAACATAGTAGAAGTGAAACTGAGCATCAGAACTAAGACAAAACAGTGTCTAACGTTGGGAGAATAGCATATACAAATTCTGACTGATCATTGCACCCTACTTTTTCATCTTGTCCAATTGAAATAGAACCAATTCCTGAGGTTGAGGTGGAAGAGGCACACATCACAAATGATATTATGAATGCTTGAAATGAATACATGCACCTTCTAGCTGATGTAAGTCAGCTTGCGAATTTAAATTAGTTTGTGAACTTTTTAAGGACAAAGCCTGGAATCCTTTGTAAGTGCAAGACATGAGGCCTAAGATAGACAAGGCTTCCAGTCAGTAGAGTGTGGGGATGCCTAGAACCAAATTTTAATTCCAACTTTAACTAGAACTAGAGAAATATCAGCTAGATTAAGGATTCATAAGTAGGACACCTTTTTGGCACTCAAGCCCATGGAAGATAAAAGCTGATTCATATTGCTACCATGCACCTGGAAGGAATAGCATACTATTAGTTGCACCATGGACTTGTTTCCAAGGATCTTGCAATGGCTCATTCCTATGATGATTTTTGTCAAAAGTCTGATCACTTTCTTTGATTGGAAATACAAACAAGTCTATTATGTGGAATTGGCACAACTTAAGCAAGTAGGACTTCTAGAGTCTCACATTACCATAAAAATTTTGTAATAGTCCCTAATATGCTTCAAAGAAGAGTTACAATGTTTTTTGTTTAAGGTTTAAGTTACAAATTAAAAGGGTTGTTTAAGGCTCACGAGACTAGTTCATTAGTTGATGTTATTGGGTTAACCATGGATTTAGAATTCATACCTTCCTACCAGCTACCAAGGAAAGATTTCAGTCATTGGAAATTTGATAGGAGAAGTGCAAATCAACAGAAGAACATGAGTTTCAATCAACAAAGAAACATACCTTCCAAAATTTAGCAAGAGACATGAAATAAATAAAGGAGGAAATTATGTTTCACTTGTAAAACATGGTGGGAACCTGGTCATCAATGTCTTGGAAAAGGCAAGTCACATTTGATAGAAGTCCATTTGGTTGATGAAGAACATAACGAGGAAGAAAAGATTGATGAGTATGTGGCACAAGAGGTTTTGGCTCAACAAATTGAGTCCGAAGATGCTGCAGAAATAGAGGCTCCTCACATTGCTACACTATTGCATTGATGAACTTATAGATGAGTTAAATGGAGTTGTATTCTTGTCTTAAATTTATTTGCACTCTAACTCCCTTAAAGATTGTATCTTTGGGGTTGTGGATAGGTTAACAATATATTCTCATTTCTTTGCCATTGCTACAAGGTTGTTGAATTATTTTTTAGGGAGTCTTTTACTCGCATGGACTACCTAAGATCAATGTGAGTGATGGAGGCATAAATTCATCAGTCTATTGTGGTAGGAGTTGTTCTGATTGGTAGATACAAGATTCCCTCCAAGCGCCAGTTACCATTGTCAATGGATGGATAGACAAAAATTATAAACAAGTGGGTAGAGGGTTACCTTAGAAACAATGTTTCGGGCCAGCAACAGTCTTGGGTAAGGTGGCTTCATTTAGGTGAGTATTGTTACAATACCATGCATCGTATGCCAATCAACATGTCTCGTTTCAAGGTTTGTATGGGTATGATTTTTTATCATTTATAGACCTAACATTTGATGACAATTAGGTTGCTTATGCAAAGGAAACAATTCAAAATTATCAAGATATTCTTAAGGAATTGAAAAATTACATCCAACATACCCAAAATGCACAAAAATGTATGCAGACATGCATAGAGTGGAGAGAGCATTTCAGTTGGTGAATTGTATTTCTTGCCTCTACAACAATACATGTAGTCTTCATTGAAGAGTAGTGGTGCGCAAAAATAGTAGTTACGTTTTTCATAACATTTTTCATGTTTCTTGCCTAAAGAAGGCATTGGGTCAACACACAGTTGCATCTCTAGAGTTGCCACCATTGGATGAAGGGAAACTGGTATTGGTACGTGAGGGTATTGTAGATTGGAGGGAGAGGAAGTTGAGAAAAAAATGGTTTGAGAGTATCATATTAAATGGAAGGGTCTACCTATTAAGGATGTTGCTTTGGAAGGTAAGGAGATTCTGCAACATCCTAGCTTGTGATTGCTTGTGGCTCAACAATTTGAGAAATGGAGGATTGAAATGTTGCCTCTTCTTTAGGAAATTCAATGGCGAATAATAATTTGCTAAGGCCTTTTCTTCTTATTATGTCCCCAGGGCTAAGAAATATTTTATGAAGAGAGGAGTTATTTTTGAATCACTTAAGCTCCTGATTTTGAGTCATTTAGGGGGACCACTAAGAGTTACAAAAGATTATTTCTTTCATAACCACTTATGAAGAAGATTTAAATAATTAATGGTAAACTTAATGCTTAAGGAAAGTTGCCCAAAATCCAAGATTTTTGAGGTGTTCACACAACTTTTTGTTGGAGAGTGACAAGGTCAGCCCCGAAAAATTGAGTGACATCAATGAGACCAATGGTAGTGGTATGTGTGTTGTAGGAATTTGATTGTCTCAAACCTTTATCCATGAAATAAATTTCTGGAGTCCTTATGCAAACTCACAAATTAGTAATTAGTTTCTTTATTTTTCCAATAGTCTAGGAACAAGACTATTGCATAAGCTTTAATATTGGAAACCAGTATTATCAATTTCTAAAAAATCTACCAATACATATTGCGTAAGATTTAATAGAGCAAAGCAAAGAATATTTCAAAAACCCTCATATTTGGAAGAGTTCTAGTAACATAAACCTACAGAGAAGTCATCATACAAGCTGCATTCCTTGCCTTAGACCAAGGAAACCTTGAAAATTACACATGGATTTTCAAAACCATAGGTTAAAGCCATTTGCTAAGTCTTGTTCTTACTAATCCATGATTGACAATGTCGGAATGTGTCCAATAGATCCTCTTTTGATTTGTGACATGGTTTGACAACCTCATGTGAGATGCTTAACTGGGAGGGTAGTACTTCTCCTTAATAGATGCATTTGGGATAAACGTTAAGCTCAACTCCCTACAAGTGGTATTAGAGTCAAGTCATTGGTTCAAATCCCTTCGGTTACTACTGAGGGGGAGATTGTTGTAATGTTTACAGTATATTGCCTTGGGATTTGTGAGATGGTTTAACAACCTCTTGTGAGATCCTTAATTGGGATGGTAGTGGTCTCTTGAATGGATGCATCTTTTCAAAGAAATGGCCAACTCAACTCCCTACAAACCCATGTTACATATCGTAGAAGTGATTCCTATTAGTTGAACACATGCCCTCTTTCAAAAATAACTCATCTTTGTAGAATATACTTTGTTGGTCAATTGTCCTGTAGACACCTAAAAAACCTTTAGAAAATAAAGTATTTTTATTTTCTAAAAAATTCTTGATGACATCATCATTTATTAATTAATTAATTTATTTATTTTTATGCCATTAAATCCCTTTATCTTAATTAAAAATATTTAATTAAGAAATCCCTCCCAAAAATGTTTAAATCTTATTTAAACATTATTTCTTTATTTATTAATTATTTAATTAATAAATTGACCAAAAATCCCAAAATAAATAATTTATTTATTTTTTTCCCAAAAGTTGGCCAATTTCCTTAAGACCAATAACCTCTTCCAAAATCTTCTAATCCTTCTTTAATATCAATTAAAGGCTAATCTCATCATTTCCTACCCCTAATCCCAACTCAAAATATTTAATCAAGATTAAATATTAATCCTCATGTTTATTAAAAATATTTTAATAAATATCTCCTCAACCCAAACCCTTGAAATAAATAAAACTTTATTTATTTCATAAAATCTTATCCTAGGAAGTTCTAGACTCTTCTAGAAAGTCTTCATCCTCATCCAAAGCCTAGACTCTTCTAGAAGATGTCTTTAACCCTAATCCTAATCCCCTCCTAACCTTGTCACATTCCCTAAACATGGGTTAAGACTTGCTAACTCAAGCCAAAGTTAACAAATATCTCCTCCTTCACCCACCCTCATTAATTGCAATCCACTTGCCATCCACTTGCCTAGTCCTAAGCCATCTCTAACCCTTTCTCTAATCATTTTTACAACCCTAAGCAAGCTTAAAACCTCCCTAAACCCTCAAATTCGAATTTCATGGTATCTCTCACAAATATCTTCAACCACAAAACTTTATAAAGCCCACAAAGTCATAAATGTTCTTACAAAGCACTTATGAAGGGTCTTTATGAAGATTTTATCCCTTGAGCCTCCTTTGTTGACTCATCCTTCCCCTTTCCTCCATCCTCTCACCATGTGACATGTGTCACTCCTTGATTGGTTGTAAGGAAGCACAATCCATGTGCTCTCCTCTCATGCAATCTAAGCCCTCTATGAGCTTTTTCCCATCCTTGCATCTTAGCCCTCAATCCCTCAAGCCTCTTGCCTATAAATTGGATCCTTCCCCTTTGCAAAATAACACAATCCATGAAGTAAAGTTATAATGCTATTTTGAGAGCCAAATCCATACTAAAGCCATCTATCCACACCAAAAATCCACCATCATCCATTGAAGCCTTTGGAGGCATATTGAGCATACATCCTATCCATTTAGATAAAGCCACTCAACAAGAGAGCTTCTCATTGAGAGAGCCCATTAATGGCTCATATTTTCAATTGAGAGCTCATCTTAGTCTATCTTGAAGTTTATGAATTTTGTTTAGTTTGTAGAAGCTTTATTTAAATTTGGTTTCTATTAGCATACTAACATTGCTCATATACATGTCCAACCCCTAGTACCAAGAAGAGTTACTCCCAAGCACTCCATGTGGGTGCACTAAGTGATCTTACACCTACAGCTAGTTGAAAATAGTTTCTAAAGATGTTAACATGCGGTGACTGATCAGGCAAGTGGTGTCTACAACGTTAAATCTTTGTGTCTTTCTGTTCCTTTTGTGTGTGCTTTATTTCTTTGTGTTATTGGTATATTTTCATGTAATCGTTATTTTTTGTCTAAAAATTCCTAACAACTGGTATCGGAGCCAAGCTATTTCAGTTATTCTCTGCAAGAAGGTCTCACAGTTGATTGTGAGTCTTATGGTTGAGTCGGAGTGATAGCAGATGAGGGTAAGTTGAAGGTTGAGAAGTTTAATGGATAGAACTTCCAATTATGGACAATGCAAATCGATGACTATCTTTATCAACAAGATTTATGATGACCATTGGGAGAAAATCTAAGAAAGACCCAAATATGTGAGATGTGGACTGAAATATTTTGGATAGAAAGGCACTTGGAAGTATTTGTTTATGCCTAGCATAATCAGTGACATTTAATATTAGAATTTTTTTTGCTTCAAATAAGGTATTTCTTATATAGCGTTTATTTAATATAAAGATGGTAGAAGTTTAATACAACTACCTATCAATTATCTTCTATAAATGTCAATTTTGATGAAGAAATTAGTGCTCTCTTAATTTTGTGTTCTTTGCCTAAGCTAGAATGGCTTGGTAATGGCTATTTGTAACTTTGTTTGTAGTTCAAAAACCTTAAAATTTGATGTTGTTGGTATTATTCTAAGTGAGGTAATTTAGAGGAAAAACTCATTTGTATCTACATCATACAATGTTTTTGAATGCATAAACTAGGGGAAAATGATAGAGAGAGGAAGTAATTCTAGAAATTGTTGGGAAACCAAGTGGAGAGTCAAAGGGAAACAAGTCTCAATCCAGAGGACCAAGTGCTTGTTGGTGTTGTGGGAAACTAGGTCTCAAGAAGAAAGATTGTCTGTCTCAGAAGAATAATGAAGGAGATAAATAAGAAGTACATAAGGAGGCAAACATGGTAAGAGGATGTTTTACTTCTTTCCCTGGAAATTGTAGATGATTCATGGGTTTTAGATTCAGGGCTTCATTTCATGCTATCATGTCCCCTTCTCAATTTTAGTTCTGAGTGATAGAATTAATCTATCTCCACATCCAGATAGATTAATATCGACTTCAGGTAGGATGCTATCTAGTCACAAAAGGGGAATTTAATTTATTATATTCCAGGACTTTATTAAAGATGCAGAGTTAATTCGCTTTAATGTTTTAAAGTTATTTACTTTATAAATAGCTTTAAGTGACTATAGGACAAAAATGACTTTTAATCCCACATTCTTTGCACGTGGTACTTTTCTACCATTCTGAGGTTATAAATGGATGAGTTAGCATTGGGATTATGACAGAAGAAGAATTAATGAACTCAGCAGTTTGACATTTCTGGTTGCTTGAATGTGACTGGTCGCTTTGAGGACGAAAACCCTTGAAGCAAATAAGGGATGTTGGACGTAGCCCCTACTTCTCTTGAGTTCACTTATTTTGTGGATAGTTTTAATGGAGGTTTACTATGGTAAATAATCTTCAGACACTAAATATACAGGTTTCCAGAACTAATGTGATAACAAGATTCTTAGATCTCAACGTGCCACGAAGTTAATAGTCGAGTGCCAAAAAGGATACATTTTCAATGGTTTATGTGTGTCTAAGAGTTCAGTATCTATTCAAGGGCACGCATAGCAAGCAAGTGTAGTGTTTTGCGCTTAGATTCAGACTCCCTAGCAGCTCGGAACAATAGTAGTATTTCGAAAGTGGAGCTATTTTGTGGAAATCACGGGTTTGGTAACACGCGTATGAAGGTAAACGAATGATTGTGGGATGTTGGAAGGATACGGCGCCGGAATCACACATCCTCATTAACTTCTCGGGGAAGGACCTTCCGCCATTATTCAGGGAAAGAAAATGTGAAATGAAGGGTGCACATTGAGGAGTTACGACTAACACTGGAAGAGTCGGCTAAGGTTCTTAAAAAAAGCTCATGAGGACATCATTTCTCAGTTCACCTATGGCCAAAGTTATAGAGGTTGCTTTAGAATATCGGGCCTATACTTCAAGACACTTTTAAGTCTTCTCCTTGGGTTTATTAACATGTTCTCAAAATGTTGTTATTACTGGCATATCATTTAACATGATGACATTGTAACCTTGATTCCGGATTTATGTTGAGAACTCTATGAAATCTTTGGATGGGCTATCATATTGGTATTATTGTTTAAATACCTATCTCAAACTCAAATTTTATAGTGCCTGAATGTTTCAGTATTGCACCTCATATAGTTCTTAAGTGATAGGAATAGTTGACAACTGTTTGTTGAAATGCTCATGCAATGTTCAGTTAACAGTAGAGTGAACACAACAACACCTGGGTTAGCAGAGACTTGTTTGATAGAATACCCACTATAGTAAAAATGCTTTGGTAATAGTTTGGTACCTGGTTTCATGTTTAGTTTCTCTCAAGGGTTCAGCTTAAGTTGATTGTACTGGGAAGTTAGTTGATTATGTGTTATTATTGAAATCCTTACAGACTGGGTTAAAGTTAGTAAATAGCTGGACAAATTCATTATCCCACATATATAATATCATTTGTAAAATTGTCAAATTCTGGGAACAATCTACCACAGTTCACAAAAAAATTATATGTATATTTGCTGTAGGGATTGGGCCAAGTTTATTTCACATGCTACACCCAATAGAAGTTGTTATATAAATTATGTCCAAGGGGATTTTGGGCTAGTCTATTTGAGAGATAATGAACCCTGTCAGAGTGTGGAAAGGGAAGAATCATTGGCTACTACAAGAGGTAATACATGTATCAAGGTTGAATAGCAATTTAATCTCAATATGGCAACTAGGTGATGAGGGTTGCACAATTACTTTTAATGATAAAAATTGGAAGGTCTCAAAAGGTTCCTTAGTAGTAGCAAACAGTGTGAATGTGGGCACCTTATACTTTGTATACATCAAACTGTTCCTTCTACTTTAATTATTTTTGTGAAAAAGCAATGTACAGGAACAATTTCTGCAGTTAAGTAGGAAGAAACAATAGTTATAGATTTTGAAACAACATGACAACACCATAGACTTGGGTGCATGAGTGACAAATGTATGAAAAATTTACCTTGTTTAAAATGTCTCAATATGGATTTATGTTAAAGATGTGTGTATGGAAAGCAAAAGGGAGTTGCTTTTCTTCAGCGTGGGAAGGAAAATAAAAATTAGAAATTATAGCTTGTGCATATAGATGTATGGGGGCCAGCTCAAGTATCTTCCCTTGGTTGCTTTTTGTATTATGTTACATTCATTGATGATGCAACCAGAAAAGTATGGATTTATTTCCTTGGAATAAATATGATGTATTTGAAACTTTAAATAATGGAAAAGGTTAATGTCTTAGATATGACAATGATTGTTGCATATCGCAGCAAAAATTGTGGAGATTATTGTTCCTCTAATGGTATTCATAGGAAAAAAATTGTTCCAAGGATTCTACAAAAAAATGGAGTGGTTCAATGCATGAATAGGACAATAATGGAGCGTGCAAGGAGCATGCGGTTGCATGCTACAATGCCCTTAAACATGTGGTTAAAGGTTGTAAACACTACTGTTTATTTAATTAATAGAGGTTTGTCTACTCCTTTAGGTTGTGGTATTCTAGAGGGAGCATGAACATGCAAGAAGGTGAGTTATTCTTTTTTTAGAACCTTCTGTTGTGAAGCTTTTTGCACATGTAGATTCTGAAAATAGGACCAAGCTTCAGGGGTTGCGGTGTGGCTACCCAATCAATCATCAAGAGGGAGATTGTTGATATGTGGTGACTGATTAGGCGAGTACCGTACGCTTTTCATAAGGCATGGGGTTCAGGGCATCGATCTAATTTTTTTTTGGGTTAACTTGTTAAGCCAACATAAGTTGTATAAGATTGGCTTAGGGTTAGTTCTTTCTAAAGAGAATATATAGCATCTTGCAACAGTATTTGAGCTGTAAGGGAGATTGAAGATTGCAATAGGTTGAAGTTACTGGATAATAATATTGTATTCTTTGTTTGATGGACGTAGACCAAGATTGGGTGAACCACATTAAATCTTTGTGTCTTATGTTCCATTTGTGTTTGTTTTATTCTTTTGTGTTATTCGTTATCTCAAGATTCCTTCCAAGTGGGTTGCCATTTTCTGTCTGGGTTCATTATTTGTGATATTTACAAATATTACATAATCAACTAGGCCTTAAGGCTTGTAAGGTGTACAGTTCAGTTCTAACAATTTAAAGCCAATTTACGTCATTACTTTATTAAGTAGCAGTGGGTTTTTATATGTGGAGTTTTCACGAAAAATTAAAACTTGTCTCATGCTAGAAATCTGTTCTCTACTTGATAGATTGGGCCAGAAAATAAGCTAAGAAATAGTTGTAATGAACAGGTTTGTTTTCCATTTAACTATGCTTTTCTGCCAGCAAGCAAATTGAATTGAATTAGATTTTGCAATTAATTCATATTAAATTTAACTCCTGGTCATGTGCAGAGAATCAGATCGTTGAATTATATCATATCAAACATCAACTCCCAAACCAACATTTTCATTTAAAGGAATGCAAAATCTTGCATAATGCAAAAATTCAGGCAGCTCTAAAACCCTGATTATTTTCCCCTTTGTTGTAAATTGATTGAAGCAGGAGTTTAGGAAATTTCTGTTTTCCCTACAATTCTGCACCAGTTTCCTTATTAACGTTGTTGACAGCATCGCACAATTGTGAAGAATCACTTGCTATGTTTTGAATGTTTTTTGGGGCTTTCTATGCAGCTGGATAAATATATGCTGGGGTAGGATTATGTAAATTTAACTATAGACTTCATGTCAAAATGTTAGTGAAATAGTCAAGTACCCTGAACTTCGCTGGGGCAGTTCACAATCTGGCAGAAAACAATGTCCAGTGGACAGTCTTTCTTTCTCTTGCAGAATTGCTTACCATTACAAGGTTCTGCATTTTTCTCACCCATTATGATATCAGGATCGTCAGTTATACTATCAAAATGGCCCATTTATTTGCAACCATTTTGGTTTGGTAGAAATTTCAAGAAAGGAAATATACTTTTGAGATAACATACGGATGTCAAGATTTGTTCTTTCTCTAATGCCTAGACTCTAATGATTAAAGGATTGTGAGGGATCATGGAATATGAAAGAACAAGTTAACATATGGTAGCTTCCACAGGAGCATGGGAAGCAGTATGGCTAAGGAAACTTTTATATGGACTATTTGGAGAACCATTAGAATCCACTACAATTCATTGTGACAATCAAAGTTGTATTAAATTATTAGTTAACCTAGTGTTTCATAACAAGTCCAAGAATATAGAAATTCCTTACCATTCTATAAGGGATATAGTGGAAAGAAATGTTATCAAACTAAGGTACATTAGTACTAAAGAACAAAAGGTTGATACCTTCACCAAACCTCTTGCTAAGTTGAAATTTGAGTATTTCAGGAATAAAGTTGGTTTATCTAAACTGTAATTCAATATTATGTAAACTTTTATTGAATATATAATAAAATCAATAATGCAATGTGTGGATGTGTTGTGGAAAAAAAGATGATGATCCTTCTTGTGGTTAAGGTCACTATTGTAAGATGATGATCTTATCAATAGGTTGACTTGTTGTCATGTGTTAATAAATTGGTTGGAACACATGATGACAAATGTATCTAGATTGTCTACATTCAAGTTGAAATTCTGAATTATGTTGGATATCCTGATACGATGCTATCACTAGGGTTAGTGATAATGGTTGGGTCATAAATAGTTAAAATGAATGAAATTCATTTCCTCAAATTGATACAAATGCCTTGGATGTATTCAATTCTCTTTTCACTAAGAGGGAGTGTTAAGAATATAGCTTCGTTTAGATTGAAGCATTTGTATTTATTATGGTTATGAACATATATATAATTGTGATATATTAATTATTATTAAAAGTCAAACCATATTAAATATTGTTATGTCTTACCATGAATAGATAAAGGAAAATAATTTTTATTGTCCTTCAACGTGCATTCAATGTTTCTCTTTTGGAATAATTTAGCTCACATAGCTCAACTAGACTGGTTGTAACAGTCTCATCTTGTTTACATAGTTGTACTTTGCATTTCATGCTAGTTTAGTCTACCTTTGCATTGCATTATTGAGGCATCATTTGTAGACATTTGCACTCTTGCATCTCGTCTTTAAGAGAACCTCCCATTGCATGGTTTACTAGCAAGAAGAGCATTCCTAAGGCTCAGCTAAGAGCCCTCATATGTAAATCATACTCTCTTGCACTCTATGGATAGGGAGCTCTAAGCCGGCATCCAAACATTTTGAACTCATGGAAATTCTTGGATAGAAGGTTTTAGGGTGTGACACTTTCTTAGTGTACATTTTTGGAATTCCTTTAACGTGCATTCAGAGATTGGATATTGTTAATAGGTTACTAACACTACCAAACTTAGTTTTTCTCCTTCAATGTGCATTCAAAGATTGGATATTATTCATAGGTTACTAATACTACCAAACTTAGTTTTTCTCTAGAATAGATTCATTTTGTTTACAAAAGACACATGAAAAAGACACTCAAATCTCATATGGATTCATATTGACTGTCTTTGGAAATTCAGATTAGCATGCTTATCCATTTTGCAATTAATTTTGTCTGTTTCTATATCCTAAGCCTTGAGTGAAAATAATGTCAAAAATCTGAAAAAAATACACCATGGACCTTGGCCCTCTAACATCAACTTAATATCTGCCACAGACATGCCTACCATAGAGACATAAAATTCTTTCTGAGAATTGAATAAATCTTCTGAAACCATGGGAATCTCGCTTAGATTCAAAATCAACAATTCTCAATGTTTGATAAAGTCACAACCAATAATTTAAAGGGTGCATGCCTTTTTTCCACAAGGATTTCAATTGCAAAATGTCTATTAATTCCAAACATGAAATAGATGTTTCTAGGGGAAAAGAATATGTTCAAGCTGGACAAAACTATATTGAAAACATAATTTGATATTTGTGATGGTTTTCTATTTTTTAACTCAAAAAATGCCTTACTAAGCTAACACATCTTTGGGTAGTAAGCAATTGTGACAATCATCACAAATTAGAAATGAAATAGTTGTTGGTGTTCTAAGGATCACTACAAATGTATCTACACAACCATAATGTTTGGTATGTACTTTCCAAATGGCAACATCCTCTTGTATTTGTATGAGGAATAAACCAAGAGAATAGACATGTCCTATTGAAGCTACCAAAACATCAACACTTCCTCTTAGCTAGGGAAGATAAACAGAGGACATGTATTACACCATGGGTAATATTAAGTATGACAAATTTTAAAGATATCTTTGATTAGAAGATATCCAAGATTTTGATATCACATATGATATCAAGAGTATTGGCTTTTAGAATATCAACATATGATATTTACCAAAACTTTAAGTAATGGTCTCTAGAATATCAACATTTGATATTCAGCATGTACTTAATAAGATAATAGTCTCCAAAATATCAACATATGATATTCACCATTTTGATAACACATTTGAGTATTGGTCTCCAAAGTATCAACATGTGATATTCATCAAATACTTTGAGTAATGGCCTCTAGATTCAGATGTGAGATATTCACCAAGTACTGTGGGTAATGGCCTCCAAAACATCAAGTTGTATGATATTCACCATGTACTTTATGTAATGACCTCTAGAAAATCAATTTGTATGATATTCACCACGTACTCTGTGTAATGGCCTTTAGAATATCAATTTGCATAACTTCATCATGTACTCGCAAAAATGTTTATAAGGTATCCACACCATACAAAGTATAATCTATCATGATCTACATAGACATCATAAGGTATCACACTATAGTAGAAAATTAAGTTATTGTAAGATCATCAACTTTCAATAACTTCTGCAAATACAAGTGACATCATTTGGAAGTTGTCACTTCCTCATGATGTACATAGGGGGAAGGCCCATTAAAATCACATAGTCATGAGGTATATTCATGAATTATAGTCCTCTTGACTGCTACAATTTATTGATCATTGGAGAATCCTTCTCAACATAGTCATACAAATTATAGTCATACAAATTATAGAGATCAAGGTGAAAATGATGGATGATCAATGGTGGAGTTTGAAAAGAGGAGTAATCCATATGCACACACAACTCAACAAGTAGAATATAAGTTGACTTTCCATATGAGACAAAAGTCACAAAACCTTTTTTTTTTAATTTGAAAATTAGAAAAAGGACTTTATGTGTGCACTTTAAGTGGGTTAGAAGAATGGGGTCTCTTATTTAATTAAAAGGGGACATGTTCTTTTAATCAAATAATGAACTTAGGATAGCATAGTCAAACTATAGGTTATAATCAAATTAATTGATTATTAGCAATTTGGTCTAGGTAAATAATTAATTAAATTAGCCAAAATGATGAGAAGGGGCTAATAGTCTAGATGACCATTTTTAGGTGATTACAGATGGTAGTTGAATACATGGGCCCTCATTCAATTGATTGCATTATGGGATTCTTTAAGAATACTTACTATGCTTGTTCCTAGCTTTTTAGAGAAGGTGAGAAATAAGAGATCCCACTAGATTATATGTATATGCGTATGAGGATTAAAACCCTCATACTTACTTAGATTTTGACTTTTCCAGTGAGATCAAGAAATCACTTCAGATGCAGTTACCACATTGGAAGACCTCATAAACTATTCTCTGATTTTCCATCTAATTGTATTCCAAAATGTCAACCAATTTAGAGATTCCATGAAACTAACCATTTGCAATGAAGAAGGTAACAAACTACCAATTTAGATGTGGTGTAGAGCTTGGGATGTGCATCGTTAGAATGATGACTATAGGATATTCAAAGATGTATTTTTGACATGGATTACAAGGTTGCTTGGGGAGTCAATTACTAGGATACTTAAGAAAATCAAAAATATGCTAAGGCCTAAGGAAATCCTACCTAAAAAAGGTTATGAATTTAATGTTGGAGATTGGATATGTAAACCAAATTTCACACTGATTAGATTATATGGGTGTAGATAACCATCCCATTGACTACCATAATTTGTGTCTGAACAAGTGGGACTCTTGGAGCTCATATGGTAGCTAGTATGGATAGAAAATGATATTGCACAACTGAAGAGGAAAGGAAATATAATGCTTCACTTCATAAAAAAATTGATGTTTTCATGGTGGGTTATTATGTGTTCAAAGAAGTCCAAGAACACATTATGATCAAATATGATTTTAGAGTGACAAGACTAGATAATATGATCCTAAAGGACTTATCAAGTCTTTTATTACAAGATATACACACCAATTTAATTTAGAGGATGACATCATCCAAAGTTATGATGATGCTTCAAAATAATTCAATGGGTGAAGAAATGGGGGTCCTATCAAGAATATAGAATCGAAGGCTAAGCAAAGGTCTTCCTTGCTTCCATACTATGGAAGAGTTTGAACCAATTAGGATTGATAGGTGAATTCAATATTTTGATAAGTTATATTAGGAGAACATGAAAAAAGAAAAATGGAAAGGGATTGAGAAACCTCAACCTTTGCCAAAAAAAGAGAGAGAAGAAAGTTGATACTAAATAAATCTAATTCTAGTTCTTATGCTAATATGCCACAAATAGATTTCCCTGAGGGAAGCAATACCCCTTTGATTTCTTATGATGACTCAGATAATGGAGGAGGTTCAAGTAAGTAGCATACATATTAAGTAGTTTAAAGGATAGCATAGTAACTAAAACAACATCACTATCACTTAGTTTTTCAAGAGAAGGTACATGGTTATCTCGCATAGACTATGGAATGTGATGAACTCAAGGAAACCAAAGATGAAAGAGAGGCAATCTCTTTAAGGTTCATGGAATCAAAGAATTTTATCAAGACCAAGAGTTTAAATATTTATGATTTAGGTATAAAATGAAGGAATTTTATGAAAGAGAAAAGAAACTTGGAAGGTGTGGATGAGTCATGCAACATACAACAATTGTGTAGTAGATAATTGATGAATTGTACCTAGATGACATCTCTTGCACTGAAGAGGAGGCAATGAAATTTTTTTAAAGTGGCATATTAATTGTGTTAGGGCTAACACTAAAGGAATTTTTCTTACTATATCAATTTAGAAAGCATGAGGACACCACTTTTCTGTCTGAGTTTGAGACTCTTGAGAAGGTGCAAGGACTAGGGTTTAACCCTAAAATAGAAACTCTTGCCACTTGGGTAACCTTTAAGGTAATAAACCCAACCTAATTGATATTTCCAGAGGAATAGAAGGAATGACACTAGTGCAAACTTTTGAAGATACCAACCCTTTGATTTCTACCACTCAAATGACACATAAACCTAAATGTTCAACCAAACTCAAGTAAAACATATGTAGGCAAGAATTGTAGTGTTGGAGATAAGGGAAACTAAAATGAATAAAATAATTAATAAAATGCATATGAAGACAAGGAGAGTAGAAAAGGAATTAAATGAGCTAAGGACTCCTAAGACACATAATGCTATTGTAGTCCACCTTGATTTTGTGCAATAGGAACATCTTGTCCTATTTTTTCCTTAGCTTGCTCCTCGATAGTCGTTCTCACTTTTATTGTAGAATCAACCTTAGCAATTTTGTCTTGTTCTTCTTGCTCTTTGAGTTGATCTATTGTAGCTATGGGAGGTTGTATAGATTGATCTTGTGTGTTTTCCTTCTACCTTGTTATCTCTGCTACAACTTTTTGCAGCTCATCAACACTCACCAAAATTGGATTTGTACAAAGTTGTGCTTGTAATGTAGATTGGTGAAGGATATTTTTGAGATCCTTTGCAATTAAAGGATTGATGTTCTGACCTGAGGTGTCAGGAACATCCTTTACAATTAATGTTTCTACAGGTGTTGTGTGTGGAGGACTTGGTGTTGGCAGTTGGGTGTCTTGGACACTCTGTTCTTCCTATTGTTCTTTAGATGTTGCCTTTTCACCATGTGTCTTCTCCACTATCTCTTTTTCTTCTTTATCTTTTTCTTTCTCTCTTTCTTCCTCATTCTCATTCTCTTCTTCTTCTTCATCATTTCTACCCTCAAATGGGTCTTCCTGCCCTTCTTTCACAGTTGTCAAACCATATATTAGTTTCCACATTTGTGTGGACTTTTGGAGAACATGTTCTATTTGGTTCTGCAAAATTTTGAAGCCTCTGTATTTGGGTGCAATTTTTCTCCCATGCTTCTTACTAGCCTTTGTTATTTGACCTTTAGTAAGGACTAGCAATACATGAGCCAATGTAGACTCTCTTATTTCCTTCTCCATTTTGAGACAGTAATTTCATTTATTCTCAACTAATGAGCTTAGCTCCTTAGGCATTGAATTATCTAGTTCAAGTGGGGTGGTCTTTAACTTAGCCATCATAGTGTAGATGGACTCTTCCACTATGTTTTATTGTTCCTTTGACAACTTATTGAAATATATGGTCTTTAGACCAATTAAATCTGCATTATCTCTAATATTATTGCAAATGTTTTCCAATTTAGATGTGGTAGAATGTCTTACCAATCTGAATTGTTCTTCATTAGACTATGTTCTTTCTTCATCTGATTTAGGTGGTGCAAAATACTTTCTTCTCTTTTTCTACTTTGTAGGTCCTCCTTATTCTATTGCCTTTTGTTTTTCTTTCTTTTTTTCCCCTTGAGTTGTAGCCTCGATGTCAGTCCTTGTAGTTGGCTTAGCTAGGCCTGGTTTTGTAGCCTTCTTCTTTCCCTTGGGCTATGCAGTTGGTTGTTTTTGAGCTTTTCTCTTCTTTGGCTCAACTATTGTGCTTCCTGCTTGGCACCTCCCTCCTTATCTGCATCTTCTCCCATACCTTGGGTCAAGGCAAGTGGCCCCTAATATTATTCATCTTCATCACCCTTGGCATCTTCATCTTCTTCTTCTGCTTCTTCTGCAGTACCTTCCCCAAATTTAGCTTTTAACTTCTTAACAAGCTTGTCCTTCTTTTTCAAAGTGAAGGTAGTCTTCAACTCCATATCCACTTTTGATCTCACCACATCATAAGTTCCAAAAGGTGGTGCATCCTTGTCAATTTCCTCTGCTCATAGTGTAGTTATTGTTGTTGATGCTTCATCTATGTTTATTTCATACCCAAGAGGTCTTAGCCATCTCACTCTTGGTATGGCAGCTTGTATGTATGTATAGTCTATATCTACAAGAAAACATACATCATTTACATGTTTTTCTACTAAGGAAACTAAAATTCTAAGACTTTGCTTCATTGATTTCTTAAAGTCCTCAAAATAACTAGTCATCAAGGTCTCAAAATTAGCTCCCATCTGCTCTATGTATTCATTGACCTGAGCTATGATTGACCTATCAATTTTCCATGCCACTTTGCCAAAAGAAGGAAATTCATTCTGAACATAAAAGAAAATACATATCAAAATGGCCCCAAATTTGCATTGGGCACCCTTTGTTCTTCTGATTGCTGCTAGATTTTCATTGATCTATTGCAATTGCAGTTCTGCAAGATCATATGTTTGATCCTTCTTCACCAGTTTGTATCCTACATCCACTACAATAGAAGGCACGTTGTTGAGTCTCCTGGATTGGTAGAATTTTTGTGCAATGATGCTAACTGCAAAATCAACTAGAGGGTCTTGGATAGTCTCAATTGTCATCCCTCTCTTATTCCATTTTGCACCTGTATTTTTCTCAATTGCCTCCTTAGAATCACTCCTAGGGGTCTTTGGTCAATCTAGGGTTGGGTACCCTGTCACTTTATGAACAATTCTCTTTGTGATTTTCATAGGACCATCCTTCAACCATAAACTACCATTATGCATCGTGCTCAATACTAGTCTAATCCATTCAGTCTTGAAAATGGTGGGAAATTCTAGGGCTCACGTTAAACCCTTCCTCTCAACAATTTTGTACTCTTCCTTCAATACTCCATTATTACACAATTTTTCATATGCCTCCCTTATTTCATATCACCTATGGCTCCAATCTTGCAATTGTAGCATTTCCTTACATCTTGAACCATTACAACCTTAGGGGTTATGATGGATAGGGCTCCAACTGAATCATTCTTGTATGCAACTTCGGGTATTGGATGGAAATCGGGTTGTCTAACCTCTTTGGATACTAGCTGGACTTCAAAAGATTCCTTCTCCTAAGTTTTTCTAGAACTAAAAGCCATTTTATATAATCTAGGGTTTTAAAACAAAACTACATAGCTCAACACAGTCGTAAATACCTTGAAATTGATGGAATCATGCTTGGAATGCTGTTGAAATCTTCTTATACTCTGGTTTATCTACTTTGGATTTTCTCTGTACTCTTTCTTGTCTTTTCTCCTCATTTTCAATGAAGAAAAATTATTGAAAATATGATAATATACCCTATGTTCATCACATTTAATGCTTAGTGCATTTACAGCTATCCACTTAGCTTCTGAAGGATTCTACATTACTCAGCTTCCATTGCCTTTTCACCACTCAGCTTCCATAAGAGTATTACTTACTTGGCTTCAACTGAGATTTCTTCTTCACTCAACATCCTGTACCAACTCGGCTCGTATAGTCTTAACAATCAACTTAGCTTGTATTAGATTTCTACTCAGCATCTAAGGGCAACTCAGCAATACTTATGAAATCTTAAATTTTTAACTTTGCATCTTTGTTCATGCTGATCTATTCTTTTTTAGTACTTTCTTTTCTAGGAACTAATGTATGATAAAAAAAAATTAAATCAGTCCCTTATGCCTTCTCTTGCTTAGTTTGATGAAGTGTGACCACTTGAACTATTAGGTGAAGTGATCCCTTCATTTGATGCTACTCCCATCTTTCTTCTTCCATGTCTTGTTCATTTCTCCTCTAATGTGTTCAACATCTACCTTCTCTTTACCTTTTTCATCCTTTGAGTTGGGTTCCTTTGACTTAGTTGAGCAATTCCTACTGATATGACCAATCTTCAAGCAACTAAAACATGTGGTTTGGCTCAACCATTTGTTGTAGTTCCCTTTGAAATGTGTCCTTATGCAATTTTCAAGAATGTGTCTATATTCTTGATAGTAATGATAGTTATACCTAGTGTTGTAGTACCAATTGTAGTGATGACCATAATTACCTTCCCTTACTACCTGATTTGGTGTCCACCTAGGCTTTGATCTGCACTCAAAAGCTCTATGTCCATACTTCTTGTAATTGTAGCAGTGACCTTCAAATTTTGGTGTTTTGATAGTCCTAGTCCTGTAGTTATGTGCTTGATGTCCTTATTTTTTACACTTATGAAAATAATTTGCATTCTTAGGCTTGTCATGTTGATGGGTATTTTTTCTCTTGCATACATTAGAGGTATGTCCCTTTTTACCACAGAAATGACAATTAGGTTTAGCGTTCTTACCTTTGTTACTCCTTTCTTCTACAGTCTTGGATGATTCTCCTTGTTCAATGCTGATGTAACCTAGTCCTGAAGTGTCATTGTTAGCCCTTGGTGATTTCAGTAGCTACTCAAAGTACTTGATGGCCTCATTGGGTTTGTTGAAGATTTCTACAATCTCCTTCTCTCTTTTTAGGTCATTTTGCAGTTATTCATTTTGCATCTTCAATGTCAAGATCTTAATGTCTTTGACATTTAGTTTATGATGTACATTCATCATCTAACTCAAGGTGTCTAGCTGCATGTTTGAAATTCTTACAAGCTCAATTGACTTTTCTTCTAGTCTATTGGCAAGGTTTCTATTGTCTTCTTCTAGCATAGCCTTGTCTTCAATGGTTCTTTTCTTTTGTTCAATCACCTCAGAAAGCATCATGGCTTGTGATTCTTGTTCAAGTGTTCTGATTTCTTCTACTTGAGCTCTATTCTTCTCCACCAAGTCTACTATTGCTGCATCAAATTCTTTGGAATCTCCATTTGAAAATAGATTTGAAGTGTCAATCTCCTTGTACTATGTGTCATTCTCAACTATGGCAATCTCTCTTCTTCTTTTTAAGGATTTCTTTAGTTCTCCTCTAGCTTCTTCCAAAGCATGTAAAGCAAGTTGTATGTTAATTGCCTGATTCTCTATGATCTTCCCAAGTTTATAGACTTCCATTTCCAGATCTTTTCTCCAAGTTGTGGAGCTCCTTCTTGTGAGAACTTGGCTCTGATAACAATTGTTGGGATTAACAAGTGGGAAGAGTTACTTCTGAGAGGGGGGTGGGGGGTGTGAATCAAAAGTAACTAAATTTAACCTTTTCAAATCCTTTTAACTAAAACCATTCACATGCATCTAATTTATCTAACAAACATGAAAGTAAAGACATGCATAAAAATAGATAACACACAAATTTGGTAACCTAGAAACACTTCAAAATGAGAAGGTAAAACTAGAGTGCGAATGACACCCACAAAATATTATTACAGCAATGTGTAACTATTCAAGGTTACAATGTTTGACCTCTTTCAATGGTCTACCCTGTGAAAGGCCTATCCTATTAAAGACTTTACACTCTATGAAAAGTGACTTGGTTAAAGGATTTCAGTACCCTACTAAAAGTAGGCCCGGTTAAAGGACTTCAATACATTCACTTGGAATGCCACCCTATTAAAGGATTTACAAATTACTACTAGGCCAAACTAAGTCCATAGGATTTCCATATCTAATACAATTACTAGAGAGTATTAGAAATTCTTTGACCTGATAGCTTTGCAATCTTCAATTACTGATTCCATATCCTTGTTCTACTCTTACTGATTTGATCCTTGCTTGATCTGATATGTTACTCTGCGATGTCCTAATACCTTGTTCTTCAACAACTAGATTCTAAAATGTTGTTATGTTCTTCACTAAGTCTTTTACCCTTCTACGCTTCACTATAATTCACCTATACACTTCTATCTCACGTATCCTCTCTCTCGTGCATAATGCAACTTTGTTCTCCTTTTAAGGATTTCAAAGACTTAGGGTTAGGTATGAATCTACGATCAATATTAAATCTTTATTTCTTGCTCATTTCTTGCATTTTTCTTATTGGTCGCATACCTTCTGCATTTTTCTTATTGGTTTAATGTTGATTACATAGGTAATGCAAGAGATTCAATCTTATCTTCAAGATCCTTCAAGATTCATCCTATGTCAGCTCCAAAAATGGTTTACATCTAAGTTTGTGAAGGCCCAAACTCATATATTGATTTTGTGCTACTTGGCACATACTAGTTGCTAATGCTCATCACATATAGGAAAATTGGCTTACTCGGCTCCTATTGCAATTTTGTTTCACTCAGCTTCTATAGTGACTTGGCATCTATACTTTGCTCGGCACTTGAACTTTTCTCGGCACCTAAAAATTGAATGTTCTAGCTTAGCATATATTGTAGCTTGGCTTCTTTATTATAATCAGCATCAACTAAAGAATTGATTAAGTGTATTGGCACTCAGTTGTCAAAACCAATCTGAGACTGACATAGTTTCCCAATATTGGATTAAGGACTGGTCTTTCTCATTCCATTTAAGTTGATAAATAGTTGTAGTTGGTGAAGTTCTTTGCCTAATTTTTCTGCATGTTCTTAGTACACCAAATTATATTCCACAATATCTTATAAATATTTATATTTATTTTTCATAATTTTTATTTCTCCTTGAAATATTACTTGTCATTTTCAAGAGTATCACTTCAAGAAGCCTGTAATTAATGAACTAACTTAACCTTGCAAACATGGGTCAACTTGGTTGCAAGATGTTTAATCAATAAAAACATAGATTAAAGAGGTAACTTAGTTTATTCATATATATACTATTGTTCAGTCATACCATACCTATCATAAGTTCATACAAAAATATTAAAATACCAAACCATGACATTTACAGATAGTAGGAAAGTTTATACAAGACATTGTTCAAAAAGTCTTTGCTAAATAATAATAATAATCCCTAGACTTATCATCTTGTCTAAGGAACATATTAGCCATAAAATAGCCTCATTATCTCCCCCTAACTTAAATCCATACTAGTTAAATAGCAGCTTAGTTCTTGATCCTTGCTAGCATCCTGAAGTCTAAGGGTAGACTCTACCCATCTCCACCTTTTTCAAGGCTCCAATAATATCCCTTGGTTTCTCTCAAATTTTTGCATCACTTCACCTAATATTTCATATCATAAGACCCAACATCATCATGCATTCCAAGGAGTGGATAGATCAGTAGTAGAGGCTGAAACCTTAAAGGAATTCAAATGCTCTATCTAGTTTTCCCTTGCATAATGTATCATGGAGCCCTTCTACTTTCCATAATATAATGTTGTAGTGAGTGTGTCTCCTTTACCCTCAAGTGGTCTATTAGCCTAACCCATATATGGTTAATAACCCCTAAATCTTTTGGAGCCTCATTGTTTACCATGTGCTCGTAGTCTAAGTATGCAACTTATGTAAGGGTATAGATCCAGTTGCTCCTTGCAACTATTTTCGTAACCTTCAACCAGTCATTAAAATAATTTCTAGTATCTTTAGCTTTTAATTTTATAGGTAAAAGAGCATCCACTTTTCATGTCTAAGTTATGTTGTGATGTTTCCTACTTATCTCATTTTGGATACAAGACATGAATGATCTTAAGTATATATCTCCTACATACACAAGAGGATTCCATTTCCTATTATTTAGAGCAACATGGTTATGTAGGTACAACTCACATAATAAGCTTTTAATGGTAGTGGGGAAACATGTGATGGCATCATGAAACTCATGAGGGGTATCAAGAGAAGGATTAAACCATGGGATAATGCATGTCAACTAAAGATTTAGAAATTTCTATTTTAGGTAGAGAGTATAAAATTATGCCAGAGGCCTATATTGCTTGAGTTTTGGTATTACATGTGTAATCTATGTAACTTAATCTTTCAACAAGGTGATTTCCTCTTTCTTTTTCAATTATCTCTTGATATTAATAATCTATTATTTTCTACAATTTCTTCCTTTCTTCCTTTGACATTTCCCTTTCTACCAATATCTCCTAATATAAACTTAGCCCTGCCTTAAGTGGGGTAGATATGCCAAGTGGTGGAGGAGGTCCTTGTTTCCTAATAATAATCCATTCAAGGCCAAGATTAGTTGTTTTCATTTCAACTTGTGAACCATGAATTAGTCTTTAAATTGGCTTTCTTATCCAAATTAAAAATTCAATTTATGGATTGTCAACATCAAGTTATTTTAAAATTTGGGCCAATGCATATAAACCTCCTTCAAAAATCTATTCTACCACCTTGTTTATAACCCCCATATAATTTTAGGATTTTCATCAAAAAGATGCCTAGTTTTACTTTCAAGAGGTTCTTCCTAAATGTTACTATTCCTTTCCATAAACACATGGGCTTCTTCTCTTCTTAGGTCTTTCACCACAACATCTTTATCATTATGTACATTAGCACCAGAATCTTCTGAGACATCCTAATTAGGGCCTATTCTCATTTTTGGTTCATTTTGACAATTGTCTCTTTTTTCAAACACAAAGATATGTTCTTTTATCTCATCCTGAAATTCTTCTTATTCAATTATATTTTCATCGTTTTCTACCTCAACTTATTCCTACACATTCTCAGTTTCCTACTTTTCTATCTATTTTATTATCACAATATCTCTACATCCATGTTTTGGATTTCCTTGTTCTTTATCGCATTCAACCTCAACATTTTATTCTGACTCAGGCACCCCTTGTTCTGACAATTCCAATGACTCAACATAGTTGGGGCTTCTAGGGAACTATTCTAGTTAGGTTTTCTTCTATTACACCCACTTCTCCTAATAGGGGTTTTTGTCTTAGGCTTAGGAATTTTATTTTCCATTTTACGAGAGGAATTTCCTTCAATAAATGTTGTAGGAGATTTTTTCTATGTTTATTTATTCTTAGAGGAAGGAGTACTAATAGTAATGTCTTGATGCAAGGAGGGATAGAAAGGTTGACCTCAAAATAGTCTACACTCATCCCAGGGAAAGATCTATCATTAAATTCATAATCCAAATTAAATACATAAGTCAACTCAAACTAAGAACCAACCATAGAGCAATAGCAAATATCAGGTTCACATGACACATGAAGGAACACTGGGTCAACACTAGATAGTTTGGTTAACACTAGACTTGGCCATCACTGCAACTCAATGAACATTGAACTCGGCCCAAAATAAAACTCAATCAATACTAGAACTCAATCAAAACCACAACTTGGTTGATACATGAACTCAGTCAAAACTATCACTTGGCCAACATAGCCACTTGGTAACTACTACAACTCAGTAAGCACTGTTAGAACTCAATTAACACTACAAGAATTTGGTTTAAACTACTAGAATGAATAAATGAGCAAGATTAAAAGGCAACCTAGGAAAATCCTGCATCATGTCTTCATCTAGAAATTTCCCCTTGTCCTTAATTGTTTCTTTTTCTTATTCCTGTGGAACCTTTTCGGTATTAGTAGATTTACCTTTATCCTTCTAGCCAAAAGCCCTAGTTTTAACAATAGAATGAGCATACTAAGATTTTTTAGTATAGGTTGTTTTCTCCTATCATGCCTTCAGGTTGAGACTTTAATAGTCCCTATAGTTTACTTTTTCTAGTTGTGAGTAGGGTTTTGAGGAGGAGAAGATGAAAAAGAAAGAAGGTAAAGATGATTTTTACTATGGATCAATGTTGTTTCACAACATGTGAAAGATTTATTGTGGATTATTTGAGAAATTTCAAAGAGATCTAAGAATATGGATGCATAGCCCAATAGTCTCTACTGCAGGTGTCATGTGATGGTCAATAAGTTGGAATTGCTATAAGAACTCCACCCTGCTTTGGGGTTTTCAATAAAGCTTAAGGTTGTGTCCTTTAACCAATACTTTGAAGTGTATCTAATATATGGTTGATAGTTTTACAGCTTCATTTTCATAAACAACAACATCATCATATGATCTCAACCACCTAGTTTAAAATTTACCTAGTGTGTTCTGGTTGCATGAGTCATAGAGTAGTACCCACTTGCTTAAAAAGACTTATAATCTTTGATGAATTTAACATGTCACTTATTCCATTGTTGTTGAATGATTTCAATATTGTGCAAGGTAGACTTTATGTATCATCCAATCCATTCAGTTGCAAGATTTATTCCCACTCAGCTTGTGTTAAATCAATATTTAACTTATACATTACACATTGGGTTTTGCATTCAAACTCCACTGGTATGATAGTTTCCTTACTATAGACTATCTCAAATGGTGTAAGCCATGTTGTTGTCTTCCATGCTTTCTTATAATCCAAAATGGCTTCAGGAAGCCTAAATGCCTAATCTTTATTGTGAATGGCCACAATGTTTTTCAATATTGCCCCAATCTCCCTATTAGTACCTTACACCTTCCCATTTTCTTGAGGATGATATGGGGACGATTTACCATGTCTAATGGTATATTCATTCTTTAATGTTGTGACTAGATTAGAGGTAGACTAAGCACCTTCATCAATCACTAATTCTCTTGGCATGCCAAAACTTGTAAATATTGCTTCGTAAAGGAACTTGACAACATTGTTCTCTCTAACATGCTTCGTAGGTTTCTCTTCAACCCACTTAGTAACATAATAAACACAAATAAGTATATAGGACTTCCCATTTGTAGAGGGTAATCAATTCCCCATTTATTAAATGGAGTGATAATTACCTAATATTGTTGTGGCATCTCATCTAATTTGGTTGGTCGTCCCATCCTCTGACATTAATCAGACTTTTTTGTATAATTTGTTGCATCCTTGGGTAAGGTCATCCAGTAATAACCAACGGTCAAGATTTTTAATGCTATTCTTTTGGCAGAAAATGACCCCCATAGGATTCATCATTATACATGCATGGAGAAATTAATATGTCCCATCTCCCATGAAATTCATGGAGAATTTCATGGCTAAAATCTTTTGTTCCCTTGGAGAAAGGTGTGCTAGTGTTATTCCTATATCAAGGTAGTAGCAATGTCAACATACCAAGGATTGTAAGTTATTATAGAGAGAAGGTGCTCATCAAGGAAACTATCATCAATGATTACACATTCATATGAAACTTGTAGACAAGAGATAAAATTTGCAACCACATTTTATTTTCCTAGTTTGTCCACTACTTTGATATCAAATTATTTTATTAGGAGCAACCCTCTATCCAACCTTCTAGAGATAGTTGGCTTGTTCATCAAATATTTAATGGTTGCATGATCTATGTGAACTAAGATTGTATACCCTATAATGTAATACCAAAAAGATTTGAGGGTATATATGATAGCTAGAAACTCCTTTTCAATGACTCTACAGTTGAGATCAACCCCTTGCAATTTTTTGCTGACATAATAATGACATGCTCCATTGCCCCTTCTTTTTTACCAAGGACTGCACCAATAGAAAATTTAGAGGTGTATGTATGAATATGAAATGGTAAGACTCAGTTAATTTCTCTCAATATAGGTGCCTTGATCAATACCTCCTTAAATTTTTGAAATTACGTATCACAACAATAGTCCATGTAAATTTTTCTTCTTTCTTGAGAATATTGTACATTAAAATGCTAGAATCTGACTAGAGTCTTTAATAAACTACCTATAGTAGACTACATGTCCTAGAAACTTCCAACATCCTTCTATTTGTTTGGTGTAGTTAGTATAGAAATTACCTTTATCTTTGATGGATCAACTTGTATACCCATGGATGATATATAGTTCCCTAACACAACTCCCTCCTCCATCATCATATTGTTATTCCTTAGATAGTTTTGACATTTGAGTGTCAACACACTTAATCACTTTTTGTATTGGAGCTGAGTACACTATGTATGTCGAGCCACAATGTGTGTCGAGTTAGTATTTCAATAGGGGTCGAGCAATTTCAAATGTCGAGCAGTATATAAGTGTTGAGTGATATACAGGTGTTGATTCATAGTTGATGTTGAGCAAGTTAGAATGCTCCATATGTCAAGTGAGCTAGAATCATATACGTACTGAGAAAGATAGAGTGTAATAGGTGCTGAGCAATCTAGGATAGTATATGTGTCAAGCACCAATAGTTTAGTATGTGTTGAGTAACACAGAATCAACATATAAGTTTGTGCCCTCAAAAACTTAGATGTAAACCATTTTTGGAGCTAATGTAGAGAGATTTTGAAAGAGGAAAAGGATAAAAACAAATCTTTTACATTCCCTATGTGATCAGCATGCAACCAATCAGAAAAAATGGAGAAGGCATGCAACCAATAAGAAAAAATGCAAGGAATGAGCGAGAATTTGAGATTCAATATAGATCATAAATCCATACCTAACCCTAAGTCTTCATAATCTTTAAAAGGAGGTTGAATACTACATTGCATATGTGGTAGAGAACATTGTATGGGGAGACTATAGAAAAATTTAATGTGAAGAAGGAAAGACTTAGAGGAACAGAGTAGCAATTGCACATACAGTTGATCAGAATAGCACAAGGGACAAGGAACACGACTAGATATTAGATCTCAGAGGATCAAGATCAAAGAGAGTAGATCAAGTGCCTAAATCCAACAATTACAAATTGCATATTTTTAGGTTTATTTTCCTAATACTTTCTTGTCAATGTATTAGAAGATAGAAATCCTATATTGATAGGTTGGCTTAACAGCTGGGTAGGAGAACCTTCGAAGAAGGTGATTGAAAATCCTATGTATGACGTGAGTTTAACAGCCTATTGTAAATCCTTTAACAGGGTGACACTTCATGTAAAGTGTTTAGTAAATCCTCTAACCAGTTCACTATTGATATAGTGTAAAGCCTTTAACAGGGCAGGCATTTCATAGGGCAAACCATCAGAAGTGGTTGAACATTTATTGTTGTAGTGATTTTTGTGGGTATCATCCCCACCCTAGTTTTACCTTCTTATTCCTAGAGGGTTTATGGGTTACCAAATTTGGTGTTATGTGTTATTGCATATGATTTACTTCATGTTCATTTATATGTTTACTTGCATGCAATTTTCTTTTCAATTATATGTTTAAATTTTTGAAAAGAGTTAAAAGTGTTGTACTTCTTATTCAACCCCCCTCTCAAAAGTACTCTTTCCAATTTGGACATTCCAACACATATAACACTTTTCACAATTTGGAGAGAGATGATGTTCTTGGCACCTTTATAAAAATTTCTCCAAATTGCTTTGAGCTTCATCAAAAGTCGAACCATATGTAGTGAAGTCATCCACTTAGATTTCCATACAATCAATAGAGATGTCTGAAAAGATGCTTATAACAACCCTTTAAAAAGTGCTAGTACATTGCACAAATCAAATGGAAAAATTGAATAGGAAAATTTCCCCCATGGATAGGTGAAATTTTTCTTCTCTTCATCCTAAAGTGCTATCTTAATTCATTTATGTCCACTAAACCCATCCAAGAAAGAGAAATCCTTTTTTCTCAACTAGATTATTAAGGACTTGATCAATGAAAGGAAATGGAGAGTGATCCTTTTTAGTAGTGGAATTGATTTCCCTATGGTTTACACGTACCCTTTAGTTACCTCCATTTTTAGGCACTATCACCAATGGTGATACCTACTGACTATCAGAGATAGGGTAGATGAATCTAGTAATGGGTAATTTTTGTAATTCAGTCTTCATAATGTCCCTTAGCATGGGGTTAATCCTCCTCTGTGGCCACCTAAGAGGTTTGCATCATGGGACAATGCACATTCTATTGGTACAAAGCTTAGGATCCTACCCTTTCATATTTATATAATCCCATGCAAATGCTTGTTGATTTTCTTATAATAGCTTAACTAAACTACCCAACTGAGAGCTGGTAAGATTCTTATTTATTTAAATTCTTTTCCAATAGTCATTTAAACTTTTAAAACTTTATCTATCATGGCTACATCTAAAACACTTGTCAACTATATCTCGTGAGGTAACAATGTATATAGGTGATCAGATGTTGCATGAAATATAGATATATATTTAGGAGGGAGTATCATTTGCAAAGAACAATGGCTATAATTTCAAAGTAGAGAATCTATAGCATATTCATTGGAAATGATGGAATCTAGGGTATGATCCTCTTCTTGAGGTTCCATGAATGGGTTTTTGTCTATAATCATAAGTTGACTCACTAAATTGGCTTCTATCTCATTGTCACCTACACCTAGCCATAAAGCTTGATAATTTTTTAATTGAGATTGGA
This sequence comes from Cupressus sempervirens, assembly GCA_028749045.1. Classification (NCBI taxonomy): domain Eukaryota; kingdom Viridiplantae; phylum Streptophyta; class Pinopsida; order Cupressales; family Cupressaceae; genus Cupressus; species Cupressus sempervirens. Next base: position 61,419,891 of record CM053793.1, read on the forward strand.
TAGGAGAATGTAATGCTAGCTTCTTTGTAGTAAGCCCATATGACATTATCATTTTTCTTAAGCAACATGCCATATAAGCATCTATTTTGGCTAACCATGGGCTTCCTAGGATCATAGGACACCCTCCTAAGGTGGCTTATGGGGAAAATGAAAAAGTCAGTTGGATACTCCCATGAAAATGTATAGTTACTATCACAATCTCTGCCATGCCATCAAGTTTAACAGTTGAACTTTCAACAAGTGGTCAAATAGTAGGGATTTCTCCCAAACTATTAATATTTAATTGTAACTTAATTTATTTTACCATGACATTAGTAGTTGCTCCTAAGTCTACCAAATCATTTTGAACCTGAATTCCATTTATGAAAACTAAAAAAATAGGACTCCTTGGATTAGAATACTTAGGTGTAGACAACTTCTCCGACATGAGATCAAATAACTATCCAAGAATGTGAATAATTTGAGGATCTTTCCTCTTTCTTCTAGGTCTTTTGACATAGGCTTCCCTAATAACCTTAATAGACTACTACTTCCTTGATATCATCTAACATAGGTGTTTTGACAATTATTTACTTTAGTTGATTCAATAGACTAGTAGCAATTGCATTCTCAATTAGGGTGCCCTATTGAGCAAGCATTTGAGGAAATGGTAGAAGCTTGGCTATAGGATTAGGAACAGATATGTAGTAGACTCAACTCCATCTTCCTCAATTGGAATATCATCAACAATTACTTTTGTTATGACATGCTTAAGAGGTGCAGGAATAGTAGTTCATGACCTTAGGTGTATATCATGGACATTAATGGAATAGATTGGTTTTTTATTCATATCAAAGGAATACAATGATTGTTGGGGTCACTTGTTGTTGGAATTAGGCATGGGTTGAGCTGGAAACTAAGTTTACTTAGGATAATTTTCTTTTTCTATAGGATGTAGAGGCATTATGGCATGTTGTTGAGGTTTTTGTAGGGTACTATACTACTAGTTAGGCCTCTATTGAGGTGACTGGTGCTAGTTACCTTGTGGAGGTTGACATTGATTAGATTGTTGCTGCTAATTTTGTTAGGGATATTGCAATTGATTAGGAGGGGGTTTTCTACCAGTTTTTCTAGTTATTCCATTAGTTAGGAGGTTGATAAGGCCATGGGTTATTCCAATAAGTTTGAGCTTGGGAACCAAAATTCTAGAAATTTTGACTTTGCCATTATTATTACACAAATAAGAATTTTGTTGAGGGTCTTGAGGTATACCTTATCTTTGGGCCCAAGGCCTACATTGACCAATGAAAAAAACTTCCTCCTCTCCATAAATAGCTTTGAACTCTTTTTGTAAGAGTGTTGTCTCTAGGTTGGCCACCATTTTGCATCAACAATCTATTTTCTTCTACCTACAGTGTGAACAGAATTTAGTCTACATAGCCTTAGCTTCATGCTTTGTCTTTGCTTGCATTGTGTCTAGTTATGCTGCCATATTTTTAATAATATCTTTCTTGAAATTAAATAATAAATATGTGGTTTATTTTATGGACACTCTAGCTTCTATAGACTTTCCAACATTAGGTCTAAACACTTACCTTTATTCACAACAAACCTTGAATAGTTTAGACATATCCTCTTTATATAATCCAAATCTATTTACATGATATGTCCTCTCGCCATGAGATCAAGTGCTTCAATAATACCCTCATAAATTCCTCTGAGAAATATCAAATTCTGAGATTCCTCATTTAGTTCATGTTGTGTATTCTTGTGCAGATAAACAAGAACCTAGAGATATAATCCTCAAAACTCTCATCTTTCTTTTGTGTCAGTTTAAGATTGTTGTTATCACATGGGTCAAAATTTGGAAAAGAAAAAGTTAGAGGTGGATTTTCTATTCTTCTCCTAGGGGGTTCTTTGTTATTAGGAGGTCCTTTATATATCACTAAATATTTATTGAGATTAGTTTGTTCCTGGTTATGGTAATCTTATTGACCCAAATACAAATTTGATAGAATCTTAGTGTAGGGATTAAGGTTCAACAGATCTTCAAATATATGGAATCCAAATTGGTCTTCTTCTGAAGATGATGAAGATGTTGTAGGAAAATCTTGTGGGCCATCAATATAGGGGTTTTATTCAATTTATGGGTGTGCACAAGCTCTTCTTGGCCAAATAGATTTTCTTCTTCTCAGATAAACCTACCTAGAACATCGCTAGCTCTTCTTCTTTGACTCATATAGAGGACTAAAATAGATATTTGTAATCTACAAATAGAGTTGTAAGTTTTTATTAGATCAAGCCTTACCGTTACTCTCCAAAAATTGTATTAGTCTAGTGTAAATCCTTCAGATTAAGGTTGACCTAAAAGGCATTTGTAAATTCTTTAACCAAGTGGTATTCCAAGTGAATGGTCTAAAGTCCTCTAACCAGGCTCACTCCTAATAGGGTGATTGAAATCCTTTAACTAGGTCACATTTAATGGTGTGCATTATAACCTTTAACAAGTTTGGCCTTTCATAGGGCATCACTTTAGAAGAGTGAGAAAGAGTAGCATGTTACTAGTGGTTTTTCCCAAATTGGGTTTCCACATAAATCATTGTGTCAAGCATATTATTAAATATATTATGTTTCATGTTTATATTTTTGCAAATTGATTTGATAGTAACCTACAAGTTTTAAGTGATTGCATAATCTTATGGATGCATGCATGATGATAAATGTTTTATGGGTTCACTAAGTTGTGAAAAGTTTTATAAGTACTTATAGACCTTGGATAACTAATTCACCCCACTTTAGTTATTCTAAAGAATTCCAACATGTGTGTCAAGATTCAATTGGGCTAACTACCAAGTTAGAAGGTTGAAGCTGAGTCAGATTGTGTTTTATTTCCTAATCATCAGATTTTTATGGATCAACAGCCCATTTTCAAACTCAAAGGGGAATGCTACTATATTTCTTCTGTAACCCATTTATGGGAATTAAAAGCTTTTTGTGTGAATTGATACAAGGAATGTAATGAAGAAGATCAAGAATTTTATTCTGCAAATAGATTTTCTAAAATTTTGGAGCCTGGTACCTGTCAAAAAACCTATTATTTTTCCTTGTTTAGCCATAATTTTTCTATGTCAACAATCTATTGTAGGATTCAGAGAAGAAGTGAAAAGGCCAAGTAAGTATCTTGCTTTACATATAGATAAGAATTCTAGTATTTTCTCATTGTCATTCATTATGCCTCCAAAGAAGGGTTTTTCTAGAAAAGTTGATTATGCTAGTAGGAATATTCACGATGATTTCTTAGAATAACTAAATGAATCTACCAATGACACTACCCAAATAAAGAAGTTAGTCCCCATAAACCCTAGGTTGCAAGTTGCAAATGGTTTATATGACAAAGGGGATTCGACTCATGATATGGTGACATCTAAAACTAGATTATAGTTATTCAAAAAATGGTTTTTAGAGAGAAAGTTGTTTGCCCCCCATGGAAATATTTGGAATTTTGACCTAGGAAAATTGGTAGCTCCTGGAGTTTTGATGGATTCATACCTCCTCACTATTGTATCCCAAAATTATGATCCAATAGCTAGGATGTTGAGAGGGATAAATGAAGAAATTTTGATGAAGATTATTGCTGAAGAAATCTGGGAAGTTTTTGCGATGGACCCTATTTCAAAGTATCATGAGGTCATCAATTTTTTAGGGTTTAGAAAAGGAATATTTATCTCACAAAGATTAGATCAGTCAAGGGGCATTGAGAGGACATTTAGCAACAATTGGAAATCTAACATTTGTCACATCCTCAATCAAGGAACCTTTCAAGAAATAATTTTTTGAATACTAGAGCTATAGACATCTACATGACTTTGTGTAAGGTTTCAGTAAGGATGAGCAGGAGTTTATGCCCATAGCATTCATATATATGATGATACAAATCTTGTCCTTTGGGTTTGATATTGTTTGTAACTTTGTTTCATTAATAGATGAAGAAATTTATATTGATCTGATAGGGATTGCAAAAGGGAAAATTAAGAAGACCTTTGGTTTTTACTCTTTGTTGGTGCACATGTTTTTGTATAGGGGAGTTACATATTTTGAGAAAGGAATGGTGTTAGCAAGAGAGCATGATGGAGAATCTTTACTAGTCCAATTATGGAGTGAAAACATGACTTGGGGATGTAGATGAGGCTAGTTTTATAAGATTTGATAGGTAGTTTGCATCTAGGTTGAGAAGCCTATTATTGAAAGATAATTCTAGGTACCCAAGGCATTGTTGGATTTCATTAGGCCTATGGATAGTTCCAAGAATTTAAAAATTTCCCATAATTGGATAGACATTATACCACATCCAATGCCAATAGTTTTTAGAGTGTATGGATTCCAAGGAACTCCACATGTGCTTCCCTACCAACTACCTCTTAAGGTAGGGCTAGTTGAGATGTTATGATAGATAGGTGTTTTGGAGGAAACAAAATCAATTGTTAGGTCAAGGGGCTCCATTTTTCTATCCTACATTGAGGCTCATCATTTTATAATTATAAAAGGTGGTTGGTTATTCTTGTACAAAGTTTTAAACACATACAAAATGACAATCTCCCATTCTAGATTTAATGATAGTGAGAGATTTTTTGAAATGTCTAAACAAAGGGCCAAGACTAGTGCTCGCAAGCATCAATTCTATTCCCCTGAGGATGTAATAAGGATGAATTTTCCCTTCAAGAAGAAATCAAGAAATAAAAATGGAGAGTTTATTCTCGATTTTTGGAATTTATAAATTATTTTGAGAAGGAATATAGTTCATTAGAAGATACAAAGACATCAGTAGATAAGATGAATAAATTAATGATGACCTTCTCAGAGATCATAGATGCAATGAATGAGAAGGCCCTTCTTATCAGTACTTATCCTGATAGAGCAAGAGACATGATGAAGAGGTTAGGTTTTACTCCTACAGTAGGATTAGGACAATTGGTTACCCAAAAGAAGCCTAGTTATAGCATAATTAGAACCAGAGAGCATGCAACTGACAAAGGGAAGCAAGTGTTTGGGTCAACCAGTATTGCCTTGACAAGAGGAATTTAACTAGAAGAAATACCTAAAGGCCCAAGGCCTAAGAGGAATAGAATAAAAGAGAGGTAGGTGTTACAAGTAGAAAATTACACTCCTCAATCTCCTCTACATATAGGAGAAGAACTTTACACAGGAGAACAAATTGAGCAAATTGGGTCTTAGGGGGGAGTATTCATTATTGTTGTAGAGTTAGAAGAAGAGAATCCCCAAGAGCCTCCTATGCCTAGCCTTGAATTGACTGTGGTAGATCCTATGGTAGAATAGGCTAGCCATAAATTTGTATCAGATGATAACTTTGTGAAATCAAGGACTTTCTACCAATTTTCTTGGAGGACAAATATGCAAAATTTTGAAGAAAGATGTAATAAAAGGAAGGTTGAATAGCCAAAGAAGGAGGATGTAGTTAAACAAAATGCAATAAAAGATGAAATGTTGCAAGAATTTAGAAGTTTGACTCCTTAAGAAGGAAGAAGAATGATCAAATCATCTAGAGTTCTAATTTTTCCAAATTGGAATATTTTAGATGCAATGGTTTTTAACACTATCACCAAGAATTTGAATACTGAGGAGAAAACGAAAAAGGACTCAGAGGTGCCTAGTTTAGTGAAGATCATGCTATTCTAGTAATCTGGTCTCTAAAAAGAGGATCTAGAGCCATCTTTTCTCAATCAAATGATACTAGATTAATGGGAAACTTGATTGTCAAAAGAGTAGAAGACACTCCACATGATGAAGCAATAGAATTTAATCTTTAAACAACTACACTTACTTTAGCCACTACCAGGAAGGTGAAAAGACATATCCAAGAATTGCAAGAGAAATAAGAGCTAGTCCTAGAGACCTATAATAGGGAATTCCAGAAGACGATTGAACTTGAGAATAAAATGGCAGGACATAAAGGACATACAAGTAAACCTAAAATTACTTACCCTCGTCCCCCAGTGCCACCTTTCAACACAACCCCAATTATAGAAATACCAGCTACCCCATAGGACCCCCAATTGTACACAGCTAAAGAGCTTGAGAAAGAAAAGGACAAATTATGGGCAATGGATGTAGAATTGGATGTTCAGTATGAAAACAAAATAAGAGACACAATTATGTATCTAGTGGACAGGGTAGTCTAGCTTGTATTTAATGAGAAATTGTCAACAATAATGGATGTGTGGAATGAGTTGAAAAGTAATGAAGCCACTTTGAAGCCAATTGTGAACAAATGGAATAGTAAGGATATTGACATTACTATTTTATATTGTTTAGTTATTAGTCTTTCTTGTGAACAAGTAGAAAAAGCATTTGATATGACTAATGGCCTTTCTAACTTTGATAATAAGAGAATTGTGCTACAAAGGAGAATTATCAATTATTTTTCAAAATATCTTGGTAAAATTTTTGGGCTTTTCCCTCATGCACTTAAGGCTGTAGATAAATTGAAGGATAAAGAAGAATGGGCTAAGGAGTTGAATGATTTGATATGCATTAGATTAAATAAAGTCATAAATGAGAAAGATCATATATGGTTTTCCATGACATTTGAGGAAGTTGTGATGGTTTAGATTTTATTTGATTCTTTCAAAAAGGATTTTAATAAAATTGAGAAATTAGGAGAAGACATCATGAAGAAACAGCAAGAAATATTGAACTTCAATTGGCTAGATCATTCCTTTCTCAACAAGTGGATGTCAAATCTTTCTTAAGAAAATCAGTTGATATCTGAAGAAACTAATGAAGATGGTGTGGACCTAGATGAGTTATAGATAATTGATGCACTAGAAGAAAGGAAAGAAGAGGAACTAACTACAAAAAAAAAAGAGTTATTCAAACTGATGATTTGATGAAAGAACAACCAATTGTAACTGTGGACATGACAATCCATGATGATCTAGAGGGAGAGCAATGAGTTGTATTTAATTTGTAGATATTAGAACCAAAAAGATTAAGTGCAAATTAGATGGTTCCACAATTAGAGGAACAACAAATGCATCTAGATCAATTGTCACATGAAGGCTCTCAGCAACAAGAAGTTGAAATAGAAATGGCCCCACCACAAGAAGATTCATGATAGAGGCATTTTATTGCAAGAAAGCAAGGAGCACAAATTTTTGTCTTGTTGTGATAGCAATCTTTTGTTTGTAATTTTCTTTGTCTTAAGGGCAACTGTCCTTTTTCTCTAAGCTTGAAGCTTGTTGCATCTCATGCTATATAAAAATGAGATCCCAAGGCTAGAGAAAGGATCCAAATTCTATATAGTTTGAGTCTCAAGATATTTTTGCAGTCAGCCCAGTAGTCTCTGTGGGAATTTTATGATGTATTCATCTTTGCGCATCTGAGAATAATTAGAACATGGAAGGATTTAGTGTCTAATTTTGAGTTATTTTGAACCTAATAATAGTAATTGTATTATTTTTAAGGAAAATAAATACAAAGGAAGGTCTTGCAAACATTTGTGTCTCTACATTTTGTCTCCTATTTCATATGTCTAAAACCTTGAGAATGAATGAATAATGTTCTTTCATTTTAATGCAACTTGGATGGGTTGTATGTGTAGACATCTAAATCTGATTACATCACTTAAGTAATCCTATTTAGTCATCTTCTAAGGCATCTTTAATTAAATATTTAATATTTAATTAATCTATTGTCATCCCCTAGTTAATTAGTTAATTTAATTAACTATAGTCCAATTGATAAAATTAAAAGATCACCCAAACTCTATTTATCAATTAAATCCCTATTCCTCTATTAAATTGAATAAATCCTCAAATCTATTCAATTTAATTCTATATCCCCATTTTATTAAATAAATCACTTAATAAAATATCTAAAATCTTAAGAGCCTCCCTAAACCTTATCCTAACCCCTAATCCAACCCATTCACACATACTAACCTCACTTAGCCACCTAACTAACCCATCCCATAAAATCTAAGCCACTTACCCCCTAATCCCCCTCTAATCCAAGCCTAATCCTCTTCTAATCATGTGCACAATCATAAACATGGGTCAAGACTTGCTAACCCAAACCAAAGTCAACAATCTCATTCTCCCCCCAATTATCTCCATTTATGACCCAACCATCCCCATTTATGGCTCAACCTCCCTCATTACTCCTTTGACCAACCCATATCCTACCCTCTCACATCTAATCACCCATGCGACATGTGTCACCTCCTAATTGGCTTCAAACAAGCACAATCCATGTGCTCCCTTTTGAGTGCATCCTAGCCCTCCCTCACCATCTTGCCATCCTTGCATCTTGATTGTCCATCCCTCTACCCCTTGGCCTATAAATAGAAGCCTCTCCCTTCACAGGCACAATCCACTTTTGAAGCAAACTTATAATGCTATTTTGAGAACCTAAAAACTACCAAAATACTATTATAATGCTGAAATACCTCCATGAATCCATTGTTGAAACCTTGCTTCATCCACTCCATCCATCAATCTAAAACTTGAGTGTACATGTGAGCATACATATCTTAATCAGGGACAAATCTTTCGTATCATGTGTTATGCCATTAGGAGCCTACCATTCTTGGTTTGCTTCCTTTTGTGGTGATAACCCTTGGTCCTATCTTAAGTGTTAGCTTGCTTAGTATTGTTAATGCTTTCGTTTAATAGTTAGTATTCATATTACAACACTAAAATAGGTGATACATTTTGGCACACCTGGTGGGACCCCACTATGGGTCATTCATTCATCCATTTTAATCTATATTCAATCCATTTTTATTTTTTACAAACTAACGATCTAACGATTGTTGTTGTTTGAGGGTGTTGCAAGGTGTTTTTCTTGTTTGTGCAGGTTGAAGGATGCATTTAGGAAGAAAACATATCCTAAAATACCAAAAAAATAAAAAAAATAAAAAAATTCTTGAAAAAAACCCGCGCTCATCCATTCTATTTGCACACAGTGTTGTCTCTGATTGTCTCAACTGGCATCTCCATAGTTTTGGCATCTTCGCACTGTAGTTTTGGCATCTCCGTATCATAGTTTTTTATCTACATAGTTTTGGCATCTCTGCACTACAATTTTGGCATCTCCATAGTTTTGGCATCTCTACACCGCATTTTTGGCACTGTAGTTTGGTGTCTCTGCAGTTTTGGCGTCTTTGTTGTTTTAGTTTTGGCATCTTCAAAGTTTGGCGTCTCTGCATTTATCATCTTCGCTGCGATTTGGTAATCCCTGCACTTTTATAATTCTGAGTTTTAGCGTCTGCACCTGTTAACTATCGTTTGCATTTATTTTTTAATTTTTTAAAAAAAAAGTATAAATCAAATTTTAAGTTTTTGTGGTTCCATAGAGTAGAGGTTTTTCTAAGCATTTTTATGCCTATGAAAAAGAACAAAAAAAGTTAATTTTGTTTTTTTCATAGTTAAGCTTTGATTTTTGGGATTTTTTGGTGACTAATTAAATTGACTTTTGTAGCTTTGTAGATTGGAGCATCTATGAAACCACTAACCATGTTTCTTGCAGGTTCTCCTTACATGGTTTAATGCTCTTGAAAAATGAACTTGAATGTTTAAACACTTGTGTTTGGATGCATGTCGCTAAAATCAATCTTGAATGCCATGGATTAAAATCAAATTTTTATTGGAATATATGCTTAAAACAACAAACACAATCTTGAATGCAAAGGATCAAATAATCATTGCAATATCTCACACTTCAAATTTGGGCATAAAACACTTTATCTCAATCTTGAATGCCTAAAAATCAATGAACATTGCATGGTTTTGACACACTTCAATGATGCTCAAATTTTTTATGTTGATGATATCTCAATTTTTTTTATGTTGACGACACTGTCAAGTTGGAATGAGCATTGTATGCCATAATCATAAGTGTCTTCAATCATAGCTTACAAAATCTAAATCATCAATTGGAATGAACGTGTTTCTTTTAAACCCAAGATTACTTATGTGGTCTTGTTTTACACTTTTTAGGAGGCTTGCTTAGGGATTTCATCACCCCTTGGGATGACCTCAACTCTAGTGTTTTGGCAGAGTATAAACATTGGGAGGTGAATCAAAAGACACCTTTCTTGGAAGCATAATCTTGTCACTCTTGGCTAAGCCCCAAAGAAATTTATACCTTTGGGAAGTGAAGGTAGAGATTTGGGTTACCATCTCCTCCTGGCTGAGTTGCATTATTTTCTTTCATCTAAAAATTTGGGCCTCATGTACCTTGCATATATCGAGAACACCTCTAGCTAATCTTGTATATCCTAGCAAAAATATCTTATAGGACTACTGGTGTGTTTGACATGTTTGAGTGTTCACAATCCTCCCCATGTTTCAAAAATAATCATGTCCTTTTGCTAAAGAGATCACTTGTCTTTCCTTTGAAATGGTTGTTAGTAAACCCATTCGTAACAACCCAACCATTGGTTAATCATTCAACCCAAATGAAAGGCATACTTAGTATAGGCATTGCCTCATCCAAGATTCATCCCAACTTCCAAGCTTTCCTCTAGTACCATCATTCCTAAAGTCTTCCATCAAGTCTTCATTTTCTATCCATGTCTTAGCTAGTAGAACTCCATCCCTACCCAACTCATCATTAAAACATGATGCCACAATCCTATTACGATGAGTTTTGTCATCTCACCTTTTCTCCCACTCCATCCTATCCCAATGATGATGAAGATCTTATCGATTATGATGGGTATATTGAAAGCCTTAACGATATTACTCCCAACATCCTCCAAAATCTGAACATTCCTCCAAACTACTCCATCATTCCTCCATCCATACCCACTAGTACTCCTTACCATGCCTTTGGCAAGGGAAACCCATTCTTATCCTCATCCTTACCTTCTTCCTATATCGTGCCCACATATTCCCCTTATACATCAGCCATATATCCATCTTCCTCCACCTTCATATCCTAGTCTCCACCATTTCAGAAAAAATCTAGTAGCTACATCCCTAATCCAAGCCCACCGTCTCAATATCCCCCAAACCACTTTCCAAATCCTCCAGCCACTCTTAGTCATACAATGCATCACCATAATCCCCCTACTTTTCCCAGTCCAACACACACATCTCTAAGGAATTTAACAAGGAAACTCAAAGAAAATCCATCTCCCACACCCACCATTCCTCTTACATCATCCCATCACTTTCATCCCTATTTCATCCACCCCACTTATCCAACCCCCACTACTAAATTTAACATCATTTTTTGACCAAAAATTTTGACCATCAACTAAATAAATTTAGGGTGGTCGAAATGTAAAGGAAAAAATTTCATTTTTTTACATATAAGACCCGTGTTGGTCAAAATTTCAACCAACACAAGGCTTATACATTCGCAAAGTTTAAAAAACATTTTCCCTATTACGTCTTTTGCACTCGGTTTCATTTGATGTTTTTGGAGCATTTTTGCATGGATATCTCTACATTTTTGCATGGTTTTCTCTAAGCCCAATTTTGTTTTAGGTTTTCTCCACCCACTTGATTAATGACACCTGCTAGCCCTGGGAGTAATATGAAAGGGGGCCCTGCATTTGCATCAATAGAGGGGGGGAAAAATAGTAGTTTGAAACTCTCAATATTGTCTTTCTTTCATTCTTCCTGATGTGCTCGACTTCAAAAGCTCTTCCATTCAAAATCTCCAATCACACCTGCATCTCTGGTGGTTGAGGAGAGGGATTTCTCTTTGAGCATATTTCCATAGGTACATGTGTATTTTTGTTGTAGGTTTTAATGATAATATTGAAGATGGAAGTGAATACTATTACTATCATTATTATTTTTTATGCCAAAGTTCAGCCATTCTTGTGTAATATAAATGGGAGAGTCTCCGCTCAAGTGTTTTTTCTCAGTGATGTTTTGATGATAAGTGTTAAAAAGAGTCTAGTTGCAAAAAGAATGTAATGTACTTGTTGTTTCATTTTATTGAAAGTGTGTAGATGCAGATTTATCATTTGGAATGTTGGTCTATTGTAACAACTATTATGCTTTTTGTTATAGTAATGAAAGAAAAAAAAGGAAATGTATATGTAGAAGCTGTAGTTGTAAAAGCTTAGAAGAAATAATAATGACAATTTTTTTTTTATAAATATAGTTGTGTTGGTATCATATTTTTCTTGTATTTTTGTTTTAATAATACATAATTATATTGTATCATTTAGACAACAGTTTCATATTAAAAAAAAGAACAAAAAGAAAAAAAAAATTGAGTGTGTTTCTCTCTTCAACTCTAGAACATTCAACTTAAACATCAACACATAAAGATAATAATTTGAAATCCGGTGTGTTTAGTGCTTGGAGTTGTACCCTCAATACCTAGGCCATGTGGGCTATAAAACATGATATTCATGTGATTCTATGTTAGATGATGATGATGATAATGAATAATCACCATCTACTACTAGCTCATGTAGTGATAAAAGGTCTTCAATGCACCTCTAACTACATGCATGCCATGGAAAACTTGTGATGGAGATGACTCCTCAAACTAATAGACTATCATCAAAAAATTTTGATGAAGATGACACCTACAAATACTGGACTATCTTCAAAAACTTATGATGAAGATGGCACCTAAATTTACTAGACTATAATTGAATTGATGTACTTTGGATCCTTCACCAAAAGTCTCTGTCATTTTGTTAGAAGATGATTTATCTTCTAGTTCAACCAAAAGAATCTCTCTCCTATATTTCAACATTACATTTAATTGTTGCATTGCAATTAGGTCTTCTCTATAAGGGTTTCCATTTGGATGAATAACAAACTATCATGAAAAAATTGTGACAAAGATGCCACCTGCAACTATTAGACTATCATAGAAAAATTGTGATGAAGATGACACTAAAAACTATTGGACTATCATGTGCACAAGTCACAAAATGATTCCAACATATGAAATTAAGTGTACTACATAGGACAGTGATGACTGAATTTCTATGCCCTCCAAATTTGGTGGTTGTAACATTTATACCAATTTCATTTGTGGGATACACACTCTTGATAAGTTAGTTAGCTTTGCGACTAAGGTTGATGGGGAATGTTGACACATGCAACCTGAGCATGAGTTTGAATTTGGTATTTCCTTGGAGATATTTACTTATTTTCCAAATAGAAGGTATCATCTCCATTTTGTCTGTCATGATAAGTTGTCACAGGTTTTTTGAATGAATTAATTTTCTTATGTGCATTTCTTCTCATAGAATGAACTTAGCCAAATGAAGCTAAACATGTGAATGCTTGATGACCCAGTTCAAGAATATTGTGTATATAGAGGCCTTGTACATTCTAGTATAGTTTCTCCCTCATATAAGGTCACTTATGGATTTAGAAAAATTCAAGATGCATTTTCAAAGGGTGTCTTTTGTTAGTTTTGAGACACCAATAATTATTCAAATAAATAATTTATCCTCAGCAAGATATTACTTAAAATTGTCATAATCTATGACTTTTGTTGACAAGTTTAGACATCTCTCTCATAAGTAGATCATTGAAGCTAATTACAAATGATACCAATCCAGATAATACATGCTCAAAGGAATTTTCTACTATTAACATTAGGAGTGGATAAGAGTAGGTAGTTATTAAAACCATTTCAAATGACATGGTGATGTATGAACTCCCATTAAATTTCCCACATAAGCATGATTAAGATGTTGAATTGAGATCTCCAATCAAACATGTTCATGGTAGTGAAGCTTGCAACTCCAACAAGACTTGTCATACTGATAAATGAGGAGTACATCTAGAAAATCATCCTAGGTGGAAAGGGAGACATAATGAGAGTGAATCACAAGGGAATTTAATGGTGGATTCTACCAAACAAAGAGATCATAATCAACTTCTTTCTGGAATCAGTAGTAAGACTCTTGATCATGTACATGTGAGCAAAAAAAGATCAATTTTCCCTTAAGGAGATCATGTTTTCTTAGATACTTACCCTCAATTCTTTTTGATCTTTTATTTAGGGTATTTTGAATTACAATTATGCTGATAAAATTGAATTTGTATTGGAGATGCAAGAACTGGTAAATAAAGGCATATTTGTTATGGTTATTAAAAATATCAAGCAGTGGAATTCAAACTTCTTTGAGGAAAATCTTGTGTTTCTATTTCAACTAAAGAAAGTATTGAGATGTTCTCATTGATTATAATTTTAAGTATATTTGATACAAAAGGATGGTCAATTATTTCTATGTTCACAATCATGACATTTTTAGACTACTAGTTATGATATACAGGCTGAGTTTCTTAAACTTGTAAGAGACAGGGATTATACGGGGACTCTTAGAGTTTCATGATCTGGCATGGGTCCTTTTTCTTAAAGATATTCAAAAATTTTGAAACCTTTGAAAGAGATAATACTGACATTGACAAAGCTAGATTATAGTGCATCAATAAATTAGTGCATTTTGTTAATTTTTCTTGCAACTTCACTTCAAGTATGATCTAGAATTTTAATGACACAACTATTAGTGATGTTATGAAATGAAGGACTTTCTATTTTGGTACATCATTTTCTTATTAATAAACTTGTGCTATATCAGAAATGCTATCATAGTACAACATGATTATTTTATCTCTAGCTTAACAATTTGTCTTATTTTCTCACTGCATATTTCATCTCTAATAGTGGACCCTACTTTTCAATCCATGTCATTTCTTAGATTACATACCATCTTATATCTATGTTGTATATTTATATTTGATGTCTTCATTGCTGTATAGAATCTTTACTCCTCTTCCATGTGAATGTGGCAAGCAGATTCCATTCATCCATATCTGATGCACCACATATTCCTTTCAATGTAAGACTCATTTCACACATGGAGATATTTCTCTGTCATAATCATCTTTACCATAATCTTCATGTTGCAGATGTGCTTTAAACTCCATGACATTAAAGACTTCTTTTACTACAAAATTTTAGTAGAATATAATCATATCTTTCTGACATGCCCCGTGTAGGCCCATGTCCCTACATGGCTTCACCCACATAGCATCTTATATATACTATCAAGATTTTTTCCGATTGGAAAATGCAAAAACAATATTGAAAGTGATCTCAAGAAGATACTTACAGTTCTAGTAGTCAAACTATATATGTAAAACATGCAAGAAAAATTGATTAATCACATCATCAAGAAGATACAAGTTAGTGGATCCATCGCATTAAGGGTATTCATATAATTTAAGAAGGTATTAAATCTGATCCTAATTTCCTTAACAAATTCAAGCCAGGGACAACACACATTGGTAATAGAGGAATCTATTCATTAAGCATCTTTATGTTTTCTGCTAACATTATGAACACCCACACAATGCATAAAGAAGCAGGCATTGTATTAGATTTACACATATAATATGAGAACTAAACCTATTCATGAAGATCAAAATTAGCTAATACTTCTGTAGTTTCTTTTTCAACAAAAATTTCAATGCAATATTGGTTTGATGTTTTAATTTTGAACACCCCTTTTACAAACAACTTTATTTTTTACTCAGTTTTGATTAGTTTAAAAAGTCATTGAAGATAAATTGATGTAACAGCTCAAATGTTCAATCATATTTACAAGGAGATTACTCCAAACTTTGGTTTGGTTTGGATTGATGACCTAAAAATTTGGCTTGATCTTCACAAGGAGAGTTACTAACACTATGTGATTTGTCTGGGATGGTAAGCTTCCAAGAGAAAAGAACAACTTACCAAAGATTGGTTGAATGGTTTTTAGCAGTTTGGTCTTGTTGTGGAAACTTGACATCATTAACATTACCTTCATGAATCTTAAGTCAATATCCAGTTGAAGATCTTGCAATCTCACTGTTTTGATCCTAAATTAGAAATTGATCTCAAACTGTATTTGAGATCAACTAAAGCATGAATCTTCATGCATATTATGCAGTATTTGACATTTTCTTGTTAATAGACATGAGCAGAAAGAGTAAATAGATTTGTCCTATCACCCCTATTTGACATGCCCATATTGTCCTTTCTCCCTTCGGATGGTTCACCAAAGCCATGAGGCTCTACGATGGGCTTTCTGATGGTTTTATGTATTGTTATTTAATATTTATCTAATTAATAATATTATAATTTGATTGATCAACCTAGATAATAAAAGAAGTGCTAAAAAAATACTATGTGGAACCATTATAACGAGGGATATAAATACCAATCATGGAATTCCTCAAAACTAAAAGAATTGATGTTCATTCTTTGAAAGTTTATGTAATTTCAGCTCTCTTCAAGTGTCCATTATAAGAAACTTTCAATAATAATTTCAATACCATTAACAAATCCTCAGCACAATTCTATGGCAACCTTGAATCCTGAGTCTCTCTTGTCATATATTACTTAGAACAGTACTCCATGCACACTCAATATTTTTTTATAAATACAATATGTTTAGCCACTTATGTCAAATCACTGGCAATTCAATCAATTGTAAATGCCTTCCACATTATCATTGAATACAACAAAAATTCAAGTTCACTTTGAAATACACATATGCATTCTCCTGAACTTGCAATCTACATTGCAAAAAAACAAATAGTCAATGGTATGGAGTCTAGAGTTCAATTTATATACATACAATAGATACAAAGTCTAGTTCTTGTTACCTTTATCAATTCTTCTAGGCACAGTACAAAACTTATTAATGCTCCACCAAAAGCCGTAGAAGGAACAGCAATCTAAAGTTTGGGCTTGCCACTGCCAGGATCTCCTCCCTTTCCAAAGAACCCCAAATAGAAAAAGCAAACAAACAAATTCAAGACCATTTAAGCTTTACCCAATAATAATATCCCAGGAGCCCAAGAACAACATTTGACTACAAGGGTGGTGACGAGAAGTGTGGGGCAGCATCCCTTTAGACCATATAAATTCTTCTACAGTTCATGTTTTGAATGCCATAAAAACCTAGAATTAACATTAGAATCCATGGTTTGAATAATATAAAGTCTTAGAATCAATCAATACAAAATCCATGGTTTGATTGCTATGAAAACTTAGGACTAGTACTAAATTTCATGCTTTGAATGCAATAAAGACTCAGAGTAGTCATATAATGTTTTGTAACTTAACATTGCACTCTTCCTTGGAACATCCAATATAAAACCCTAGGTCACATTGCACTCTTCCCTGAAACATCCAATATAAAAGTCAAAACTCATAAACAAAAAATCAATCAATTTCATTTCTAGGGCTTTTATAATTCCTCAATAAAGTTTGACTCATGAGGCTTCACCAATATCTCACTTTAATGACTTATATAACTATTTTTTGTGTTTGAATTAAGTTATGTCATTATTAAAGGCACACTTTTCCATTAAATATAATGGCTCCTTAATAATACTTTATGAAGATAAGTAATAAATTTACAATATAACCATTATAAATAGCTTTATTATTGTTACTATAATTTTAATATCTCATTGATTACTCATCATCTCTCTGTCTCATCTGAACCAGTTGGTCAACCATTGCTTCCATCACACAACCAACTGCCTTACTAAAAATATTAATGGTTCTCTTGATTAACTCCTAACCTACTATAACTAGTAATTCCCTAAATATTTGATAAAATCAGTAGTGCCAAGGGTCGTCACTACATTGAGATCGGTCCAGGTACCTTACCAAATGTAGAAATGTTGGATACATACCTTACTATAAATTGTAAGTGTAGCTAACTGAAACAAATGAGGAGCAATCCTAAACACTTATGTACTATAGAAGGGAAATATCCTCTTGTTTTATCAGATGGGGCACTCTAGCCATCAGCCTTAACCTACGAGGGCCAATAATAGGTCAATCCAAACATAAACCATGGCGAGATAAAATGAGGACATTACACTTTATAACCAATCCTACTTGTCAAAAAACACATAGGACACTTCAATAAACATTTTGACTTAAATACCTTTAGGAATTTTTGGAAACTTGACCACATTATGGAACCACAGGAAAGGTATGATGACACATCTAAGAAACTCTTGGCAAGGGAATGTCCATTTGGTGTTTCTCAAATCAAATATCATGGTTAATCTAATTTGACATTCAAACACTTTCCAATACTATACATGAATTCGATGTTCAACAGTTGTGCATTTTAGTCATGTAACATGTATCCTTGTGATTTGATCACATGTTTTCATTATGAAAGTCTCTATGATTTAGCATTCAAGGTCATCCCATTTGACTTGACAGTCATAATATTTTATTAATATTATGAGATTTCAATTATAAGACAAATGTATTAAATACAGTTTGCTACCTACATTGCTTCTGATGTTTTAAAGAGTATAATTTGGAGATTAGTTATCATACAATTGTCAAAGTGGATATGTAAGAGCAAAATACCTTAAAATTTGAGAAAATACTTGTATAAAAGCTCTTGAATTCCCAGCTCAAACTTTGTTGCTTTAGAGAAGCAATTATTTGGATTTTGTGCATGTACAATTGCTACAAGAGTCCATGTGGCTATTGTAACTGGAGAGTGTAAAAGAGGGATCTGTTGAAGAGGGATAACTTGTGATCTTTACAAATACACTAGAATGTATTTCAGGTTAGTTCTGCTCAACATATAGAGAAAAATGTTCAAGCATTCTTGTTAGTGGATGAGAATCTCTCTCACTTTTATTTTCATGTTTACTTTTGAAATGATGATTTTTGCTAGTTACTTTAGACACTTCAAAGAATGTAATCCATGGTTGATCTGATATGATTACCAATTTCTATAGTATTATGGAGCTAGCAAGGGAACAATTGTATTTATTTATATGACTAATTCTAACATGATTTTGATTGAAATTTGTATTTTAATTTATTTTAAATGTGTCCTAGTTGGGCACAACTTACAATAGTTTGTATGGTCTCTTTCACTTTAAACTTGAGCACAGATGATATGTTATAGGAATTGATACCTCAAATTTTGTGGAGCATAGAACTATTTTCAAGTTGACAGCTGTTTTAAAATTAAAAAAAATTGTTCGCTTTTTATAGAGACTACTCTCTGCAGCAAAACAGCAGTTAGGGGAGATCATCTCAGCATTTGAATTTCTAGATCATTCTTCTCTGGACATGGTAAACACAAACTTCAATTTAAAATTATCTACATGGTGGCAATTTCTCAATAATGATATTTGTTTATTTAATACTTAGACAAGGAGACTTTTGAAATATGTTTTAGTATTATTTTTCTCCATACTAACCTATTCGACATTTTGTCTATTAGTAGTGTTATTTAGGAGATGTAGTTTACAGGATATTCTTAGATGAGACTTACATTTGGGATGTTGTATGGTGAGCAGAAACACTCTGACCGAGCAGGCTTGCATACCTCTCTCTGATTTGGAGAGATCTATTAAAGACATTGAAGGGTTATTTGCTAAAATAGGTATGTTGACCCAGGCCTTTTCAAAGATTCAAAATATTTTATGACATTACAATGCATAGATAGTTAGCTGGACATTTTTATGTTGATTGTGTCAATTTATAGAAATGGAAATCAATATAGGGAATGGATTCAGAATTCCATACCTTGTAAAGTAGCAGTTTAGTGTTATGGAGGGTAATCATGTAGGGACACCATGTGAATCAGATTTTCTAGTGTTCCATGTACAAACATACCATTTTTATAAGATGTTCCACACACTCATGTATTATATTGCTGCCAAATATTAGTCATCCTTATATTTTTGAACATAGATATTAATACTCATTCTATTAAGCATTTGAGATCTATTTTCTATAAGCTACATTGCAAGATTCTCCAAACCTAAATAATATGATAACATTTCACCTACTCACTGCCATGAAACTATCATATGTAGTTTTGATAATTTTGATTTTGTTATTCGTAACTTTAAAACTAAAAATTATTACACCAATCATAGTGGTGGGATTGTGGATATTCAACCTTCCTAAAACATATCCAAAAATCAGAATCATCCAACAGTTAGATAGAAATTTATGGCCTCTACACTGAGACCGATTATTATTGTCATAGAATTTATGAGTTCTGTCCTCTAGAATGTCAAATAACTTCCAAGATACAAAACCAAACAATATCAAAACAAATTTATTTGAAAGATACATGAATCTTATTTCCCAAAAGGTAAAACTCAGCATTTTTCCATGGTCAAAATGTGTTATTTGATCAAACCCTTATCACTAGGTCTGTATATAAGATTTTCAAGACAATTTTTACAAAAACCAAAGGATTTGTCAATATATTTCTCATCCAAAACCTCTAATTTTCTTCAAATGAAAGAGCATTAAATATACTTCACTTCCAAATAGATTGAACTCATTTATCAATCCATTAACATAACAATAAATGCATGAAAATTGGATGTAACATGACTACAAACAAAAAGATAGTTTTGAATTTACACAAATCATATTTAAAATTTCCTTGAATATTCTTACAAAGTTTAGCCAAATGGTTTTATTCATATGTTGACCCTTTCTTTACTTCTTTAAAATTCTTAATTCACGAAGCTCCTCTAAGTCCCATTGTAGTTGGGTTACTCATTCCTTCTCTAGCAAGACTGGTTGATTCTAAGTCTCTATGCTTTTATGCCTGTAATTTCATGCTCACCATATAGGTCTAAAATGAGACAAGACCATCTTTAAAAGAAGTAACAGTACCAACATTAGATATTTCTCTTCCTTTGGAGGAATTGGCCTCATTACCATTGCTATCAATATAGAAAACTGGGATCTCATTAGATTATTTTTCTCCCTCTTAACTTCAACGAGCCCTATTCATCTTTAGAGATCCCATTTTTCATCACCAAATCTCCATTAAATGATCTCTAGCTTCTCATGGAGTTCCTATATTAGAAGCTTAATACATAGTATCACTTCCATCATCTGCAATAGCTAGTGATAATCCAGATGTAACCAATGCATGATTGCTAACTAAAGAAATACTAGAGCCAATGTTGAGATCTAACTCCACAATAATAGCTAATGAGTTTCCATGTTTTTTTATCAATGGGTTAATCTATTGAATTATTAGAAAATTTACGAGTCAATAAAAAAAAATCATCAAATCAAGCTTGGTGTTATTCTCAATTATAACAACAACCATTTAGGCCAACTGTTCGTAAACTGCATATTGATATTTGGTTCAAACTCAATAGTTTGGATGGTGAATCTAATAATGTTTTTATGGTTGTAGAAGAAGAACTCATTTTTAGCATATCCTTGCTCAAAATAGTTTCCACAAAAATTAAGATCCACTAAATATTCTACACCTCAAAATAGAAAACAATCAAATGACACTAGTTGTGCACACCATGTTTACTTTGGTTCTAATTGTCTTCCTACCAAATAATAGTATAGGGCTTTTCTATAAAACAATGCTACTAGCTGCCACATTTCTAAAATGATCAACTGCATGCCACTATCGACTATACTCTTGCACCTATTCTTGGTGCAAGCACTAGTATATAGTACTTAAGATACCACTGAATATCTAAATCATTGTTTTTCAAAGAAGCTATAAGGAATAATTTGAGTGAATTTAAATACTTAAGGCAATTCTTGAGTGTGGATGTTTCAATTCCTTAGTGTCAAAACTTGAATATATTTCGTGCTTATCATTTCCTCTAGCAATTCTTACTTAAAACGTCATTAAAATAATTGTTCCCTTTGACAGTGTCAAAGAGTGTATATATACAATATTTTTGAAGTTGTTTTGTGCTAAATGAACCTTTTGTGATCAAGTCTTGTAAATATCTTGGTTGGTACAACTGCAGATTTCTTACTGGCTTTGTACTAGTACCCAAGATTAACATTGATGACATTAGTAGAATTCCAAGTTTTTCTCTTGTATTCCTATTAATTGTACTTGATTGTTGAATATGTTAAAGAAGAAAAAAATGCCAGTTAATTTACAGACTGGAACTGACCTAAATTGCTTGATGTATTTTTTAAATGTTACTAAGAATTTTTTGTTGCTGCAGGCCAAGCCACAACTCACAAACAGGTCAAAGCTTCCAACTATTGTGGATCCTATGATTAAAGAGTTGCTGAACTTGAAATATCTTCAGCAAGTAAGTTGCATGCAAAATATTTCTTTTGAAGGGAATTGACATTATTTTTAAAAATACATTCAGTTTATACAATTTTACTCATGTTTTGGTGAATAAAAACTTAACGTTCTTCTACATGTCTTGCCCATTTTATTGCATATCTGAAATAAGACATAATCTTGCCATTTTTTAATAGCTAAATGTCTTTAACTATGATTGAAATTTGGCATAAAATGTATTTTTAAGGTTAGATTGTCAGCTAGTTCTGATTGATCACCATTTGAAAATTAGAGGTGCTAATCCTTTCATTGAAGAGAAAATTTAAAGTGCACTACATATCATCACACTTACCCAATAAAGTTGAGCCAATTATTTTATTATCTAGATTGAAAGTCATTTTCCACTTCATAATCTTAGCAAGAAGAACACCATAAGCGCTTGTGAACCAAGTATTTATGATGAAGCAAGAAAGAAAGAAAAATGAAAAAATGTGTTGAGTCAAGAGATAGACATTGGAAAGAAAGCCATTGATTATAAAAAGTATTAAGATCAAGTTTAAAAATAATGTTTTAATTGACAAGCACAAAGCAAGATTAGTAGCTAAAGAGCAACAATTTTTTCTTGTACATCTGTGTACTATCTCCATGATTCCATGTTTGGTCCTTAGCCTCTTTGCAATAACCACATGATCGATGATTGCCAAATAGTGCCAACATACTATGTGGAAAGGCCCTTTCTAGATCATATTTCAATGCAACAATTTATCAAACAATGGCGCTTTGAGGGGACAATGATCATCTTAAACCGTGTGACTTTGGCTCATTGCTTCAAATTTCTTAAGGATATAGAAACTTACTAACTGTAAACAACAGTTATGTTCTTAGAAAAAAAATCCATACTCATTGTAAAAAACAAGTATGGACTTAGTGCATATTCCATTAGTTGTGGTTCATAAAAACTCATACTCATCAGCTTGAATTGTTTGTTTAATACCCAATGCATTGAGGTGATGCTTAAAATTTGAATTCATAACAACCATTTCTCATCAACTTAAATTGTTTGTTTAGTACCCATTGCATTCACATGACACTTACAAGGTTGAAGTATTGCAACTTCCTAGAAGGTCTGCCTACTCAATTCCATGATGATCCAACCCCTGGAGCATCAAGGTCAAGGTTGAAGGCATGAGAAGACATTAAGGTCTCAGGATAACCAACATGACCATGTTAGAATAGTTGATGTAATAAGACCTTGTGAAAGTCCTTTTCGATATGTTTGTAATCATTTTAGTTACATTTGAAAACATTAATTAACAAAAACCATATGTGCAGATATAAACATTAATCACAACATGTCCAATTTATTTGTAGGTATATTTTCCTGTGAAGAAAGACCATGCCTAACAATATCAACCCAGAACAAAATAATAAGACAATGGCTGCATTGTGGGCTCAGTTTCGAAGAAAACCTGATAAATATTATTGTCCTTGCAAAACGTGTAAGGGTTTAAAAAATAAAGAATTTTAATCACAACACCCCAGAGCCATTGTAGGCAATATGGTCATGTTGAAGGGGGCCATGATTTTCATCCATTGCTGAATGTGGATTTCCTACTGGAGGAACATGGAGGTGTGAATACCCAAGCTGAGGATAACACTCCCATGGAAGAAGATGATAATGTGCCAGAGGAAATGATTGAAGAAGATGGTATTGACGCAACTGATGAAGAGACTCACAATGATGGTACTAGCAAATCTGATAATAATAATGAAGATGGTCTTGATATACCTTTACTTGAGAAGGCACACGAGCCCTTATACGAAGGCTCCCAAACAACTCTACTATCGGCTATAGTGTTGTTAGTGAACATAAAGGTTATGAATAGTATATCCAATGTAGCAATGTCACGTATGCTAAGGTATGTCATTTTTTTCATCTTCAATGTTAGCATACAATTACTATTCATTAAATTAACAATGCATATTTGTTGTTGTAGGCTGATTAGTGACTTTTTGTTACCACCATCAAATATTTTGCCTCGTTTGTACTGAGAATTATCTAACATTATGGATCAGATTGGAATGAAGTATCAAACAATACATGCATGTCCCAATGATCACATTTTATATCATAAACAACATGAATTTGCAACAGAATGCCTTGATTGTCATGTTAGTAGATATCGGTCAGATCAAATAAATAAAAAATTGCCTCACAAGGTTCTTCGATACATTCCCATAATTCCACGTCTTAAATGGTTATTCAGGTGCACTAGCTTGGCACAATTTATGGATTACCATGCATGCAATAGAAGTCAGGATGACATTATGTGAATGCCTGCCGATGGTTCTGCATTTAAAGAGATAGAAGAAACATGGTCACACTTTAAAGAAGAACCCCATAATCTGAAACTTTCATTGGCAGCGGACGATATCAATCCATATGGAGATATGAGATATGTTTACTCAGTATGGCCTATTTTTGTTATTAACAATAACATTCCTTCTTGGATGTCCATAAAGAGGGAGCACATAATGTTGTCAATGATTGTGCCAGTATTTTTTTATTTTATAGTTATCTAAATTAATTTATAAATAGTGTATGAAAATGGTTATAATAATTATGTAATGTTTGTGTTCATTCAATTGCTAGGTAAATATCAAGTTAAAGATATGAACGTGTATATTGAGCCCCTAATTGACAAGTTGTTGAAGTTATGGAATGGCATCACTATGTATGACATCTCTAGACCGATAGGACATCGACAATTTCAATTCCATGCAATGCTTCTATGGACAATACATGATGCCCCTAGGCTAACTCACTTTTGCGGTATGTTATATTGTTAAGATTGCATATTTTTGGTATGTTATAGTGCTTACACATTACTATCAAATACTTAAGTTGCACGTGATCATTGTACATGATCCAATTATACATTATATTTTAGGTCTTCAGACAAAAGAAAAATGTGCATGTCTAGTTTGTGGTCCGAAGATGAAATGTCATCATTCCAGATGTTTAGGAAAGCAGGTGTTTTATGAGTTTAGACACTTTCTCCACCATAATCATAGGTATCGAATTGCCAAAAAATATCTTTTCAATGGGAAAGAAGAGACATCATCAAGGCCACAAAGAATGACACCTCATTTATGGAAGTTGGAATATGATCGACTAAATCATCGAAGTAATGTCAAATTTGTCGTTTGAAGTTTACAATTTGTATTTCAATATTGTCTTATATTTACTAATGTTGTAACTGATGCTTGTGAAGGTCGTCAAGGCATCAATGACCAACTTTTTAGAGGAATGAAAATTTATCCTACTCAATTTAGTAGGTTACCATACTACAAGGACCTCCCAATCATGCATTTGTTTGATGCTATGCATATTGGAAAGAATGTAATAGAGACACTATGGAAATTGTTGGATGGAAGGCGTGATAGAGAAAAAATTGCTAAAATTTGTACTGACATTCATGAATCTAATCATGCACTAAAACTTTTTATTGAATCAAATAGAAATGGAGACCACATAAATATAAGTGCCCTTCCTTGGTTATTAACGGAGCAACAAAGTGATGCATTAAAAGAAGTCATAAAAAAAAAAAATTCCAGCAAGATTTGCTGCAAATATAAGCACTCTTCTATCAAAGAAAGGTGATTTTGGGCCAGGTTTGAAGACACATAATTGGCATACCTTCCTCAAGGTAAGTCATGTTTTCTATTTACAGTATATTTGTAAGATTGAATGTAGTACCAGTTGCATTATTTAATAATATATTGAAATGATCATTTTTTAATGATTGCAGTTCATCCTACCTCTATCCCTTCCACAACAGTTTGACAACAGTATTAAACAAGTTATATATGATCTTGAAAAATACATGAGGTTAGAAGAGTGTTTTTTCTTCGATTTGTAGCTTTTTATTTGAAATTTATTGTATAATTTTATTTGAATTCTCCTCTACGTGTTTTTGCATGTTGAATCTCTTTTAGGTGGTTATCATCTAAAGAAATTGACAAAAAAAGATATAAAATATTGGAAGAGAAAAATTCTATAGCTTATGTGTGAAATGCAAAAGTATTTATCTCCAATGTTTTTCAATGCTCAAGAACACTACCTCATACATCAAGTTGATGAGATTGAATTGTGTGGACCTATACAAGCTAGATCAATGTAGATGGTTGAGAGGCACTTGAAATTTATGAAGGGCTTGGTTTGACAAAGAGCATGTCCTGAGGGTTCTATGATAGAGGGATATATGATATACCAGACCATGGTGTATATCAGTGAATATCTTCCAAAGTTTGCAGCAGGTATCCATGTAGATCGCATTTGAGATCCCAACTGTAATGACAAATTCAAAGGGGAGTACCTGACGAGGAAAGGTAGATTGAGGAGGGTGAGAGGTAATTATAAGTTTTTTTTATAATTTAACAATTCTTATCCATCATCAATATATATAATTTGTTTCTAACTGGTGTAATTATCTTCTTTATAGTTGGTCGTGAGTGGGATGCACTACACTTGTACATTGCAAACAATCTTGATTGGATGACAGTGTGGATTGAACAGTCTCAAGAAAATGGTCGCTCATTAACATGGGATGGTGTTGCATCATTGGTTAAAGAAGCTCATCGTAATGGAGATCCCAATGTTATGCCAATGGTACTTGATCTAATATATGGCTTAGGAGATACAAAGGTATGCATAAGATTACTAATCATGAGACATAAGTTTAATATCAACTTACAGATCAATGAGAAGATTCTTGACATGTTTGAATAATTTTAGGTCAAACACCACAAAGCTATGTACTACCATGGCTATAAATTTTGCACAAAGAAGTTAGATGAAACGAAGAAAATGTGTGATTCTAGGATAAGTGTTGTCTTCGTGGTCACCAATATTTCATCTAGAACTAACATACATCCTCAACAATCTAAAAATTGATACTATGGCATTTTGGATGATATACTTGCGTGCGACTTTGATTCATTCAAAATAGTTCAATTTTTCATCAAATGATTTAGGTTGTGACTGAATCAAAATGATCCTAATAGGACTGTTATGGAACACGACAGTGGATTTACTATGATTAATACAAGGTCATTTGAGCCAGTCAGAGATGAGCCCTATGTTATTCCAAGTCAATGCGAGCAAGTGTTTTAATTTGGTGTTCCAAACAAACCAGGTTGGTCATTTTTTGTTAGACATGACCCAAGAGGAAGGCCAGTAAAGTATAATGTGATCGAAGAAGAAGATATTGAAGAAGCACAAGAGGAAGTAAATGATTATCAGGAACGACAGTTACCCAGTGATGAAGAAGAAGAAGATGGTGATGATTTTGGTCATGCTAACAATAATGGTGATAATGATGATGATGATGCTAATGAAAATCATGATCATGTTGATGAAGATGGTGATGATCATGGCGATGATGGTCATGATGATGATAGTGATCAAGAGGATGATGATGGTGATGAAGATGGTGGTGGTGACGACGACGATCAAAGTGACAAGTTCAACGATGGTGATGATGATGATGATGATGATGATGATGACATGGATGAAGATCATGATGATCAATGAAATCTTTAGATATGATCAATGTCAACTATGATAGGATCTTGTATGACCAAATATTTCTTTCCAAACCATATGTGCACATATAAACATTAAGTAGAACATGTCAAATATTTTTTTAGATATAAACATTAGTTATGCTAAATTTTTAACTTAAGAAAAATGATTTACATATACAATCTACTTTATTATTAATATTTTTTTTGGTAAGTCCATTACTTTAATTTCGCTACTAATTTCTAGAACTTACTATTTTTTTTCATAGGGCGATATGGATGCACCATCTTAGACACCTTCAATAGAGGTAAACATTAATTATTTTAAATTTTAATGTTAATATAGAAACAAATGTCCTATTATTATGTTCTTTTCTTTATGGCTTTGGAGTTATTTTGATGAAAGTATACGAATATTTGATGTCACAAATGATAGAAAAAAGCTACAATGATCGCTGATCAAATGCAATCTAAAATAAGGGCATCATATCTACATGGCATTGGCCTTAGTACTAACCCTGTATTCATCACCCAAAAAATTACACAAAGATACACTGATAAGCTTGTTAAAATTATCATTAAGGGTGATAGAAGTGAGGAGAAAGAGGCACTGAGAATAGAATTGGACAGAATCCAATCTTTGAAAGTAAGCAGTAATTCGACTAAAGCAGTAATAGAAGTTCAATAGATATTAATCTTTTATAGTATCTTATGGATCATGATCTCTGATTTTATGTGTTCTTGTATAGACATATGTGCCAGTTGCGACATCACATGCTGAACATGGTCAGGGTTGTTTCACAGTACCTTCATGTAAGTAACACTTTGTTTGTTTTGATCAACATTATATCACTTACCTTTTTTTTTGTCAGCATTTCTCGCTAGTATCCCATTTGATCTTTATCCATTGCAAATGTCTTTGCTAATAATATTCTATTCTTCAGCTCATGATGAAGTGCAGACTCCTCCTTCGGTTGGCAGTCCACTATTGTCTGCTACATTGTTGGCAACAAGGACCATGCAAACATCATCGTCTATGCCCAGTAGAACTAGTAAAACCTTGTTTTGCTATATTTTGTAATGTGCTATATTTTGTAATGTCTTTCTACAAGTTGATGAACAATGAAGTAGCATATTAGTGCTTAAATGATGTCTATAGAAGCTTGCATACACATAAACACATGCATACACACACCACGCATACATACATACATACATACGTACATACATACATACATACATACATACATACATACATACATACATACATACATATATATATATATATATATAGCCACACATAGAGAGACATGGACATAGGCAGGGAGGTAGACCAATAGAGAGCAGTACTAAAATTTTCATTTAATTGTTATGATGTTTCAGTTGATAGAGCAACAGAGAGCAGTACTACTAAAGCTTATCCATTTTCTAGAGCAGTTCGTGTGATTAGTACTGGTTCATATGAAGGGACATTGTTGCTAAGTAAGAAAACTATGTTTCCATTAAGAGAACGAAAGCTTCCAGGTGCTTTAAAATTGATATTATTTAAAGTGTAAATTTAGTTTAGTTTTACATTACTCATTTTGGATTGATAAATCATTTATGTTTTTGTAGGTAATAATGCTTTCTTTGAACATCTTTTTCATATGACATTGAGACTGTTTGGACCCACCATACGTAAAAGGAACGTAGTTTCATATCATTGCTACATAATTTTTCTTTTCTTCTATTTATTGTAATATATTAAATTTATTGATCTAAAAATCTATTTGTTTTTAAAAAGGGGGAATTTACAAGCTGGGGAATTAAAAAATCAGTTGATTGCATCCATTGAGGAGAAATTTGGGAAAAACATTTTTGACACTGGCCTACTTATGAAAAGAGTAGCAAAGCATATAAAGACTATGAGGGATCAATATAGAAGGGGTCTTAAGGATAACCCAAAGTACGACTGTCCTCCTATGATTCCACCAATGGAGTGGAATGAAATAATAGAAGATGCAAAGGAGAAAAGGCTATGTGAAGATAGAGGTAATGAAGCAGCACAGAGCAAAAAGAGGTATGTCATTATAGTATTAAGTATATTTTAATCATGCACTAATTATTGATATTTGTAAATATATAATCTAAGATGTTTGAAATTGTTCATAGGTTGCAAGACACATCTGTGGCTACAAAAGCGAGAATAGAAAAGGTTGGCCAACACAAACTTGGCTCTAGTGGCTATATGAATCTACAGTCTCGACTTATAAGTAGAGCAATGAATTTTGTTTTTTTTTTTTAATATAATGTTGCAAACAGTTTTGTTTAATGAAACCATACAATGAAAACTAACGTTATCAAGCAAAAAACACCGGGCACAGATTTCATTGTGGAGGTCACAGATGAAGATAGAAAAATTGCCTTGAAGGAAGGCTATAAAGTTGTGGTTGCACACCTACGTGAAGAATCTGTAAGCCTTGCCCAAGAATCCAGTGCACCAAATGATATCTCATAGGTAAATTGGTTAGATGAAAAGTAAATGAAATTAAATAGTTGAGAAGATTCTTTTTTGGTATTAGTTTTAAATGTAAATTGACTACATAACAATGTGCATAACATTTTACTACAGCCTTCATATCCTACCACAGAACCTGCTCCTGACAAAGGCCATGATGTGCATTATAGTGGTGGAGGTATTAAATTGCTATTGGAAATTAATTATGCAATTATGAATACAATTTAACATCTTCAATTGGAATTTGACGTGTATCCTTTTTTTTGAATATTTCAGAGCATGTTGAACATCATGTTGAACGAGTGGACCATGTTCCAAGTGTTCAACATGTTGACGCAGTGGCAGATCAAAATGTTAATGTACATGATGTGGCATTTTTAGGTAAGAAAAATGCATTTTATGTTGTACTCGTACTTAATTACAAACTTGTAACAATTAGAAAAAGAAAAAGAGTATGCCAATTTATCGCATTCACATGTTTTTGCAATAGAGCCCCCTTTAGTGTAGCAACCTCCTACACCTCCAAAGAGAAGGAGCCATCATAATTTGAAATTACACGTGCTAGAAGAGGAGGAGAATGAAGCAAATATGGATGTCCCTATGACCACTTTTCTAAAGAGAGCTCAGAAAAACAAAAAAAAAGAAATGTTGTTTTAAAAATCTTTTTTGATAAACCTTGTTGGATAATGAAAGAACTTTGTTTTAAGTAATTATGTATGAATGATGAATATTAATACAGATTTTTATTTTATGTTAATGAATATTGTTATGTGTTAATGAAGTTTTGATTAGTAGTGTGTATTAATGAATTTTATATCATATTAATGAATGTTATGTGATTGTATTGATTGAATGTTATAGTTCATAAATGGATGAATGAATGAATGAAGTATGTAATTAGATGATAATGGGTACTTTAGATTGATGTTAGGGGGAGGGGGGCGAGGCCAAATGAGCTTCCACCTTCATGTGGTTGGCCTTGTTAAGTAGAGAATAGTATAGTATTCTTGAAACCAAGTGAAGCTCAAATTTGTTAAGTCTTCAAACACACAACACTTTTTATCCTTTTCCCAAATGTCTGCCCTTATTATCCTTTCAAATGTGCACTTATTCCTCTTATAAGTCTACCATAGACATTATAAATCTGCATATAATATCTCTTGTTAGTTTATATGATATATCTTTATCATACACACAATGGTGCAGGGCACCCTAGCAAAGGGTATGTGGAGAGGGTCATTTGGTTTAATGATCTAGGAAGATCAAATTTTGAATGTAACTAGACCAATGGTCTATTTTTGTAATTGATGTTTTGAAGACTAAACTATAAAGGCACGTATTGAAGTTAAGGGCATTGTAATGTTAACATGCACCTAGGAGGCTATTGAAAGGTCAATTTTTTTGGGGATCTAAAGGCCTAGAAGGTCCAAAACAAATGTAATATGGCATATATGATTGTAAGTTGTCGAAGTTGACACTTTGTGTCAACTAAGACAACAAATTTCAGTTTATAACTAACTGGTAACAGTCAGATAGTTAGACAACAGTGGTTGTTTACTACTATTTGGTTATTTAGAAGGGATTTTTTGAGTATTTGGGGGAGAAGTAGAGTTGGGGTGGTGAGACAAGGCATTTTGAAAAAAATTTAATCAATAAAATAATCTTGTTCTCTGCAATTCAGTCTATGTCCCATGGAACAGTGAGTTCCTATGATGTATCAAATGCATTTTGACTAATATTTAATGTGAGAACATTTTGTTATTTTTTTTATCTTTTCCACGCATTCTTTTAATTTTTATTTCGGGTTGAGTAAGGAATAATAGACTGGTGCATTCAAACCAGTGACTGGTTAGGCACAATCAGCTGTACTTATTCTGAAGTTTCCAATGTAGATTCTCTCCTACCACCTGTAGTTACTGTTATTGGTGGGAGACAATGAGGTTGTGATAATTTATTTGTACTATATTAACCAAATGTAGGAGAGTGGGAAAACTTGGTGTAAGTGCAGTGTTGGATGGTAATTGTTGATAGAGGTTTAGCCTGGATTAGACACCAATCTAATAGATAGTGGATCATTTCATGTTCGAAGATGTTTGGGGGGTGAATCCTTCATGTTTGGGGGGTGTCTCTATTACCAAAAATGAGACAGTAGAGCACTGCTAGTGTT
Source organism: Cupressus sempervirens (assembly GCA_028749045.1). Taxonomy (NCBI): domain Eukaryota; kingdom Viridiplantae; phylum Streptophyta; class Pinopsida; order Cupressales; family Cupressaceae; genus Cupressus; species Cupressus sempervirens. Next base: position 61,452,207 of record CM053793.1, read on the forward strand.
ATGATGGGCAAAATATGTTTTTCATTGTGATAGACTATTTCTAAGTCATCTGTGTTGTTTCTTGCTATTGTCAAGAAATCTTTGTTTTCCTTGAGACCATGAACAAAATTATCTACTATTTTTGCTAATGATAAACTTTTGACTTGAACAATGATAAAGTTTATTATTAATCATTATAGTGGAACAACTTTTGACTTGTTCAAAAATTTTAGTCGAAGTTGTTGGAATTGATAGTGAACCCCAAGCTCCTAGAAATCACCTGCAACCAAAATGCATGTTAATCTATGTCTGAGAGAGAATATGATCCAAAAAGCATGCCTACTTTGGTGATTTGGCTATTATTGCAGGACTACAAAGTGTCTTATAGTGTTTCTCATTTTCTTAAATAATAGGCAATTAGTTCATGATTTCATCATATCTTATAGTGGAACAACTCCAAGAATCTTGGGTAAATTGCTTGATATAAGACTTTCTTGTATAGGACACTCAATAATGTGGGCTAAGTGGTGGGCATAAAGAGGAACAAGAAAGGATCTCTACAAGTGCACAGTGTAGTAGAATTCAAAAATGAAATTGAAGTGCTCTCATATATTCATTATAAGAATCTAGTGAGGCAAATTGGCTTTCATCTCCATTCATGATGGAACTTACAATGATGCATATCCACAACAATCTTTAACTTCCAGCAAACAAGTTAAACCTGAAGATAAGATGTTTGAAGACCTAGTTGACTTTGCCAAAGCAAAAAGTAAAACTTCACCCAGTAAAAGCGAAAGTTTTTAAAAATTAGAGGTTGTTCTCTAGGATGGTTTGTACTACATATCTTCAAGTAGCTTGCTACAAGTGATGGTTTAGGTGTAGCATCAGTTTTATTGAAGCCACTGTATAGTCTTTTGTTCAATTGAGGTTTAGTATTCATTATGTGTTATATTATTCCTAGTGCACTGCAATTTAGTTTATTTCTTGTTACTTATATATATATATATATATATATATATATATATATATATATATATATATATATATATATTGCATTGTATTGTTGAAGCTTGTTCTATTTCAGATCTCAAGTAGTGTGTGAGCATTATCTTTTCTTATCATAGTATTTGTGGAAAGTAATTACCTATGTGGCCTTCCACTATTCTCTAGTTCACAATTTGATTGTGGCATTTTGTTTGAAGAAAAGCTTTATAATTACAAATCTAGGATATTTTAATAGATCATTTACTTGTGTGAGGGGATAAAACCCATTTTGGTGCCCTAAAATAAGATAGCTATATATAGAAACTCAATCATTGAGACATTTCATATGGACTTGAGCTATCTTGATCTAGGCTGAGATCTGTTTCTATGCATTTGCTATAACTATTTCTGGGCTTTAATCTGCAATGTGAGACACTTATTTTGTTAGCAGGTAATTTAAATAGGAAGCATTTTCTACCACTAATGTCTAAGAGTTTGTTTTATAAATGATATCTAAGTTTATTATTATATGCATGAAATCTTATAATAGGAGAATATTATCAATATGCATGAAATCTTTAAGATCATAAAATATTTTCTTTCATCTAGAGTTGCATAGGTGTTGAAATTCCTTTATTATGTACAGGTTGTTGATGGAACTAATTGTTTGAAAACATCATAATGTGGGTTTGCAACACTATTAGCCAATCAGAAAAGATGTAGATTTGAAATCTGTTTCACTTTTTTTTCATCCTAAACTAAAATACATCTACATTATTAATAGTCATTTTTTGTGTTTTAGGTGCAATTTATCAGATAACCCCCTTTTTTATATGTCTTTTGAGTTAGTCCTTTACTCAAACAATAAATTAAAAGATCATTTTACTGTAGGACCCTAAAGTCAGAAGTGGAGATCTACCACAGCCTATCATGCTCACAAAGGGCCAAGAGTTTACTTTCACAATCAAAAGAGGAGTGGGCTTTGAAGATTGTGTAAGCATGAATTATGATGATTTTGTGAATGATGTGGAGAAAGGAGACACACTACTTGTTGATGGTAGGTTCTCTTATGCTGGCTTGAAAATTCATTTATTAGCTAAAAAGAACAGAGTTACTAATGTTATTCTCAACATTTTCATAGCTTTCTATTTCTTATCATTATTTGAATTTCTCTAGGGGGGATGATGTCACTGCAAGTGAAGTCAAAAACATCAGATTCTATAATTTGTGAAGTAATCGATGGAGAAGAGCTTAAATCACGATGACAGTTAAATGTGTGTAGAAAAAGTGCTACCTTGCCTTTCATTACAGGTTAAGACCATTTTATCAACTCTCGGGCATGCATAGCAAATTAGATTTTTGTTTCTTATTGACATGTACATCTCAATCTACTTCTTTCTTAGGGACATTGATTTCATTGTGATTTCCCTTTTTTGTACCTAATATTGATTGATTGAAGTTACCTAGAATATAATTGAATGATATGTTTATCAATCTTGAAATATGTGTAATATTTGTATTTTGTTGTTACTTGTATATGTGATGAGTTGTTTTGACCAACATAGCATCTGAGATAGCTTAATTTGGTATTTGATAAAATCTATTTCTTGTCTTTTTTTCGTAGATAAAGATTGGGATGATATTAAATTTGGAGTTGAGAATGGAATAGACTATTATGTTGTTTCCTTTGTTAAAGATGCTAAGGTGGTGCATGAGTTGAAAGATTACCTTAAAAGTAAACCTTTGAAGAAAAATTTTAACTTTCCAGTGTAATATAATCCTTTGCAGACAGTATTGGGCTTGATATAGCATGTTCCCTTAATTTATATTTTAAATCATAATTTAAAATGTGATAAAATATCAATGCATTTGTATTTGTAATTATGTGAAGGTTGTGGTGTGGATATCCATGTGAATGTGAAGATTGAAAGTGTTGATTCAATACCAAATCTTCATTCAATTCTTTCTGCATCAGATAGGGTAAGTACAGTCTCCCTAGCTTAGAGGTTTTAGTTGGATAAGTTGTTACTTTATGATTGGTGATATTGCTTTGAATGGGGTTAATAAATTATGTGAAGTCATGCTTGTCAAGCATTATATAGAAAGTTAAATGCACATGCTACTTTGTTTACTATTTAGTCATGCATGTATTTGTTTGGATGTTGGTGCTTTTCCATTGTTGGTTTTTGATGGTTTTTGTATGGCTTTGATGTAAAATACAAAATATAAAAGCTTTACTTGTGAATATGTTATAATCTTCTTTAAATTGTTGGCAAGGACTATGAGCTTCAGTAAAGATGTTTTTAAATCAATTTTTTTTATTGTCTATCATTCAATGAAGTTAACTAGTATGAGACCATCATTTAGTTGCCTGACTGATTCCTAGCTATTGATTTTTCAGATTGTAGTTTCCTCATAGAGCTCAAGATGGTTATGTCAAGAAACGAGAGAACAAAACTTAAACATGGATAGTAATATCTAAATTGACACTTTGAAAGGAGGGATAGATATATTCGTTATGCTATAATTTTCACATGAAATAAATTAATGTGATTTTTTTCTTGTGTGAGTAAAATCTGTGAGGCCATATAGCCTTTGGAGATTTTTCTAAATGCGACATAAGTTGGTTAAAATGGCATAACTCTTAACTATGAAAATCTTGACATCTTCCTCATTCTGAGACTGATTACTTCTAATGGGAATTTTTATGTCATCACAACTTCTCATAATTGATTGTACTAGGTACATTCCCATGCAAGACTTGTTGGTATCTTATGCTTATGAAATTTTAGTGTATGTATTTAAACATGGCATTCTCTTCAGATTCTACTGTCGTAATTCATAAATTAAATTATGTCTTTGTTATCTTTGTTCTCTCCATCTTTTAGCTTCACAACAAAGCTCTTAGAAGTTTTGAACTGTCAAGAAACTTTTTTTGCGAGAGGAAATGCGCTTTTCCAATTCCTAATTGAGACGTTAGCTTTAGGTTAGCTTTAGGTTCATTCTAGCTCTGATTCCATCTTGTCACCTTTTGTTTGGGTATGAGATGCAAGATTTTGAATACATAGGATACAAGCTAGATTTTAAAAGCTAAGAAACATTGTCTTACAAGTTAGATTTCAACAGCTAAGAAATAATGATCTTATTGTTTTGTTAATTATCACCTTCTTTTGAACTTGGTATCCAAGATTTGTTGTTTTGTCTCTCGTAAACACTACTTAACAGTATTTGGCTAGTCTCTAGCATATCTCACACACCCAAATATTCAATCAGCTCAGTTGAGGTTGAAAGATACCACCTAGAGGACTGACCAAGACAATCTCTCAAACAACAAAACCCTTGTCTTTTGTCCCTATTCAGGTAAATATTTAGCTTTCCAGATGACCAAAGTCCATATAGCAGTTTATAAGTCAATCTGATGAAACTGTGAATGATCATGCATCTCTTAGTGTTCAGGGCTCCACTATTTGTCTAGACACCAGTGTCAAAGTGTAGAATTGTCGTGGAGTAGTGTTTCTGAAAAATAGTTTGTGTTATCGGTCTGTAGGATCTCCATTCTTTAGTACATGTGTCCAGTTTTGTGATTTGCAGAGGGAAGGGCACCATTCTTTAATGCAAGTGTCCATTTCTGATGGCCATACAATGTTGGAGCACCCAGATATTGTGCAAGTGACCTGTAATGGTGAATATAAGTTGTGTGTCTTTGTCCTAGTCTCTATCCTACAAAAGCATCCATCTTGAATGCTAGTGCTCCATTTGATTCTCCAGAATAAAAAATTTCTTGGATCCTTGTTCTTGTGTTTCTATTCCCTTTTCTTCTATTTGCTACTACCTACAATATACAAAGGAATTCATACTCTCTCTCTCTCTCTCTCTCTCTCTCTCTCACACACACACACACACACACATGCACATGCACGCACACATACAAACGTGCATGTGTGCATACATCCATGCACAGATTTACTTGTTTACATTTTACATTTCCTAACTTTGTATTGATTATAATCTTTATTAAATCTAAAATGGTTTTAGAGTACACTATCATGTATAATATGATTTATTTTAGATCTGAGTCAATATAGTCAAATACAGTGAAGGTTTAAATTTAGGCCTAGTTCAAATCTTTAACTTCTTGTTGTATATCAGCAATGTTAGTATGCTAATAGAAACCAAATTTAAATAAAGCTTCTACAAACTAAACAAAATTCATAAACTTCAAGATAGACTAAGATGAGCTCTCAATTGAGAATATGAGCCATTAATGGACTCTCTCAATAAGAAGCTCTCTTGTTGAGTAGCTTTATCTAAATGGATAGGATGTATGCTCAATATACTTCCAAAGGCTTCAATGGATGATTGTGGATTTTTGGTGTGGATAGATGGCTTTAGTATGGATTTGGCTCTCAAAATAGCATTATAACTTTACTTCATGGATTGTGTTATTTTGCAAAGGGGAAGGATCCAATTTATAGGCAAGAGGCTTGAGGGATTGAGGGCTAAGATGCAAGGATGGGAAAAAGCTCATGGAGGGCTTAGATTGCATGAGAGGAGAGCACATGGATTGTGCTTCCTTACAACCAATCAAGGAGTGACACATGTCACATGGTGAGAGGATGGAGGAAAGGGGAAGGATGAGTCAACAAAGGAGGCTCAAAGGATAAAATCTTCATAAAGACCCTCATAATGACTTGTAAGAGCAATAAAAGGGCTTGTAAGAGTCATTTATGACCTAGTGGACTTCATAAAGTTTTATGGTTGAGATATTTTGAGGGTGATGAGAGCAATTTCGACTTGGACTTGATTAGGAAGGTTTTAAGCTTGCTTAGGCTTGTACAAATGATTAGAGGATGGTTTAGGATGGTTTAGGATTAGCTTAGGGATAGGCAAGTGGATGGCATTTAATGAGGGTGGGTGAAGGAGGAGATATTTGTTAACTTTGGCTTGGGTTAGTAAGTTTTAACCCATGTTTAGGGAATGTGACAAGGTTAGGAGGGGATTAGGATTAGGTTTAAAGACATCTTCTAGAAGAGTCTAGACTTTGGATGAGGATAAAGACTTTCTAGAATAGTCTAGAATTTCCTAGGATGAGGATGAAGACTTTCTAGAAGAGTCTAGAACTTCTTAGGATGAGGATAAATTAGATTTTTAGGAAATAAATAAAGTTTTATTTATTTCAAAGGTTTGGGTTGAGGAGATATTTATTAAAACTTTTTTAATAAACATGAGGATTAATATTTAATCTTAATTAAATATTTTGAGTTGGGATTAGGGGTAGGAAATGATGGGATTAGCTTTTAATTAAAATTAAAGAAGGATTAGAAGATTTTGGAAGAGGTTAGTGGTCTTAAGGAAATTGGCCAAGTTTTGGTCAAAAAATAAATTTTTTTATTTATTTTGAGTTTTTTTGGTCAATTTATTAATTAAATAATTAATAAATAAGGAAATAATGTTTAAATAAGAGTAATGTTAGTATGCTAATAGAAACCAAATTTAAATAAAGCTTCTACAAACTAAACAAAATTCATAAACTTCAAGATAGACTAAGATGAGCTCTCAATTGAGAATATGAGCCATTAATGGACTCTCTCAATAAGAAGCTCTCTTGTTGAGTGGCTTTATCTAAATGGATAGGATGTATGCTCAATATGCTTCCAAAGGCTTCAATGGATGATTGTGGATTTTTGGTGTGGATAGATGGCTTTAGTATGGATTTGGCTCTCAAAATAGCATTATAACTTTACTTCATGAATTGTGTTATTTTGCAAAGGGGAAGGATCCAATTTATAGGCAAGAGGCTTGAGGGATTGAGGGCTAAGATGCAAGGATGGGAAAAAGCTCATGGAGGGCTTAGATTGCATGAGAGGAGAGCACATGGATTGTGCTTCCTTACAACCGATCAAGGAGTGACACATGTCACATGGTGAGAGGATGGAGGAAAGGGGAAGGATGAGTCAACAAAGGAGGCTCAAGGGATAAAATCTTCATAAAGACCCTCATAATGACTTGTAAGAGCAATAAAAGGGCTTGTAAGGTCATCATAAAGTTTTATGGTTGAGATATTTTGAGGGTGATGAGAGCAATTTCGACTTGGACTTGATTAGGAAGGTTTTAAGCTTGCTTAGGCTTGTACAAATGATTAGAGGATGGATTAGGATGGTTTAGGATTAGCTTAGGGATAGGCAAGTGGATGGAATTTAATGAGGGTGGGTGAAGGAGGAGATATTTGTTAACTTTGGCTTGGGTTAGTAAGTTTTAACCCATGTTTAGGGAATATGACAAGGTTAGGAGGGGATTAGGATTAGGTTTAAAGACATCTTCTAGAAGAGTCTAGACTTTGGATGAGGATAAAGACTTTCTAGAATAGTCTAGAATTTCCTAAGATGAGGATGAAGACTTTCTAGAAGAGTCTAGAACTTCTTAGGATGAGGATAAATTAGATTTTTAGGAAATAAATAAAGTTTTATTTATTTCAAGGGTTTGGGTTGAGGAGATATTTATTAAAACTTTTTTAATAAACATGAGGATTAATATTTAATCTTAATTAAATATTTTGAGTTGGGATTAGGGGTAGGAAATGATGGGATTAGCTTTTAATTAAAATTAAAGAAGGATTAGAAGATTTTGGAAAAGGTTAGTGGTCTTAAGGAAATTGGCCAAGTTTTGGGCAAAAAATAAATTTTTTTATTTATTTTGGGTTTTTTGGTCAATTTATTAATTAAATAATTAATAAATAAGGAAATAATGTTTAAATAAGATTTAAACATTTTTGGGAGGGATTCCTTAATTAAATATTTTTAATTAAGATAAAGGGATTTAATGGCATAAAAATAAATTAATTAATTAATAAATGATGATGTCATCAGGAATTTTTCAGAAAATAAAAATACTTTATTTTCTAAAGGTTTTTAGGTGTCTATATTTTGCCCCTCTTTGATGTGATGCCGCAAGTGGCATGGCATCAAAGATAAGAAAATAAGATGCCCAAGGCTAGAGCAGAAGAGGAGAGAATGGACTGTGAGATGCCCCCTCAAGAAGGCAGCGGGGAGAGAAAGCGAGGCTTGATGGCTTCTTGAAAAGTACAAGAATCTCGGATGAGCAAGGAAACTCAGATTGGCAAAGAGAAGGGGCTGAATTAGCTCAAACTCTCACTATGGGAGAATGATAAAGGAGAATCAGATGCACAAGAGGAAGCAAGCTTAAGACTTTAGGGAAGGTGGAGGATGAAGGAGCGAAGCGCTATAAAAAGGAATCCAAGATAGGGAGATGGATGAGGGGATTATAAAGTTGATGCAACAGGATTTCAAAGAGTCAGATTGGTGGAAGATGGGTTTCAGAGATCCCTAGGACTAGGATTGTGGATCTCGAAAGATGAGGCTTGGTGGGTTGATTTGGATTGGTGGATCCCTAAGACTAGGATTGTGGATCCCTAAAGCTAAGAGTGATGAGTGATTCAAAGAGATACTGATGCATCAGCTTGGGTAGGAGAGACGGATGTTGGATATGGATGGGGGATAATGGAGATGAAGAAAAACCATTCCAGCTTTTTGAGCGGGGGGATACTTCAAAGAGAAGTACCACCATGTAGTTGAGCACTAGATTTGCTATAGGACTGTTGGTTAATTGCCAAGGTTACCAAGAACATCAAGGCCTTTTCACCAACCATCCAAAGGACTAACAAACTAACTCAAAACAAACACACAAGGATTGCCCCAGCATCACACATGAATCCTAGAGGAAGCAACATGGAAACGACACTAGAGAACCCACAAGCAAAAAAGAAAAACAAACGAAAGACTTGATCAAGACCTTACGCTCTAATTGCCCCATTTGCAGCATACCATGATATAGAAGATCGTGGCAACCTTGAGGAGGGAACAAGGAGATTGCTTGGAAAAGATACTTCAAGACCCAAAAGGGAAGATCCCAAATCAAAAGAAAGTGAAAATCCAAAAGAGAGTTGTTTGCCAATGAGATGGGTAGGACAAGGTACTAACGGACCAAGATCAGACATGAGGAAAGCTATATCCTGCAAGGACCTATCGGAGAGCACTGAAGCTAGTGGATTTGGATGAGTGATGCGTCTGGCAAGCTGAACTAAGAAAGATAACACTTTGGTGATAGGAAATCTAGCTAAAGGATGCGTTGGAATAGCTAACCAAGATGTGTGATGGGTGCAAGATGCTGATCAAGGATGAACTGACACAAACGCTAGATAGATACAATGGTACTAAGCTAAAGAGGATGTACAAGCTGATGGACCAAGATATGTTACAAATGTACAAGTTTGTTCATGTTTTGGTTTTTGTGAGATGGAAATTTTTGTGAAGGATGGCATGTCTATAATAGGTGATAGGTGGATAGGTAGATGGTTTGCGAAAAGCTTAAGTGAAAATGGGGTTTTGTGTGTGCACGTGATAGTATACAAGCTAGGATACAAGATTATTTATAGGCTGGAATATGGTAAACCTTGGACAAGATTCGGATAGACAAGGTATGGTACAAGATTTACAAGGTATAATACAAGCTTTGGTACAAGATTTACAAGCTGTACAGGAGGTATTTACAAGCTTCATCAGATTTTGGATATTTGGTTGGAACACCAAGGGAACAAGCAAGTGTGTCTTATGGGATGGTGGGTGAATGGATGAGGGATAGGATAGTGATAGATAATGGATTAGTCTTTAGTACACAAGGCGCCTGAATTACCAGGTTTTCACCAGTGGATGCTTTTCTTTTCTTTTCTTTTTTTGACTTTTTGAATTTTGGACTTACCTGGAATGATTTTGGCTTTCTTCAGCTATTTTGGCTTTTTTGGAATTTTTCACTGGCTGTTGGAATGTTCAATTTTGTTGCTAGTTGTTGGTACACTGGATGTGTGATTTATGCAATAGATTGGATTAGATGGGATTGATGGTAGGAGATGGAGGGATGAAAAGGTTGGAAAGGAGCATGATATGGGGATGCTTGCAAGAGCAACATTGGCACATGTTGGGACGGGTGTGAAAAGAGCATATGAGGGATATATGGTAGATGCAGGCGTGATGGAGGATTTTTGGAAGCGTACTTGGGGATATAGGCACCCAAGATGGAGTTAGGAGATGGGGGACATGAGTCACTAGATGGGGGATTAGCAATGGTGGATGCCATTATGCATTGGGTTTCAACTTTTTTCTTGGGGATCCACATGGTTTTGGATTTTCTTTTCATAAGCTTTTGCATTGTTTTGCATTCTTTGATTGGATTTTTCCTTTTTGGAGTATGTCTTTTAGAATAGACATATGATTGCCTAGGATGTGGATTTTTAGCTTTATGCATTTTGAAGTTGGCATTCACATTGCTGTGGTAAGCTTTGGGAAGATGGTTAGGAGAAGCTTTGTGAGATGGAGAGGATATGAAAGAGCATGTAGGGGGATGATGATGGATGATGTGCCTTTATATGTGCCTTTGTTGATCTTGCATAGGAATGGATGGAATAGGATTTTTATGATGGCTAATAGGAGGATGGAGGATGGTAGATTTTGGGACATAGGGACCCAAAATGGATTTAGCGAATGAAGGGGGGATATGGTAGGTTGTTTTGGGTTGCAAAGATGGTGGAGGGGGGATGACATAAGATTTCTTGAAGGAGTGATGGGAGGCTGGCATGGTGGGCTTGGAGATAGGCTTGGTTTGGGGGTGTGGTGTACCAACACCTTTAGATGGTGAGCCTTTGGATACATATCCAAGACCATGAAATCCTAGATTTTTTTGTGCAATAATAGGCTCTCTGATTCCTTGCTCTTTTGGTCCTAAACCTTGACCTTGATAATGCCATCGATTGAGCATTTGAACAAGTTGAAGAAACTTTTTGCTTGCAGAAAATGGTAGAAGTGATTTATTAGGTGTATTGCAATGGGGAGATATTGTTCTTAATTCTTCTGCTGAGAGAGGGCCACCGTGGATGAATGTAAGTAAACCAAGAGGGTAGATTATAGATGGTGGAATAGCTTGGATAGGTGGTAAGATGGAAGCATGGAGCGGGGGAGATGGAAGGATAGGATCTTGATGTAGCTGGTGGGATGACAAGATATCTTGTAGTGGAGGAGATATGGCTTGAGGTTTTGGAGATGGAGGAGATGGTGACTGCACTATGGATGGAAGACATGGTACAATGATATCTTCATTTATGCTTTGGGGGATGTCAACATGCTTTTGGGCAGGATCTTGATAGGATTGGTTTGGAGTGGATGGTGCGATATGAGGTGAAGGGATGGATTCTTCAAAGGAAGCGGATGGATAGATGGGAGATTCAGTAGTGGAGATGGGTGAGTAGAAGATGGATGCATAAGGGTCATTATGAGAGATTTGGGAAATTCTTGGAGGCGATGTGGATAGGATTTGGAGGGATTTAGGTGGTGGGATTTTGACGCTTGTGGGAAGTGGAAGGATTTTAAGCAATTTGATGGATGGTATGGGGATGATAGCTATGGGAGATGGAGGTGATATTATAGATGGGGAAGCTTCATCACTTACTACTTCACATGGTTGGATTAGATGACATGGCTTATCGACTGTTGGAGGCAACTTTTCTTGTATTTCCTCTAGGAGATTCCTTGGAGACTCATGTGTCGAAGGTGGAGGTGGATTGACAAGAATGGCTAGTGTGATGGGGTGGAAGATTGGAAGCTTGGTTGATGGGGTGATGGAGGGGAAGCTGGAATATCAGATGGCTTGACTAGATAGTTTGGAATAACTCTTGGATTTCGGGGGATGCTTGGGGGAATGTTTCTAAGGCTTTCAATATACCTGTCATAGTCAACAAGATTTTCATCATCATTGGAATAGGAGGTGGTGGGAGCAAGGACAATGCGACCAAACACATCATGATAGGATTGGTACTTCATGCTTTGATGATGAGTTTGATGGGGATGAGGTCTTGCGTATGGATGAACACGGAAGCTGATGGTTAAATTTGGGTTAAGCACAGATTTTGGATTAGCTGATGAAAGATTTCCTAGGGAGAGTCAAAGTTGCATGACAGACCTAAGGAGGATTGGCTGGAGATTTTTGGCTTTCCTGTGGATGGAAGACTTCAAGGGCATGTTGTCAAAAAGTGAGAGTTTTCCTTTCCTATGCGCTGGATTGGTGGAGATTGTGTCAACCTAAGAATAGACTAATGATCCTATGGGCATGACACGAGATTGATCACTTGTGGATCCCAACCTTTAGCTCAAGGTGATGAGGGATAACAGGTGACAAAGCTAGATTACCCTAGACAAAGCTCTGTCAAAAGGATAACCATGGTGAGGCTGGTGGATTGGTCGGATTGATTGGATAAAAAATTCTAGTAGAATGACAACAATTATCTAAAGGCTTGGGTGTGATTTTGGATTGGGTTTCTAGCTGGCTAGGGGGGGATGATTTGGAGAGACTTTGGATTTGGGATTGTTCTAAAGCAAGGAACTAGATAGATTTTGTTGCAGTGGGGGAGCTTGGATGATTTTCTGATGAGGCAATGACTACGCTAAGTATGCCTTGAGCTAGGAGATTTTTGCTTTTTTGGGATTTTGACCAAAGTTGGCAAACATTCATTCAAAAGCTATGAACAAACAAGCAAAAAAATTTTGGAGCAAGCACGTCAAACACACCAACATCCTAGGAAGCTTTCTACAAGGATGAAATTTGGTTTAGCTAGGGAGTCCTCGATATATGCAAGCTACATAAGGCCCATATCCGTAGATGAAACCAAAAAGATGTCACATAGCCGAGAGGAGCGGTAACCCACTTTTCCTCTTTCACTTCTCAAGGGTATAAAGTTCCTTGAGGCTTAGCCCAAGTGACAAAATCTTGATTCCAAGAGAGGTGTCTTTGGATTCACCTCCCAATTTTTATACTCCGTCAGAACGCTAGAGTTGAGGTCGTCCCAAGGGGTGATGAAATCCCTAAGAAGGCCTCCTAAAAAGTGTAAAACAAGACCACATACATGATCTTTGGCTTTAAAAGACACGCATTTATTCCAATTGATGATTTAGATTTTGTAAGCTATGATTGAAGACACTTGTGATTATGGCATACAATGTTCATTCCAATTTGACAGCGTCGTTAGCATAATGGAAGTCGAGAGATCATCAACATAAGAAATGTGATCGTCATTGAAAATGCATCAAAACCATGCGATGTTCATTGATTTTTAGGCATTCAAGATTGAGTGTGAATTTGTTTTAAGCCCAAAACAAAGATGTGTGAAACTCGATTGCCAAGTGCGCGCTCGGAGGCCCTCCACGTCAATAGTTGTTCAATTTTAGTGCCCAAACTTGAAGTGTGATCGATTTAATCTAGAGTTTTGGTCATTTAAATTTTTTGATAAAGTTAAAGCAAACGTTCAAATACCAAGTGAGTGAGTTAGATTGTGGAACATTTAACACCTTTTTCAAGTAGACCCATCCCCATAAATGGTGCTGAGATTGCAACCAATGGTTGAATTGATGGGTGATTAGAAAAGAGGTGAGTCCAAGGAACTACTCAAATTGATTTTTGCAAATTTGTATTTAACTTAACAAAGTCTCTTAAATATCCAAAAATCAAACTTTACCTAAATTGCATGTGGAAAAGAGATTTGTTTTGTTCAATTTTAGAAGCTCCAAATGAAGTGTTTGATATTGCAATGGTTAATTGATCCTTGGCATTCAAGATTGGATTTGTTGTTTTAATCATGCATTCAAGGAAAATTTTATTTTAATCCATGGCATTCAAGAGTGTGTTTAGCAACATGCATTCAAAGACAAGTGATTAAACATTCAAGTTTTTTCCTTTGAGCATTCAAGATTGAGATTTTGTGTGTTGTTTTAAGAACTTTGAAGTGCTTTGTTTTAACCTTAGATCATTCGAGATTTTTTTTGGACTCAAAAGTGAAAATGACTCTTTGGACTTTGCTTTTCATTCAAGATTTTGTGTTCTAGTTTGCATATTTTAAGCCCAAAAATGATATTCCTAAATTGTTTTGATGCATGAAAAACCTAAGAAACATTCAAGATTTTGCAATAAAACATTTGTTTGGAAAAAATAACAAAGCTTTTAGAACAATTTTTGGCAACCATTTAGGACTCTTAGTTTTCATGAGATTTTTAAAAGAACTTTAACATATTTGCAAATGAGGTTCATTTTATCCTTGATTGATGCTTTGAGTTTGATTTAGATTTTAGTGTGCACTTAGTGTTGATTTTGAACCTTTTGAAATGGAAACTTGAAGTTCTTTTTAAATTCCCAAAAATGAAGTGTTCCTAACTTTGCATGAATGCATCTAAAACCTTGATGTTGCAAGGATGCAAATGATTAGATTGGTTTAGTTTCACTTGTTAAAAGATTTTTTCTTTTTTGCAAATTTTTTTTATTTTTTAATGGATTTAAGTATGATTTGGGGGTTCATTTTAAGCACTAAGAAGAAGTGTGTATGATTTTGCTTCCTTAAAAAAAAAATGGCCAAGATCTCCCACAAGAAGAAGAAGAAGAAATAGATGGAATAAGAAGAATATAGACAAGAAGAGGAAGAAGAATTCCAAGTGCTTTGTCCACCTATAAGCTTGAAAAATCTGCAAATACTATGAGATAGACTATGAGTTCCTTTGTCTTCTTCATACTCATGTGGACCTACAAAAACAATTTATACAATACTACCAATCACAAAAACAAGCAAAATTAGCCAAAATCAGCAAATGACATACAAAACTTGACTAAAAAAGCTAATGAAGATGACCCATGCAGGGTCCCACCGGGCGTGCCAAAATGTATATGAGCAATGTTAGTATGCTAATAGAAACCAAATTTAAATAAAGCTTCTACAAACTAAACAAAATTCATAAACTTCAAGATAGACTAAGATGAGCTCTCAATTGAGAATATGAGCCATTAATGGACTCTCTCAATAAGAAGCTCTCTTGTTGAGTAGCTTTATCTAAATGGATAGGATGTATGCTCAATATGCTTCCAAAGGCTTCAATGGATGATTGTGGATTTTTGGTGTGGATAGATGGCTTTAGTATGGATTTGGCTCTCAAAATAGCATTATAACTTTACTTCATGGATTGTGTTATTTTGCAAAGGGGAAGGATCCAATTTATAGGCAAGAGGCTTGAGGGATTGAGGGCTAAGATGCAAGGATGGGAAAAAGCTCATGGAGGGCTTAGATTGCATGAGAGGAGAGCACATGGATTGTGCTTCCTTACAACCAATCAAGGAGTGGCACATGTCACATGGCGAGAGGATGGAGGAAAGGGGAAGGATGAGTCGACAAAGGAGGCTCAAGGGATAAAATCTTCATAAAGACCCTCATAATGACTTGTAAGAGCAATAAAAGGGCTTGTAAGAGTCATTTATGACCTAGTGGACTTCATAAAGTTTTATGGTTGAGATATTTTGAGGGTGATGAGAGCAATTTCGACTTGGACTTGATTAGGAAGGTTTTAAGCTTGCTTAGGCTTGTACAAATGATTAGAGGATGGATTAGGATGGTTTAGGATTAGCTTAGGGATAGGCAAGTGGATGGCATTTAATGAGGGTGGGTGAAGGAGGAGATATTTGTTAACTTTGGCTTGGGTTAGTAAGTTTTAACCCATGTTTATGGAATGTGACAAGGTTAGGAGGGGATTAGGATTAGGTTTAAAGACATCTTCTAGAAGAGTCTAGACTTTGGATGAGGATAAAGACTTTCTAGAATAGTCTAGAATTTCCTAAGATGAGGATGAAGACTTTCTAGAAGAGTCTAGAACTTCTTAGGATGAGGATAAATTAGATTTTTAAGAAATAAATAAAGTTTTATTTATTTCAAGGGTTTGGGTTGAGGAGATATTTATTAAAACTTTTTTAATAAACATGAGGATTAATATTTAATCTTAATTAAATATTTTGAGTTGGGATTAGGGGTAGGAAATGATGGGATTAGCTTTTAATTAAAATTAAAGAAGGATTAGAAGATTTTGGAAGAGGTTAGTGGTCTTAAGGAAATTGGCCAAGTTTTGGGCAAAAAATAAATTTATTTATTTATTTTGCGTTTTTTGGTCAATTTATTAATTAAATAATTAATAAATAAGGAAATAATGTTTAAATAAGATTTAAACATTTTTGGGAGGGATTCCTTAATTAAATATTTTTAATTAAGATAAAGGGATTTAATGGCATAAAAATAAATAAATTAATTAAATAATTAATTAATTAATAAATGATGATTTCATCAGGAATTTTTCAGAAAATAAAAATACTTTATTTTCTAAAGGTTTTTAGGTGTCTACACTTGTGACCCAAGACTTAATTTATGTTCTTTCACTAGCATAAGTTGCTTGCTTTGAGAACCCTTTTGGCTTTTTTTTCTAAATTCTTAGTTTCTTCTAACCATAAGGTTATTGCTTGGCAAAGGGGTTGGTGATATGATGGTGATGAGAGCTTCTAAAAATGCTATCCTTAAAAAGCAATAAAGAAGCACAAGTATCATGACTCCCACGAGTTTACTTAAGAAGACTTAATTTCTATTCTTTCAGTAGCATAAGCTACTTGCTTTGAGAACACTTTTAGCTTTGTTCCTGAATTTTTAGTTTCTTTAAACAAAAGGTTATTGCTAGTCCAAGGGTAAACTTTTTGCAAGAGTTTACTAAAAAGTTCATAAATGGATAGAAATTTTTGATCTAGACAGTTGTATAAGCTTACAGTTTATGAAAGTACTTCATTGGAGGTTTTTTAATATTTATATGCTAGTGGCCCCTTGGACATTATTGAATGTTTTCTTTCATTTAGTTTATTTATGACAAGCATTTACGCACTATTTGCATGTGAATGGTCATAGCCACCTTCATTTTTAGCCACACTCATTCAAGTTATGCATGTATAGATTTTTTTATGGTATTTGTATGTTGTTTAGGATGCTAACAGTTGTCTCTTCCTTCCTTTTCTTTAGGCTATGGTAGCTCAAGGGGATCTTGGAGTAGAGCTTCCTATCAAGGAAGTTCCTTTACTCCTGGTACTTTTATAGAGTTTTTTATCATCAGTTCAAATGTTACACATATCAATGAAATTCATTTCTTGAATTTTGTGTTTGCAACCATTCTTATTGAATTCCCTGTTTACTACCCAAGATCAGGCTAATATTTCAAATCACACTGGGTATGATGCAGTCTTCCATGCTGACACAAGCAGTGTTAACTTGGAAGGGCTTTCTATGCTTCCCTTATCACAAGGTGCACCTTCTTCTACCATGGAAGTCCAACTAGATGCTCTTGGGCTTGGAATTCAATTAAGCTTCTTGACATTATTCATATTACTTTTTAATTATTTGCAAGCCAAAAAAGCAAAGATGGAGGCCAGTTTCAAAATGCCCTCTAATTTTTCATCTTGCTTGGTTTTTTATGCAGGAGCATCCAAAGGTATAAGGGCAATCCTGTGTCCTCATCAAGTGGTATCAGAGCTGGTTTTCCTGAGTGTGTAGATAGAGCGTCGCTTGTGAGGCAATTTGCACCAGGACTGTGTGGTTGTGGGTTTGAGTTAAGAAGATGCCTCCATGAAGAGAGCGTGGTGGAAGGGTTGGAGCTATTAATCTTGAGGGGGTTAGAGCCCTCCAAAGGCAGGTACAAGCATTGCAGGAGGAGCTCTGTAGAGGAACAAATGTAGCCGCAGGTGACGACAGTGAGGATGACAATGAAGAAGAAGAAATTGGACCAGAAGGGGAATTTGATGGGGAAGTTCTGAATCAGGCAGAGGAAAGGCTTTTTAGGGCCATTACTAAGTTTGGGAAAAGACCTACAATTGATGTGGGTGTATTTTCAGGAAATCTGAAACTAGATGAGGGTATCGACTGGATCAATGAACTAATAGAATACTTTGAGTATGAGGATATCAAGGACCCAGATAGGGTTAAGTTTGCAAAGGCCAAACTGAAAGGTCATGCCAAAATTTGGTGGCAAGAGGTTCAATTGGAAAGAAATAGAAGAGGAAAGGAGAAGATCACAAGGTGGGATCGCATGGTGGACAAATTGAAGAAGAAGTTCATTCATGTGGACTACGAGCTTGATTTTTTTAAGAAGATGCATGGGTTAAAGCAAGCAGGAAGATCAGTCCAAGAATATACAGAGGAGTTTTACTGACTCTTGATTAGAGCAGGGCATGCAAAAGCAAATAAGGAGAAGGTTGCTCATTATATCAGTGGGTTGTGACCTAGCATCCAGGAGGAATTAAGTCTGGTAAGAATGACCAGCGTTAAAGAGGCATACTAGTTTGCCCTATGAGTTGAAGAGAAGCTAAATAAGAGGTTTGAAGGGAGACAAAGAGGGCAGGGTCAAGGAGGAAGGGGTAGTGGTAGTCATCTGGAGGCCACAATGAAACCCAAACGAAGAATGAAGATGTGGGTACTAGCAGAAACCAGAGGAACAAGGGTTTCAACCGCTCCCGTGATCAAGACTTTGGAAATCAGAGAGGAAGAGGTAGAGGATGTGGACAAGGAAGAGGAGGCTTTTGTGGTACCTATTTCCATTGCAATGAAGAAGGTCATCATGCCTTTGAATGCCCTCAATGACAAGGAAGGATAGATAGGAGAGCTGAGGGTCAAGCTAGGGTTGCTCATGTGGATGAGGATGCACAATCATCACATTCAGAGGATGCAGAAAGAGGAGAAACTTTAGTAAATGAAAGGGTCTTACTAAGTGGTGAGATTGAACCAAGAAAAAGGAGGATTTTATTCCGTACTAGGTGAAAATGTGAGGAAAAATGTTGTGATGTGATCATTGATGGCGGTAGCACTGACAACTTGGTATCAGAGGAGATGGTCTCTAAGCTGAAGCTCAAGAGGGAGAAACATCCCTAGCCCTATCGGATTGCTTGGGTGAAAGATGATCATAAGGTCCTGGTAAGTGAATAATGTTTAGTGAAATTCAAAATTGGGAGTTACCATGATGAAGTTCTCTGTGATGTTATTCCAATGGATGTTTGCCATCTATTGTTGAGTAGACCATGGCAGTTTGATAGGCATGTAGTACATGATGGTCATGCAAACATATACTCTCTAACAAAGGATGGAGTTTGCCATAAATTGAAGCCCATGAAAAAGGAAGGCGAAAAGGTATGTAGCAGCGCTAGGATTTGTCTTGTTGATGGAAGGAAGTTTTTAGATGGCATGAAACATCAGCGTATGTGCTATGCTTTGATTTCTAGGAAAGATAAAGAAGGTAGTAGTGAAATACCACTAGAAGTTTCAGATTTACTAGGGGAGTTTGGAGATATTATCTCTGATAATGTTCCAGAAGGATTGCCACCAATAAGGCAAATCAGCCATTAGATAGATTTAATCCTAGGAGCTAGTTTTCCTAACAAGGCTGCTCACAGGATGACTCCTACTGAAATTGAGGAGCAAAACAAACAGGTTTAGGAGCTATTGAGGAAGGGCTTGATTCGGGAGAGCTTGAGTCCATGTGTAGTACCTACAATACTAGCACCAAAGAAGGATGGAGAGTGGAGGATGTGTACAAACTCTCAAGCTATAAATAGGATAACCATCAAGTATCAATTTCCTTTGCCAAGAATGGATGATCTTATGGACTGCTTGAGTCGAGCTCAGTACTTCACAAAGATAGATCTCAAGATTGGTTATCACCAGATATGGATTTGGGAAGGAGATGAGTGGAAAACAACCTTCAAGACCAAGGAGGGTCTTTATGAGTGGTTAGTCATGCCCTTTTGATTGACAAACACCCCAAGCACCTTCATGTGGCTTATGAATGAGGTACTTAAGAAGTTCTTGAGAAAATTTGTTATTGTCTATTTGGATGATATTTTAATTTTCAGCAAGACTTTGGAAGAAAATTTATTGCATATCCGTAGTCTCCTTGAAAGGTTAAGGGAAGAGAAATTGTTAATTAATCTGAAGAAGTGTATCTTTGCAAAAAGGGAGTTAGTCTATTTGGGGTTTGTTATATCACCTGAAGGTCTCAAAATGGATCCAGAGAAGGTAAAAGCCATCTTGGAATGGCCTACTCCAAGGTTTGCTACTGAGGTAAGATCATTTCATGGTCTGGTTAGTTTTTACAGGAAGTTTATTAAGAATTTTAGTGGCATATGTGCACCCCTAATTGACACAATAAGAGGGGATAGAAAAGAGTTCAAATGGACTGCAGGAGCTGTGAGAAGTTTTGAATTGCTGAAGAAGAAGGTGATAGAACAGTTTGTGTTGGCACTCCTAGATTTTAGAAAGGTGTTCAGGTGGATTGTGATGCTAGTGGTAGCACCATTGGGGCTGTATTAAGCCAAGAAGGTAAGCCTATTGCATATTTTAGTGAAAAATTGAATGATGCAAAGAATAAGTATTCTGTTTATGATCAAGAGTTCTATGCAATAGTTCAGGCCTTAAAGAAATGGAGGCATTATTTATTGCCAAAGGAATTTGTTTTGTATACTGATCATCAGGCATTACAGTACCTAAATAGCCAAGGTAAATTGAATCAGAGCCATATGAAGTGGGCAGAGTTCTTGCAGAGCTATACATTTGTGTTGAAGCATAGAAGTGAAAAATCTAATAGGGTTGCAAATGCACTAAGCAGGAGACAGTTGTTGCTTATAGTAATGCAGGTTGAAGTAGTTGGGTTTGATGAACTCAAGAATCTATAGCTTGAAGATCCTGATTTTGTTGAAGCATGGAAATCTTGTAAAGAGCCTGTTGTTGTAGATAGAACTAAGTGGTTAGACTATCTGATTCAGGATGGTATGTTATTCAAGGGCAGTCAATTATGCATTCCAAGGAGTTCCATGAGGGAAATTTTGATTAAGGAGAAACATAGTGGAGGGATGGCAGGACATTTTGGTCGAGATAAGACCATTGCCATTCTTAGAGAACATTATTTTTGGCCTCAGATTTCACAAGATGTGAAGAATTTTGTACAAAGTTGCCAGGTTTGTCAAGTTGCCAAGGGATTTAGCCACAATACTAGACTATATCAGCCATTGCCTGTTCCATCAAAGCCATGGGAGGACATAAGTATTAATTTTGTTCTTGGATTACCAAGGACACAAAAGGGTAATGACTCAGTATTTGTGGTGGTTGATAGATTCTCAAAAATGGCACATTTCATTCCATGCCACAAAACTCATGATGGTGTCCATATTGTAGACTTGTTTTTCAGAGAGGTGGTAAGACTACATGGTCTTCCAAGGAGTATAGTTTTAGACAAAGATACTAAATTTGTGGGGTATTTCTAGAGAACATTGTGGAAAAAGTTGAGAATAGACTTGAAATTCAGTTCCACACATCACCCACAGACTAACGGCCAAACAGAAGTCTGAGCAATTTGTTGAGATGTTTAGTTGGGGATAAGCCTAAGGGATGGGATTTGATTCTACCACAAGCAGAGTTTGCTTACAATAACTCTGTAAATAGGAGTACAGGTAAATCACCATTCCAAATTGTATATGGAAGTAGCCCAAGGACTACACTGGAATTGAGGAAGATAGAACAAGGGGAGAGGACAAGTGCTGAAGTTGAAGAATTTGCTGAACATATCAAGCATCTACATGAGGAGGTTCAAGCACACATTACCAAGATGAATCAAGAGTATAAAACTAGGGCTGATCAAAGGAGAAGGTGTAAGGAATTCCAAGTAGGGGATCTAGTCATGGTACACTTAAGAAAAGAAAGATTTCCAGTGGATACTTGCAACAAGCTGAAAATGAAGAAATTTGGCCCCTGCAAAATTTTGAAGAAACATGACTCAGGAAATGCATATGAGGTGGAGCTGCTAGATGGTATTCACATTTCTCCTATTTTCAACATTGCAGACTTAACAGAGTATCATGATGATGGTGCAGATGAGGAGCTAATGTTAGAGCCATGTCCAATTCTTGCTTCTAAGAAGGAGGAGATAGAAGACATTCTAGATCATCGTGTGGGTAGGAGTACCAGAAATAAGAAGTATGAGGAGTATTTGGTCAAGTGGAAAGGACGGCCGATAGAGGACTCAATTTGGATTTCAGCAGCTGAGGTTTCCCATTTGGGATTTCCTCTACCATTCATACAGTGACAGGGTCACTTTTCAATCTACCCTAGGTGTCTGATGTAGGAGCATCCAGAGGTATAAGGGAAATCTTGTGTCCCCATCAATTTTTTAACTTTTTTATCCTTCATTGTACTCATAATGCAATTTCCTAAATAGAAATTAGTTTTAACTTGCTTGATTCGATAGAAGAGCAGAATTGGGTCTAGAAGAATAGAATTTAGTGTTAAATTGTTAATTCAACCAACTGAAGAGAACTACAGATTACTTAGCAATCGGGTTTGGAAGCCTATCATTGGATCCATGATGTAACCTGCAAGAGTGAATGGTGGATTTAGCATTTAGACTTTGATCTATATTTTAATTTATTTTTTATAATTTCTAAAATGAAAATTACGTTTATCTGTTTAGTATGTAAAGTTTTGATATTTTTTCATAGCAAGTTAAATTATGATACTTCTAGAACTAGAATTTAATTGCGTAATTTTTCAGTTAAATTTGTTGGTCTATTTTTCATAAGTAATTAGTGATAAGAACCCACTTAACTAATCCATAATAACTTGTCCATTTATTGCCTTCCTCTTTATTTGTCTTTTTATTGCATCCATCTACTACCATCATTCTCATGAGAGAGATTCTTGTATAGAGCTACTCATGAGAAATGAGTTCATAAATTCAACTAAAAAGTCATAGATTTTTATATACAGCCGGTCATTTATTCATGTAAATGAATCAATAGATTGGATTCAAAAATTATATAATTGAATCCTAATAATTGTCTTATAGTTGGAATATATTTATACATAAGTAGAAAACATCAGTCCATAGTAAATTGGTACATATGAAACTGAGTTTAGCTATGAAAAGCTTTGTGATGCACAATTTGTTTGTTAAATTAATATGTACTAAGAATTGTTCTTTTTATATCTTACCAGGCTAGTCTTTGCTTGAGAGTGGCAGGGGAGGTGGAGGAAAAGCTCATGGAGAATATCAATAAGCTAAAGGCAGAAATGGTGAAATTGGAGGAAGCAGGACACATGGCAAGACTAAGAGATTATAGAAATAGATGTGTGAGGATGAAGATTGTATACTATGGTGTCTTCAAAGAAGTGATTTTTAAGGAAGAAAAAGAGAAGCTAGATTTTCATGCCAACCTTAGCAGGCTTAACCTTGTTGCCTTTTATGATAAGTTAGAAGATATGGTGGAAACCCATGATCGAATGGGGATTATGAGTCAGACCAATGGGGATAAATATGATGGGCAATGGCTTGATTGGTTGAAGCATGGCCATGGAGTCTACAGATGGGTAGATGGGAGTTGTTATATGGGGACCTGGAGTAAGGGGATCAAAGATGGGAAAGGTACATTTTAACCTGCATGTGGCAATCAGACTAGGCTATGCTACCTTTTGGAATCCTCGCCTTCCAATGTGGATCAGCATGACGATCTCTCCGTTGATGACCAATCTTGTTGGAAGGAGAGAAGCTCTTCTATGTCTAATTTTGAGGTTTATTTGAATAGTTCTTATGCCCCTAGCTCCGAAACAACATCCTCAAAAATCATTGAATCCAGAATAGTAAGAACCTTTTCCTTTGATGGGATAAGAAGCTCAAGTAGTGAGGAATTTGATGATAATGATGAGGGTGTCAGAACTTGTGATCCCAAATTTTTTCTTGTGCAATCTGCTATCAAGAGAGAATATGTTCAAGGAGTTTTAATTAATGAGGTATCCAGAATAAATGTGCCTTCCAAGGCTATGAAAAGAGGGCATAAATGGCAGCCAAATGAAAGTAAGAGATCGGGTGAAATTATCTATAAAGGGCACATAAATTATGACTTAATGCTCAATCTATAATTCGGAATTAGGTTCGCAATTTTATTTGCATATTCACGCATATGACTAGCGACTTGCTCAATATTTTACATTTATATGGATATGCCTTGTAATGTTTATTGATTTTGCTAACAAGAAATTCAGAGTCAGACCAACAAAAGAATGAAAAATGTATATGTGTAATATTTGAATGATGAAAACAATATGATTTTAAAATGTGTATTTATTTTTAGTCAATTTCTTGTTATTGAAGAAGATTGTATTGAAATATACTGTTGAGCTTGTGTGTTTGTCCCTAGACATATTGGATTCACAAAATATTGAATTTGCCACACTTGGTTTTGGGTGTACAAGAGATTTACATTTTAAACACCATGCATACTAATTTAGTCTCATCTATGCAATTTTTGCAATGAGTCGAAGAAAGTGGGAGTTATTGTTCTTAGTTTATTTGGCAATTTTTGTCAGCATCTTTGGAAATTGATGCATCTTTGTATCTTAAGATGCTAGTTGTAACTAAACGAGTCCTTTAAGCTATACATTTAGGTGTGGTAGCCAAATAATGCTAGTTGTAAGGTACACAAATTTTATATTGTGGGATTCCTCAGTTTGCCTTAATGTTCCACAGGGTTTCACCATCCTATTGTTTTTCTTTTCTTCATTGTTTACCAGTGTGACCATTTTATAGGTACTTCTTCGTATGTTGCCAAATTACTATAATCATGTTCATACTTATGAAAGCACATTGATCACTAAATTTTTTGGTCTACATAGTATCAAAGCAGTTAGAGGAAAAAAGGTATTTTCTATACCTTCTTACTCTATTTTCCATTTAATCGTTGACATAATATGTCAATTTTTGGTAACTAGACATTATTTTCAAAATTAAACATGGTGAGTAGGCTCAAAGTGGCAACTTGGTGGGGCAAGTTGGCTACCTGACTTAGCAAGGCCACTTAGAGACACGACATGGCGAGCTAACTTGGTGAGCAAGCTCGATGAGCGGACCTCAAGATTGACCTTGATGAGGCACTTTGGTGGGGTGACTTGATGATCGAACTCAAAGAGTCAACTTGGCGAGCATACTTGAATAGTCGACTTGGTGGAGCAAGTTGGTGAGCCGACTTAGCGAGTCCACTAGGTGAGGTGAGATGGTGAGTCGACTTGGCAAGCGAACTTAAAGATTGACCTTGATGAGGCACTTTGGTGGGGTGACTTGATGAGCGAACTTAAAGAGTCAACTTTGTGAGCGTACTCGAATAGTCGACTTGGTGACATGACTTGGTGGGTTGGCTTGGTTATTCGACCTGGCGTGCATACTTGAATGATAGACTTGGTGAGCTGATTGAAAGAGTCAACTCATTGAGGTGACTAGGTGGGAGTGACTTGGCGAGCTCACCTAGAGAGTTGACCTAGGGGATGGGCTTGGTGAGCAAACTTAAAGAGTTGACTTGGTGAGGGCACTTGAATTGTCGGCTTGGCGAGCAGACTTGGGGACTTGGTGGGACATGTGGGTGAGGCAACTTGGTGAGCTAACTTGGTGAGCAGATTTAAGTATTGACCTTGATGAGGTGCTTTGGTGGGGTGACTTGATGAACGAACTCTGAGTCAACTTGGCGAGTGCACTTGAATAGTCGACTTGGTGAGCGTACTTCAATTGTCAGCTTGGCAAGTTGACTTGGGGATTCGACCTGGCGAGCTAACATGGTGAGTGGGCTTAAAGTGGCAACTTGGTGGGGCAAGTTCGCAAGCCGGCTTAGTGAGGCCACTTAGAGAGATGACATGGTGAGCTGACTTGCTAAGCAAGCTCTATGAGCGGACCTAAAGACCGACCTTGATGAGGCACTTTGGTGGGGTGACTTAATGACCAAACTCAAAGAGTCAACTTGGTGAGCATACTTGCACTAGTACATTTGGGTTCAATTTTTTACCTTTATTGGTCGAATTTTCGATCCAATTTTCGTCCAAATTTTGACCAAATTCGACCAACCCATTGGTGAAAATTTTTTTTCTTGAAATTTTGACCAACTCACTGGTACATGATTTTTCTCAATTCTATAACTAATTATATATTCTTCATATTAGTTATTGTCAATGTTTTTGCAGCATTCTATAAAATAGTTCACATGTCTTGCCTATGATATGACATTTTACATGCATCCTACTCTCTCTCATTCAGCTAATGATGGATTACGCAAAGTGATATGAAACCATGATGCTAAAAACACACAATTTAATCCAAAATGAACTTGCACTACAAATAGATTGTAGAAATATGATATTGGTAAAATTGCACACATGTCTACGAGGACAATCAAAATTTAAACATATATTTGTCCTGGTAGACATGGATGCAAAATTAACAATATCAGATTTCCATAATCCATTTGTAGCGCAAGTTCATTTTGGATTTGATTGTGTGTGTTTTTTAGAATCATGGTTTCAGAGCACTTTGCGTAATCCATCATCAACCGGATGAGAGAGTGTAAGATGCATGTAAAATTTCGTATCATAGGCAAGACATGTGAACTATTTTACAGAATGCCTAAAAAAAATTTACACCTTCTTGTTGGTGGAAATTTTCACCAACGCCTAGGTTTTTTCGACCTTTGTTGGTGGAAATTTCCACCAACGCTTAAATTTTTTTCGACCTTTGTTGGTGGAAATTTCGACCAACACCTAAATTTTTTTCTACCTTTGTTGGTTGAAATTTCCACCTTCATTGGTCGATATTTCCACCAACGCTTTAATTTTTTTCTACCTTTGTTGGTTGAAATTTCCACCTTCATTGGTCAAAATTTTCACCACCGCCTAAAATTTTTTTCACCTTTGTTGGTTGAAATTTCCAACTTCATTGGTCAAAATTTCCACCAATGTGCGAATTTTTTTCTACCTTTGCTGGTCAAAATTTTGACCTTCATTGGTCGAAATTTTGACCAATTCTTGCATACCTTAGACAATGGCTTGTTGGGTTTTCGACCAATAGATTGGTCAAAATTTTGACCAACTAATGAGTTGGTCAAAATTCTGACCAAAAAAATATCGACCAATGGGTTGGTCAAATTTGGTCAAAATTTTGGTCAAAATTTTGACCAATAAAGGTCAAAAATTGAACCCAAATGTACTAGTGCCTTTCCATCTCCTACCTCCCATCCCTCCAAATCCCATCCATATCTCCTCCTCCTAGCATTACCCAAATCCCATGTAATAAACCTAACAAGTACATCCCCCATTGAAGAATCTCCTACCCATCCATCTACCTCACCTAAAGAAACCATTCATACTTTTCCTACCATATACCATCCATTCCCATCTATTTTTGTCACGATCTTGTCCAAAAGCATGTTGGAATATCCCACGACACAAAAGAAGATCCCACCATCCCACTTATTCCCCTACATAATCCACTTTTACCATTTACACCATCCAAAGAGCAGTTATTATCCCCTCCATATCTAAATCCTACCATCTTGTCTACTCCATCTCAAGATTGATGCAGGAGCATCCAGAGGTATAAGGGCAATCCTGTTTCACCCAAAAAAATGTACTTAGACTTAGTTTCTGTTTCATGTGTTTTCATTTTTGGATACCCATTTCGGTCAAATAAAGGTTCCAACTCTCACAGTTCCACTATCAGTGTTCTAGGTTAGCGTATTTGAACACCTTGGGATACATGTAAATGCTAAAAAAATAGGAGTATGTAATTGAGCCATCATTTTGGTGAAATAGAAGGTGTAAATTGGTTGGATGATTTTAATTGTAATTTAGAGCATTCTAGAAAAAGAATCAGGTCAGAAGGCCCCACGGTTTGAAAGTTATTGCGATTTTTTAGTTTTTGGAGACCTCCTAAGAATGCTTCAAAGTCAAGTTCAGGGCATTAAATGATCTCATATAGGGCCTAAAAATGGGGGACAAGAAAAGCTTGTTCATAGGGCCATAGAGCGCTTTGAGAGCTTTTTGAAAATGTAAACGGTTCGTCAATCGGAGCTACAGTTCAAAAGTTATGCCTCCCGAAAGTTTAGTTACCATTTTTAGACTCTTCTAATTTTGTGTCGACTTCTAATGCGAATTCTGGAGCCTTCTATTTGGTCAGTGGATGCCAACTAGCACTTTCTAGAATTTATTCCTAATCCTTAACCCTTCGAGGTCTATTTAAGAATATTTCTGGCATTGTTAAAGGCAATTCGAAGTGGAGTTTGAGAGGAGGTACTGGGAGAAGAAATTATCTCCATATTTATACTATTGTAAGCCCATAGGGCATGTGTAGAAGTTTATTTTCTATGTACTGAATGTATTAGCATATTTTCATAGTTAATAAAATTTTTCCTTTCCTGTTGTGTCCATTCTGTGCTTGGGTAGTGCCCCCATCAAGTGGTATCAGAGCAGGTTTTCCTGAGTGTGTAGACAGAGCGCCGATTGTGAGGCAGTTTGCACCAAGACCTTGTGGTTGAGGGTTCGAGTTAAGAAGATGCCTCCACGAAGAGAGCATGGCAGAAGGGTTAGAGCTATTAATCCTAAAGAGGTTAGAGCCCTCTAAAGGCAGGTTCAAGCCCAAGGACTGCACCAGAATTGCGAAAGACAGAGCAAGGGGAGACGACAAGTGTTGAAGTTGAAGAATTTGCTGAACATATCAAGTGTCTACATGAGGAGGTCCAGGCACACATTATCAAGATGAATCAACAGTATAAAGCTAGGTTTGATCAAAGGAGGAGACATAAAGAGTTCCAAGTAGGGGATCTAGTCATGGTACACTTAAGAAAGGAGAGATTTCTGGTAGGTACTTACAACAAGCTGAAGATGAAGAATTTTGGCCCCTGCAAAATTTTGAAGAAACATGACTCAGGAAATGCATATGAAGTGGAGTTGCCAGATGGAATTCATATTTCTCCTATTTTCAACATTGTAGACTTAACAAAGTATCATGATGATGGTGCAGATGAGGAGCTAATATTAGAGCCATGTCCAATTGCTACTTCTAAGAAGGAGGAGATAGAGGAGATTTTGGATAGTCATGTGGGTAGGAGCACCAAAAATAGGCAGTATGAAAAGTATCTGGCCAAGTGGAAAGGACGACCTATAGAGGACTCAACTTGGATATTAGTAGATGAGGTTTCCCATTTGGGATTTCCTCTACCATTCATAAAGTGACTGGGTCACTTTTCAATCTACCCTAGGTGTCTGATGCAGGAGCATCCAGAGGTATAAGGGCAATCCTGTGTCACCCAAAAAAATTTACTTAGACTTAGTTTCTGTTTCATGTGTTTTCATTTCTGGATACCCATTTGGGTCAAATAAAGGTTCCAACTCTCATAGTTCCACTATCAGTGTTCTAGGTTAGAGTATTTGAACACCTTAGGATATGTGTAAATGCCAAAAAAATAGGAGTATGTAATTGAGCTGTCATTTTGGTGAACTAGAAGGTGTAAATTGGTCAGATGATTGTAATTGTAATTTAGAGCATTCCAGAAAAAGAATCAGGTCAAAAGGCCACACGGTTTGAAAGTTATTGCAGTTTTTCAATTTCTAGAGACCTCCTAAGAATGCTTCAAAGTTAGGTTTAGGGCATTAAATGGCCTCATACATGGTCAAAAAATGGGGAACAAGTGAAGCTTTTCTATAGGGCTATAGAGCACTTCGAGAGCTTTTTGGAAATGTAAACAGTTCGTTAATCAGAGCTACGGTTCAAAAGTTATGCCTCCCGAAAGTTCGATTACCATTTTCGGACTCTTCTAATTTTGTGTCGACTTCTAATGCGACTTTTGGAGCCTTTTATTTGGTCAGTGGATGCCAACTAGCACTTTCTAGAATGTATTCCTAATCCTTAACCCTTCAGGGTCTATTTAAGAACATTTCTGGCATTGTAAAAGGCAGTTCGAAGTGGAGTTTGAGAGGAGGTACTGAGAGAATAAATTATCTCTAGATTTATACTATTGTAAGCCCATAGGGCATGTGTAGAAATCTATTTTCTCTATATTGAATGTATTAGCATATTTTCATAGTTAATAAAAATTTTCCTTTCTTGTTGTGTCCATTCTATGCTTGGGTAGTGCCCCCATCAAAGATCCACTTCCATCAACCCAACCAGATCAAGATCCTAGCCTTCCATCCCCTCTGCTTCATTATCATACATCTCCCATACTCCATGATGATAGATCTATAGAAGAAGAACTAAATATCATAATCGAAGCTTTGACTCCTTCAGCTAGTCATGGAATCACATCTTGTGTTCCAAATAATAAACATCATATTAAAGAAAGAAATAAAAGTGTACCTCTAGATGTTGGTATCCCTTCTATCCCTGCATGGTCCCAAGTCCTTCCATCTTCCCCCAAAAGTTCCCATCCCTCTTATTCCACATCTATTTTGGGACCTTATCCTACTACTTCTTTCTATCCCTCCATTTTTGGTCCATATACCCCTTATCCAAATCCCCCATCCTTTCCATCCACTTTGGGTCCTTATATAACTAATATGAATCCTTTATCTCCTCCATCTATCTTGGGACCTACTCCTTCCCTGTTTCCATCTATTTTGGGCCCATATCCTTCATTCCCTCCATCCATTTTGGACAATTGTATTCCTCCATATCTTGTATTCAATCCATCATTATATACCCTCAAATCCACAAGCTAGATCATCAAAGGCACTCATCCTTGACTCCCTTCCAACCTTCACCCTATATCACCCCATCCACAATCCCTCTATATCCCCCATGCTCTTGTTCCCATACCATGGCTAATAGAAGCAAATTGGATGCCAAAATTAAAATGCATAAATCCAAAAATCCAAGTTTCGACATGTCCCTTCTAGAACACATGTTCCAAAAGTGAAACATTTAATCCCAATCAAAAAAAAAGTCAAGAGGCCACAACGGCTCAAGCTGCAAAAGTCAAAAATCATGTGGATACTAAGATGCTCATAAAAGAATTGCATCTCAAACAAAAATCTCAATTGGCATCCATTCGTGCTACTCAAAAAGCCTCATCCATTCATCCTTTATCCAAATCTCCATATATACATCCTTCATCCCCCCAATCCACCATTAGACCATATGCTTCTTATCCTAAATTTCCCATCCTCCATCTTCCAACTTTACTTGTAGTCCTTATGTTTCTCTTCCTCCATTTTCTCCTCAACCTCGCTCAATACCATCTTTCCCACTACTTCATCACCTTTCAAGGTGTGTGCTAATTATGATCTCTCCATTTTCCTCATTCATTTACCCACAAGCCTCATGTCTTTCCATCCCTTACCAACCAACTCTCAACTATCGTTCTACTTGTATAATCCAATCCTTTTCAACTCCCTCCCTTCCTACCAACATCTATGAGTCAAAATGCATCAAAAATAAAAGTCAAAAACAAAAATAAAAATAAAAAATAAAAAATCATCCACTAGTGAAAACTTGGCAATTCAAGTGCCATGGATAAGTACCATGATGAAAACTTGGCAAACAAGCATCATGCATAATCCTTTTATCCAAATTCTCTATAAACTTGGGGGCATGTTCCATCACCCACCATACCCATCTCATCCCACCATACCCACCACATCTTATCCATTTCACCCTCCCTCCTCCTTTGGATCTTGATAAAAATAAAGTCCATCACTAGATACATGCTTTTGGTCATCCTTTTGACATCCATTCCCCATTGAATTTTGTCTCCACCTATCCTTTCTCCACCCCCCCTTTCATCCATATAAATCCTCCCTCATCGTCATCCACTGAATATTAGTATCCCCTATCTTCCTTGCTCCTTCACCTTTTCTATCATAGCTTCCCTCTACACCATCCACCCCTTTATCCTATCACACCCCTCATAAAAAAGCTCCTCCTAGCTTCCATATATCTCCCTTATCCTCTTATTGACCAAGCTTCCATCCTCTAACTTCTCTCATAAACCCTCCCCTTGAATCACATAGATTGGGGGCACTATATTCCTTGGAGATCATGTCATGTTCGTCCTTCTATTCCCCCATCCTAGCCCTATGTTTCTTTTCATTCCCAAAACCACTCGTTCCCTTGTCTTCTATCCTTGCACTTCTCACCATCTCTTCATCTTTCCCTCACCTAGTACATCCCTTGTCATTGGTATCTAGCTCTCAGCTATCCCCATATACTCCAATGTCATCCATAAACTCCCTTCATTACCTCTTTAGGTACCTCACATGGTCTTTGTTACCCCCATATTCCACCAAATCTCGCTCACATCCTCTATTTCACCCCCACAAACCCAAAAATCACTCAAAAATACCAAAAAAAATTCAAAATTTGCCAAAAAATTGTCAAAAACATTCATAAATCATCCCAAAAAAAAAGAAAGAAAGAGCTTCCTTCTCTCACAACCCTTTCACACACACCTTACTTTCCACAATAAAGACCTTGACATGAGACAAAAACCTTTCAAAGACGCTACACAATGAGAAACTAATAGATTTATAACCATTTCACATAGACCTCTCGAAAAGAATCTTTTGGAGTTGTAACCGTTTGCAAGGCCCATGCCAGTTGCCTCACACCACAAAAGGAGAACCAACCCCATCACTCCTCTACCGACCATCGATACATCTAGAAAATGAAGCCAAACTCGCTCTTCAATGTCCTCTTTCGGATTGCTAGAGGATTATGCACAAACCACCCCAAAATCAAACCCATAAGGATGGAGGGAAAGACAGTGTTGATAGCTGATATAGCGATAAGAATAAGCAAGGCAATAGCTTGCTTGTTTGTGGCACACAGAGAAACTACCTAAAAATACCAAAAAAAATTAAAAATCATCCAAAAATACCAAAAAAAATCATAAATCATCCAAAAAAATTCATAAACTACCCAAAAATACCAAAAAAAATCATAAATCGTCCAAAAATACCTTAAAATTTCAAAAATTGTCCAAACAATATCAAAAATAAAATAAAATAAAATTCCAAAGCATTCAAAAGGGGGTCATAATTGCCAAATATGGCCATAAAAGCTTGAAACATTAAAACACCACCCAAAAATTCCTCTCAAATTCTAATATTAAGAAATTGATATTAAGAAGAAGTGTGATAATGTCCTAAAACATAATTCTAGTCTTAGGAAAATTCAACACAACTCGGATAGTGAAAGAGATGCCATAAAGCCAACTGTCGCCTTCCTTCCATTCAGCCATTATTAATGTGAATCAAGAAGGATTTTTAGTCTTATTTAAGTTGCAGTGGCCATGATTAGTCTACCCACCTTCAACAAATATATCAATACTGTCTCGTAGGCCCACGTGTCCTTTTTGGACCCCTCTAGCATCTTTTTAGGCCTCAAATGATTTTTCAAAGCCCAAGTGTCCTTTTTGGACCCCTCTAGCGCCTTTTTAGGCCTTAGATGTTTTTTCAAAGCCCAAGTGTCCTTTTTGGACCACTCTAGCTCCTTTTTAGGCCTTAAAAGCCTTTTTCAAGTCCCAAGTGTCCTTTTTGGACCCCTCAAGCACCTTTTTCAGGCCTTAAAGCCTTTTTCAAGGCCCCAGTGTCCTTTTTGGACCCCTCAAGCACTTTTTTTTTAAGCCCCCAACATGCCTTTATAGGCCCAAAGCCCCTTTTTCAAGGCCCTATTTTGACCTTTTCAAGCTCCAAAAATGCCTTTATCGGCCTAAGGACCTTTTTCAGGCCCCCAAAATGCCTTTTTAGGCCCAAAGCACCTTTTTCAAGGCCCTATTTTGACCTTTTCAAGCCCTGAAAATGCCTTTTTAGGCCCAAATGCCTTTTTCAAGGCCCTATTTTGACCTTTTCAAGCCCCAGAAATGCCTTTATAGGCCTGAGCACCTTTTCCAGGCCCCCGAAATGCCTTTTTAGGCTCAAAGCACCTTTTTCAAGGCCCTATTTTGACCTTTTCAAGCCCCAAAAATGCCTTTATAGGCCCAAGCGCCTTTTTCAGGCCCCTGAAATGCCTTTTTAGGCCCAAACACCTTTTTCAAAGCCCTATTTTGACCTTTTTCGAACCCCAAGACATCTTTTTAGGCTCAAACACCTTTTTCAGGCCCCTAAGACATCTTTTTTGGCCCACACGCCTTTTTCAAAGCCCTCTTTTGGCCTTTTCAAGGCCCTATTTGAACTCTTTTGGCCATCACAAGCCTTGCATAGGTCCTAATGCCTTTTCCATGCCTCATAAACATCTGTCTCATCACACACCTAGAGAAATGTCCCCACATTTTGTCTTATTATTGTCTGTCATACTTGCTAAATTTACACAGACATTCTCGCCTATGAGTCATGGTTACCCTTACTCTACAGATTTTATTGTTCCCACTTTTACAAGAGTCAAACTATTTCATTATTTATCACAAAAACACAAAAACATTCAAATATATATCAAACATCTAAAAAATATTTAAATATTCAACAAACAAAAAACACAAAAACATCCACATATCTTCCATAAAAATCCCAAAAAAAAAATGACATTACATTATGAACAACATCTGTTGTCCCTTTGATTGCCACAACAACAAGCACAAACTTTCTATTCTCCTACGACAACAACAACAACATTCCATTTAACTACTAATGTTTGGTAGATTTTTTTATTCTGGCCTCCCTGGGGGAGGTGGCAAGATAGGGTGTCCAATCAATGGCATTCCTTCAGACCCAGTCCCAGATGATGATGACCCTGGAGTCATCCTCACACCTGCCCAAAGTGTATCCATGGGGATTGGGATGTTACCATGCCTCAAGAGTGTGTTTATCTGCTCCATAAACTATTTTTCAGAGTATACAACTCCTCTCCTTTGCTCCAAAGGGACCACTTGGTGATATAGTCCCATGTAGTATGCCACCTCTCATGCAACCCTCACTAATTGCTCCATGACATCTTTCATTTTTGCCCATAGTCTTTTTGCTCCTGGAATAGTTGTTGTCCTCTGTGCAATATCATGTTCTCTTTCATATCTATTTGCTAGCATTTTCATTGACTCCCTCTCATATTTCACTATATTCAACTGATTTAGGTACCACATAATGCATGCATTACTTGCATTCAGCTACTCTTGTGACCTTCACGCTAAACTATTGGTTTGCAGTGTTGACTCCCTAAACGCTTCTACTTGCGACTGCAGGAGCACTAATTCATTTTCACATCTCTCCATCGCCACTCTCTCAGTTACCAAAGTCGCCTCCACAGTCTCCACTCTTGTTTGCTCCATCATTAACATCATCCCTAGGCACTCAGCTTTTGTCCGTGCACCATCCTCTCATGCTCTTTCAATCAGGCCTTGAAAGAAATTTGCATCTTTCTTCACCTGGTTAGCTTGTTCTTTTTCCACTGCCAATGCTTTCTCCATCACCACAGCCACATCATGAGCCACTTGTATTGTTGCATTAAATTGCAATGATCGAAATGGTCGAAATCTAGACAACATTGGGTCACCCTTTTTTCCCCAGAGCTCTGCATCATATCCCCTAAACTAATTTTTCCCTTCTTCCATTTGATCGTTGTTGGTCACATCACAGATCTTTGTTCCTCTTCTGGAAGAGTCTCTTCTATAGATGGTTGATCTTCTACACTTGCTCCCTCTAACAACACTCCCACATTTGGTAAGTTTGCTTCCTCTTTTTCCCTTGCCTCTGTTTTTTGCATCACACCTTCTACTAATAGCTACAGCAAGGTCAAACCTTCTTCTTCCTCTTCTGGCTAATCTTGAGCTGGATTAATTTTGCTAGCCTCCACCACTCCCTGATCATAATGTCACACACTTCAACATGGAAAGGTTTCTCTTCCTTCTTGTTGGCTCCACTTTACGTCTCACTTCTGCCCTTGTAACCATTTTCTTTCTCCTTGGCTTTCATTTTCCTCTTCACTCCATCCCCTCGTTCCTCCTTCTATTGCCTCTAGCATTTTCTGCCTCTACTCTTGCGAATCGGCCATTTGGTATTTCACTCACAACTTAATTCTTTGCTCACACTTTTCTTATGCTTCAGCTAACACTTCTTGTTATTGAGCTTTCATCAAATTCATTCACCTTTTATAGAACCAACAACATTCTCCATCGCTTCCATTACACACTATCCATATCTTCGAAAACAAGCTTCAATACCCACCATCATTATAGTCAAGTTGGCAACTACCTTCGTCCTTTCCACACCTCCCCTCCCCTATCATAACAGTATGTTATATCCTATTTCTTTCCACTAGCTTCTCATCTCACGCTTTTCATCACTATCTCCTCATCCCTAAATTTTCTTCTACTAATCTTCTCATCTTCATCTTTCCCACCACTATTGTATCATGCTGATCTTTTGTATGGTAATCCCTTGTAAATACTTTGTTTTGTTCATTGTACCATCCTTGCATGTCAGTCCTTCACTTGGTATCCTTGTATACCTCTCCTCTCTTTGTGTTAGTTCATGCTTGATCATAACTTGTAGTTCTCTTGGTTAGGTTCTGTAGTGAATCCTCGTACGAGATCCCTTGTCATCAAAATGTTGTCCTCAATAGTTTTGATTTCACATTTGATCCAGTCCTCGATATTATTGATAGATCCTTGTAGGATGCATCCTTCCTCTTGTTTGATCTTGGTCCCTCAATATCCAGTCCTACCGATCTCTTTGGCAAAAGGTTACTTTTTCATGGATTTACATTTTCTTTCAATTTATTTTCTTTTCAGGATTTCACGTTTGGTTCTTAAAGTATCTCTTCCAAGTGATTTGGGTTGTTCCTTCCTCATGGTCACCATGATATTTTATATCATGGTGTGCTATGAATGGGGTAATTCAAGAGCAAGGTTTTGATCAGGTCTTTTTCTTTTTCTTTTATGCTTGTGAGTCAGTTGGATATGACCATTGCATAGTACAAACATGTGATCACTTGTGGTTACATGGTGCACTTGGGAAATATTGTTTGCTTATGGGTTACCTAGTATCATTTCCACTCTGATTCTTTCAGGATTCATGTATGATGCTAGGCAATCCTTGCATGTTTGTTTCACGTCAGTCTTATGTAATATTTGTAAAAAGGCCTTGATTTTCTTAGTAACCTTGGCATATTCCCAATATTCCTATATCAAAATAAGTGCTCAACTACATGGTGGTGCTCCCTTTTGGAACACCCACATGCTCAAGCTTCAATGGAATACTTAATCCTCCCATCTTATCAAAACATTCCATCCTATCCAAGCATCCCATCCAATCTGTCTTACAATCATAATCTTAGCTCCTTCATCAATCATAATCATAGCTCCTTCATCCATCATAATCTTAGCTCCTTCATCAAGCATAATCTTAGCTCCTTCATCAATCATAATCATAGCTCCTTTATCAATCATAATCTTAGCCCCTTCATCAATCATAATCATAGCTCCTTAATCAATCATAATCATAGCTCCTTTATCACTCATAATCATGGCTCCTGCATCAATCATAATCATAGCTCTTGCATCAATCGAAATCTTAGTCATCACCAATCATAAATCTTCCCAAATCTCCCATCTTCCAAATCACTTCCCTGGGTTCAATTTAGAAAACCACTCACCCTCCCCCCTCTCCTTGTAGCTAGTGTTCTTCCCCATTTGTTATACTTGCACCCAAGGTTTTCCTCTGTATCATTCTCCCATAGTGCGAGTATGTCCTTCCTTGAAACACCTCTCTTCACCCCTCTCAATCCTCCTGCTTGCCCTAGATTCTTGTACCTTTCAAGAAGCTATCGGGCCTCACCTTCTCTCCCTGCCATCTTCTTGAGGGGGCATCACATAGTCCACTCTCTCCTCTTCTATTCAAGACTAGGGCAATCATGTTGTTTTCAAAGTTTTCTTCATGTTGTCTATCTTCAAACTTCTTTGAAATAGTATTGTTCCAACACCATCTCAAAGAGGGGAAAAATGTAGACATCTAAATTTGATTACATCACTTACGTAATCCTATTTAGTCATCTTCTAAGGCATCATTAATTAAGTATTTAATATTTAATTGATCTATTGTCATCCCCTAGTTAATTAGTTAATTTAATTAACTATAGTCCAATTGATAAAATTAAAAGATCACCCAAAATCAATTTATCAATTAAATCGCTATTCCTCTATTAAATTGAATAAATCCTCAAATCTATTCAATTTAATTCTATATCCCCATTTTATTAAATAAATCATTTAATAAAATATCTAAAATCCTAAGAGCCTCCCTAAATCCTATCCTAACCCCTAATCCAACCCATTCACACATACTAACCTCACTTAGCCACCTAACTAACCCATCCCATCAAATCTAAGCCACTTACCCCCTAATCCCCCTCTAATCCAAGCCTAATCCTCTTTGAATCATGTGCACAATCATAAACATGGGTTAAGACTTGCTAACCCAAACCAAAGTCAACAATCTCATTCTCCCCCCAACCGTCTCCATTTATGACCCAACCATCCCCATTTATGGCTCAACCTTCCTCATTACTCATTTGACCAACCCATATCCTACCCTCTCACATCCAATCACTCATGTGACATGTGTCACCTCCTAATTGGCTTCAAACAAGCACAATCCATGTGCTCCCCTTTGAGTGCATCCTAGCCCTCCCTCACCATCTTGTCATTCTTGCATCTTGACCGTCCATCCCTCTACCCCTTAGCCTATAAATAGAAGCCTCTCCCTTCACAGGCACAATCCACTTTTGAAGAAAACTTATAATGCTATTTTGAGAGCCTAAAAACTACCAAAATACTAATATAATGTTGAAATACCTCCATGAATCCATTGTTGAAACCTTGCTTCATCCACTCCATCCATCGATCTAAAACTTGAGCATACATGTGAGCATACATATCTTAATTAGGGACAAATCTTTCATATCATGTGTTATCCCATTAGTAGCCTACCATTCTTGGTTTGCTTCCTTTTGTGGTGATAACCCTCAGTCCTATCTTAAGTGTTAGCTTGCTTAGTATTATTAATGCTTTCATTTAATAGTTAGTATTCATATTACAACACTAAAATAGGTGATACAGTATGTTTGTTCATTGATTGCTCTTGATTCAAGGAATTAAATAACTACTTTCATTGAATTGATAGATTTTATAGGTGTATGGGAGGATATTCATAAGAAGATAATTTAGAGTTAACTGTTGATAGTTTCAATTGTAAGGCAATTGAATATGTCAAGTTTTTACTAGTGTGATTTTCTATGTACCAATGGATAAGGCACTAATCACTAATTAGGATGCAAACTATTAATTTCATGGGGTTACATAGAGCACAAATATAAATCAAATCATTATTCACTTTATTGTATGAAGAGCTTAAATGTCGGTCATTACTTGTTTGCAATAGATCTCTAGGTGTTATAGTTAGCTATTGTAACTTGGAATTATTTGTAAATCCAAGAAGAATTGTGACCATTATTTTCTGTAAAGGGTGAATATGAAAATATAATGTCAGTGAGTGAGTGAATTGTAAAGAAATTTAAAATATCCAGTCATCTCATCCTTAAAGTGCACCCACCTAGGTTTTGCAGAGCCTAAAGAGTAGAGAATCCTTGATATTCAATTAATGTGGGATTCAGATATGAAGATTTCTTAAGTTGAATATAGGAAGTCACTAACCCTTGGACCAAGAATTCTCCTCAGAATCCTGGTATCAGGTACTTTGTTGCTTGGTAGTTTTAAAACACCAATAGGCTTAATGTTTTATCTAATTAATAGATGATTATAAAAGAGTTTTGACCTCCCTTCAAAACCTTTCCCCCCTTAATAACAAACAAATACAAATATAGATTCTTGTATTTTCTTTTCTTTTTTTCATATTATCCCTTCTCATTTTATTATATATTTTTAATTTAGTAGTCCTTATTCATTTTATTATATTTACTATTCTTATCATCTAACTATTTAGATAAATAAACACACACCCTTAAATTCATAGTCCATACCTTTGATTAATATATCATGCACCCTTAATAAACCTTACCTCACTTATGTGGTTGCTATCGAGAATGTCCACATAGTTGACATTGAATTTATAAATAAGTTGATATAAGTCTTAACTTTTCCTTTTAAATATTTGTTCGAAATTATAATTTTCCTTGCTATTAGCAAGGTGTGATTCCATATTTTCTCCTATAATTTAGGCTACCATTTTGCCTTTTTTAGTGATCTACTTCTATCATAAGTTTTCTCTTTATTTTTGTATCCCTCCTTATTTTTTATTCATATCTTTTGTTTGTATTTATATGCCTATATTTCAAACGATGTGTCTTTTAATTGATTAATCGCAACCTACATTCTTAATGTCTTTGTCATCAACTATTTATCCATGATTTATAGTTAATTATTTATTAAGATTATTTATTTAAATAATAATTATTTATTATTTATATTCATTATTTTATTACTATTAGGTCTTATTGTAATTAATTATTTAAAATTATTATTTAATAATAATTTATCTATTTTATAATTAAGTTTTATCATTGAGATATTAAATTTCTTTTCAGAAGGGGATTGACATCCTAAGAGACTATTGATGATCCTCTTTACACCATTGTCTTCCCTCTTAAGAACTTGTAGACTTATTTTAAACCCTACTTGTATGGTGAATGTTATAATTGTAGAATATCTTTACATTGAACAACTCCAACAAGACATCTATGACAAACCTAATGCAATGATCAAAATATTCAATGGTTTCACCTATCCTACCCATGAATCTATTACTTTTCCTATAGAAGTTGGTAAGAAATCCTTAGATACATCACCTTTTGTGTCATGCCAACTTCTAGTTAATTTCAAGTTGACTTGGCCTTCCTTGTATCACTTTCATGAAAGCTATAACCCATCCTATCCATACGTGTTTGAAATTTTCCATTGATAGTGAAAGCATCATGAATAACAATAGTCTTCATTAGCCTTTAAATACTTGAGATATCTTTGAATTGACATTTTTCTTGCCTTTCATGCTTCAACTAGTTCAACCTTACAAAAATAACTATTATTTGTTATAGTAAATAATTTATTATTTATTATTTATTCTATTTACTTAAGCTTACTTAGGTTAATGCATTTATTTAATATTTAGTATTTAATAGTTGTAGTGGTTAGTTGTTGACAACACGAGAGTTTGTTCCCTTCTAGCATGTTCCGCCTTTTTTGTGGAAGTGTGCTTAGTTGTCAACCTTATCTTCTACCTCCTTCTAGCTTGTTCTACAAGCTTCCATGAGGCCTTTATATTTGGTCTCTCTCTCATTGTAAATTCATCCATTCACATAGCAATTTCATTTTTCCTGTTGTGAAATATTTTCTCTTGCTTTGTTTCCTTCAAGGTCTTGCTCCTTAGGTTTCTCTTCGGCAAGCTATTTGCATTGCAGGTGATCTTGGCAACTACGAAATTGGCTTTCATCAACTCCTACATGGTATCAGAGCCTCCCTACTGCTTCTTGTTCGAAGGATTTTTTTGAAGCCGTGATTTGAAGACAAACCCTAGTTTGTTTGTGATTTTTTCTTCAATCGGGAGGAAGAGCATTTTTTCAGTATTTGGAGAAAAAGGAGAAAGAGGGTTTGGCATAACAGATCTAATATTTTTTGGACTTTCTTCTTTATTTTTTGGAGCTGCGACAACAGCGATTCAAAAAAAATAACTACATAGGTGATTTTCAAACAGCGATATCTCCCTCATATGGACTCATTTTTTCGAGCAATTTTTTTTGTTTTGGTGTAGAATTTCATGATCTACACATTGGTGTAGGTGGTTTGATATCTCTATTCTTGAATTTTAATGCAACTCGCAAATTCCAATTTTTGCCACTTTAAATGCTTTGTACAGGCTCATCTAGACACATAATTAGGTTCCATTTTTTTTTAAAGTGCATAATTTTTTGTCTATTTTCTAGATCTGCAATTAGATTATAGGTTCTGTGGATAGAAGTATTACTTTCAAAAATAGGCCCTAAATTGGCTATTATAATCACACTAAGTGAAGAGTGCCCAATTTATACATTATGGGGGGGAGCATTTTCTTTTCTATAATTTACTTCAGAATAAGACCCTTCTACTTCTGTCTTCTTCTTTCTCTCAATGGCGGATCCATCTATGACCCATCTCACACCACACAACTATCACACCTAAAAGGCACAAATGACATGGCTTCTCATGTCATGGGGCTTATGGTCATGTCTAGATGAGAATCAACCTGTTCTTACACAAGCTTTTGAGGTTCTTCATCATAGGAACAAAATGGATAAGGCCATGGGATTGATTGCACTGAATATTTCAGATAATCTACTATTTCACCTAGATGGTTTGACTACTCCATGAGCTTATTGGCTCAAAGTTGGGACTTTGTTTGGCCAAGTGAATGAGTTCTAGGCACTTGAACTAGATGCAGAGTTGACTTCTTTGACACCTAACAACTTTCTCGTCATTGAGGACTTCTTGATGAAGTTCAAATCTCTATGTACACTTTTGCAGGGATGTGGGAAAATCAAGACAAAGGATGAGTCTATCCTTTTGATACTCTCAAAGTTGAGGGGACAGTATCAGATCTTCTCTTCTACTTTCTACTCCACTATGGATGCCTTGGGTGATAGGCATAGGATGCCTTCATCTGAGATATTTTTTGATCTATTAACTCGTGAATAGTCCAAAATCAATTAAATGGATTCACTTTTAGACTCATAGTCACAAGCATTGCTTATCAAGGATACATAGGAGCAGAAGTTGAAGCAGATATCAAATCCATCTTCTACTGGTTCATCATCTTCTAAGAAGAAGGAGAAAAAGAAGACTGAGACTCCTACCTATTCCTACTATTGGAAAAGATCTCATGATGAGGCATATTGTTTTTAGAAGAGATTTGATGGCTATGAGAAACAAATTGCAGATTTGCAAGCTCTTCTTCAAAAGAACATTGTTTCTTCTCCATCCTCTTCTACCTCACAAGGGTCTACCTTTCAGTCTTCTTCCACATCTTCAACATCTACACCAGATCTTGGAAAGGGTCATGCATTACAAGCTTCCATTGCATCTCCTTCACAAGTTCCTTGGATACTGGATTCAAGTGCTTCTCACCATATGACATCTTCTCATAGTGTCTTCTCTACTCTTGAGGCTTCTCCCATTCCTCATATTTGCATGGGGAATAACACTATCCTACCAGTCTACAAGAAAGGTTTAGTTAGCATCTACGATGGTATATTCAATGATGTGTTGTATGTTCCATCTTTATCTGCCAACCTTCTCTCAATTTCTCAAATTACATGCAATGGATCAAGGAAGACAGTTGAGTTCACTATTGATTCAATCTTCATTCAGGATCATGTAATAGGAAGTCATATAGCTACAAGGTTAATCGATCCTTCCACTTGTCTCTACACCTTCTCACACTTTGGTCCACCATCTTCATTGTTGGAGCACACTTCTTCTCTTTCATAGGAGCATCATGTGGTGTAGTCAGGATACTTGAACCTTTGTATTGTTCCTGAGATCCCTATTTTGACTTCCACACCACATCCAGTTGAGGTTTTTTCTCTTCATCAGGATTCTTCTTCTACTCTGTTTGATCCTCCAACTCCATTCATTGAGCCTCCAGGTGCACCTATTGTAGATTCTATAAAGGACATTCATGATAGTGTCATCATACCTGCTTTGTGGATTCCCTTTCAGGATCCTCATATTTTCTCCTTTGAGCATCAGATAGGCCTTCCAATTTGTCCTCTCATTCTAGGGTTCCCTTATTATGCTCCCTTGTTTCTTCCACATTGGAGTTTCATTAGTTCAGGGGCTCCATTATTTTGGGGGGGCTTTGGTGCCTTTTGTATCTCTAATGGGGGGGTTGGTTGTATTTATGGTTTTGAGAGAGTCTCTTGAAACATTTTCAATGGAAGTTGCCCTTGGGGGGTCTTGTTCAGGCCTTCCTTCCTTCATTTTTTTCTGCATGTTTGTACTTACCTCTTTTTGGGGGAGGGTTTCTCTCATGAGGTTTTCCCTCTTTCCCTATTTTCAAAGGTTGCATTTCTTTTCATTATACATGGGTACCTAACATGGACTTGTTGTCAGGACCCATTCAGCATTCCATCTTAGATTTTGTGAGCTTAAGGCATTCCCCTAAGTTGAACTTAAGGGGGTGTTAGAGTAAATAATTGATTATTATTTATTTATTCTATTTACTTAAGCTTACTTAGGTTAATGCATTTATTTAATATTT
Source organism: Cupressus sempervirens (assembly GCA_028749045.1). NCBI lineage: Eukaryota > Viridiplantae > Streptophyta > Pinopsida > Cupressales > Cupressaceae > Cupressus > Cupressus sempervirens. The sequence goes on from CM053793.1 coordinate 61,496,149, forward strand.
AGTATTTAATAGTTGTAGTGGTTAGTTGTTGACAACATAGAAGTTTGTTCCCTTCTAGCATGTTCCACCTTTTTTGTGAAAGTGTGCTTAGTTGTCAACCTTATCTTCTACCTCCTTCCAACTTGTTCTACAAGATTCCATGAGGCCTTTATATTTGGTCTCTCTCTCTCTCTCATTGTAAATCCATCCATTCACATAGCAATTTCATTTTTCCTATTGTGAAATATTTTCTCTTGCTTTGTTTCCTTCAAGCTCTTGCTCCTTAGGTTTATCTTCGGCAAGCTATTTGCACCGTAGGTGATCTTAGCGACTATAGAGTTGGATTTCATTAACTCCTACAGTATTGTCCTATATAAAACTCAAAATTTTAAATATTTTTTAACTTAGCAATTCATCTTTTATTGTTCCATCTCCTTGTTTTGGCCCCAAAATTCTTCCTACACCTTCTAAACCTCTTATTTTTGCACCAGTTACACCTCTTATATCCTATAAATGATTTGTAACCACTATCTTTTGGGCTAGAGTGGTGCCTTCTATTCTTCCTCCTAAATAAAATAGGGACCTAATGTTTATTTATCTTACACCGAATCAAATTTAATCAAACATAACCGTTATGCTCTGACTATCCTTATAAGAATCATGTTAGATCCCATGAGCATGCTTCCCAAAACCTTTCCTTCCCTAAGACACATATTGATGCTTTGATTCCCTTTGACCAAATTATGGATAGACCAGAGGAGTAAGTTAACCTAAAAAATTAAATTGAACAAACATGATGATTCTATTTAGATTAAAGATCCTATTTTGATTCATCTTGTTAAAGAAGACATTGTTGTTGACTTTAATGTTTATAATATAAATAATTTCAATATTACTAATTCAAAGGATGTGTAAGTTCTTATTGATATTAATCATGATTTACTAGCTATATTTATAAAGTAATTATATCTTGATCTTAGTGAGAAAAAAGTAACTCATCCTTAGAGTAGTTCCTTGTTTGGAATTGACTATTATTTCATATATTGTGCTGGATGTTTTTTCTCTTATATGTTTCCCACCTTCCCTAAATGGTACAAGTTAAGATGTAGGGGAGGTGGATTGCAGGGGGTGGGAAGTGATATTATTTATTATATCATCTTGTATAGTGGATTCTCTTATGTATTTATCTATTCTAATGTGCTTCTCTCATGATGTGATACTTGTTTTTTTTTTAAGATTTCTTCAAATGATCCTTGTTGATCCATTGGAACAAAGTGGTAAAGGAATCATGTCATCACATTTCATTCATGTATTTGTATCTTGTTTCTTTTATGTGTTGTATACATGTTATGTCAGGCATGTATTATTTCTCATAAATGTTCCTTTGTGTTATTTAATTAGGGATGGTACAATGTAGTAGCTACCATTATTTTTGGTCACTATAATGTTGAACCCAAAAGACTCTTCTTTTTATTTCTTATGTGACATTATTCCATTGTGCCTATACTTATGATAAATTTAGGAGATGATAAGAATTCATTTTGATATACATATCATGTGATCATATTGACTGTAAAGTTATTAGATTACTTTTGTGCTCTCTTTTTCATGTGTTCCATTTTTCTTGGGTTGTATTTACTTGGGGGAATCTTATAGTGGAAACATCTCTTGTGGTTATATGTATACATAGTTAAAACTATTTCTCTCTTGAAGGCATTCACAATCACTTTAACATGGGGCATACACTCTACTCCTTGTTTCATATTTCACACACACAAACATGTAAAGCAATCTCTTATGCAGATGACTAAGGAGATAATTATTTCCTTAGGTTTATCCTTATGTTATCACACCTTATTCATTATTTAGCAGATCAAAAGGCTAATCATTCATTTGGTCCTTAGACTAATCACTTATCTAAATCCCTTAAAGGAGACAAGATTTCCTTAAGGGTTGATCCTCTTTGTTTTGATGGGTTGATTAACATCTCATAGTTGCTATACTATCAATTACATCTTTAATAGAAATTATTTCTATTTTCATGATCCATACTAAGAAATTACCTTACTATGATAGTTGGTCATCTCTCTCTCTCTAGGACTGCCTCTTTTATCTTAGCTTTTAATTTAACAAGGACCTAAGTCACTTGGGGTTTTGGTGTTTCCTTGTTTCCTTAACCTTGATAAACATTTCTAATGCATCGTTCTATTTTACTATGAGGATAAGGATGTATCATACTCCCACTAAAGTGGGGGATAAATGTACCATCCCAAAGAGTTAGCAAGCACCTATAATTAGATGTTTCTTTAGAGACCATTTTAGTATTTTGAGATTTAATGTTCATTATTCTTGATTCAACTACCTATCTTCCTTTATTCATACATCTTTCTTATTTCACTTGATCTCCACTTCAATTTGTTAATCCCTAAGTCATATTTTCTATTAGTGTCAAACACATAATCATTCACAAGGCATGATTATTTAGTCATCACTATGACTGAGTCATCCTATAAAGACTAAGCTAAGGAGTGAAGACTTTTAAATATTCCAAGTCATGTGTCAAGAAATAGTTATTTTCAAGCAAGCTAACAAGTACTGTAGTGGATGTCAAGTTTGTTAGGAATGGTAGTGGATGCTGAGTGATACAGAGGTTGAGTTATTCATTTCACACTGAGAATAGTTAATGTTGATCTCAATTTGGTTTTGACAAGTGAGTGTCAACACACTTAATTTATTTACTTAGTTCATGTCAAACTAGTAGTACATGTTGAGCACAACATGTAAATATTAGACCATGCCAAGTCATAGTGAGTATTGAGCCACTCATGTGCCGGGTCGCTCAAGTGTCCAATAGATAGACCATGTTAAGTGATTCAAGAGCCGAGTAAATAGTGGATATCGAGCAATGCAAGTGTTGAGTCATAGTAGAAAGATTAGTGCATGTTCAGCATTAGAGACTTTATATGTCGAGTGACAAAGTTTTGACATATTCATTTGTAATGGCACAAACAACTATGTAAATCTTTTTTTAGCCAACTTAAAGGTAAATTATGATATTTTGGAGATAAGGACAAATCTCTAGTTGGATTCCCTATGCAATTACATGTAGCCAATCAAAAAATGGGAAGGATTAAGTGGCAAAATGGATGAATCTTGGTCATAGATTCATACCTAACCCTAACCTACCAAAGTCTTCTTAAGGAGGACGAAACCCTAAACTATATATGAGAATTGAAGGAGTGAAGATGATAGTTTTGCATGTGAAAACAAAGCATTCAAGGTGACTTAGAAGTCATGAAGAGAGAGTGAATTGTAGAATCAGTTAGAGAAGAACAAAGGATAAATAAGGGTATATAGCATTGAGACATCTAATCAAGAAGGATCAAGAAGACATTTTATAGAGGTGATTTTTTATCAAGAAAGCAAGTTCCAACCGCAAGATCTATGCTAAGACATTTTAACAGGTGATTTTAGTTAAATCTCTTAAAAGAGTAGTCTTAATAGGCTATATGAAATCCTTTAACAATGTACTTAGTTGTAAGTTAAAGTCCTCTAACTAGGCATACTTCTAATAGGGTGTTGAAATCCTCTAACAAGGTGAGACCTAATAGTCTTTGTAAGCCTTTAACAGGGCAGACCTTTCACAAGGTAGATCATGTTTCATGGTTAAAAAATTGTAACTATCATTGGATACACTTTATTGCTATAGTAGTGAAGATTTGTGGCTGTCATCCCTACCCTAGTTTTACCTTCTCACTTGGAGGGTTTTTGGGTAATTATATCTAGTGTTATGTGTGTGAATGCTTACATGCTCATATGATTTAGATGTATATGCTTTACATTTTATTTCAATTTACTTATTGAATGCATGAAATGGATGTGTGGTGAAATTTTTATGGGTCCAAGTTTATACTATTGATTCACCCCCCCCTCCCCCCCCCCCCCCCACCCCCCCGCCAAAATCTTAGAAGTTTACCTTTCCTATTGTAATTCCAACAATTGGTATCAAAGCCTAGTTCTCTAAAAGAGAAGCTTTGTAGCTTTGATGAAAGATCTTGAAATGGAAGTCTACAAGTTGGGAAAGACCATTGAGAACTAAGAGATTTAAATACATCTCATACTACATCAACTAAATGAAGCAAGAGAGGAACTAAATAAATCATTGAAGAGAAGGAAATAAATTGCTATTGTAGAGAATGACACACAATACAAAGAGATAGACACTACTAAGTTATCTATACATGGAGACTCCAATGAATTTGATGTAGTAGTTGTAGATCTAATGGAAAAGAATAGAGTCCAAGATGAGGAAATCAGAAATCTCAAATTAGAGCAAGAATCACAAGCCATACTGTTATGTGAAGTGATTGAACAAAAGGAGAAAGCCATGGAAGACAAAGCCATGATTGAAGAAGACAAAATAATTCTAACCAAAAGACTGAAAGTAAAGTCTATAGAGTTAACCAAGATTTCCAACATGCAATTGGATGCTCTAAGTCAAATGATGAATTCCAACTATGAACTAAATGTCAAGGACATTGAGATAGTTACATTGAAGTTGTAGAATGAACAATTACAGAGTGACCTAAAGAGAGAAAAAGAATTTGTTGAAAGTTTCAACAAACCAAATGAAGCCATCAAATACTTTGAACAATTATTGAGATCCCCTAGATCCAATAATGATACATCTAGACTAGGATACAAACATCAAAGAAGGAGAATAATCCAAAAGTGTAGAAGAAAGGATCGACAAAGGTAAGATTTCTAAACCTACTTGCCATAATTGTGGTAAGAAAGGACATACTACTAATGTGTGCAGGAGCAAGACTGAAAATCAAAATGCCAAGCCTAAGACAATGGTTCACTACCATAAGTGCACCAAACAAGGTTATTAGGCACATGAATACAAAACTAGGACCATGCATAGACAAAGATATGAAGGATATTTCTATAATTGTTCAAAGTATGGACATAGAGCTTTTGAATGCAGATCCAAACCCATGCAGTCATCAAACAAGTAAACAAAGGTAAGGAACAATTAAAACTCTTATAACTAGGATTATAATACAAGATATAGCTATCATTATTGTCAATAATATGGACATGTTCCTAAGAATTGTATAAGTACACACTTCAAAGGAAATTACCAAAGGTGGTTGAGTCAAACCACATGTCTCAATTGTTTGAAGACTAGTCACATTAGTAGGTATTGCCCAACAAAGTCAAAGGCACCAAGTTGTGAATTTGATAAAGGCAAAGGCAAGGTAGATGTTGAACACATCAAAGATCAGATTAATAAGATATGGAAGAGAAAGGTTGATTGTAGCACATCAAATGGAGAAGGGATCACTTCACCCAATAGGTCAAGTGATCACACCTCATCAAACTAGGAAATAAAAAGGTATGTGAGACTGATATTTAAAAGCTATATCATACATTAGTTCCAAAAGGAGATAGTTCTAAGAAGATTACATTAGCATGAATAAAGTGACAAAAATGTTTATAGGAATTCAAGATAAATCTTCAAGTTTTTCATGTTGTTGTCAAGCATGAAATATTTCCTATATATGCCAAGTGGAATGCTAGAAGATGTCAAGCTAACAATCTAGCTAGTTGATGTCGAACTCATAGTGGTTACTAAGTGGTAGAAATGTCATTGGATAGTAAGTGAGCCTAAAATTGGTTGATGTCGAGCTTACAGCTATATAAGCACTCAGCATTAAATGCAAGGGTTTTAAAGGGTACTTGATCAATTTTATGCTCATTTTTCATCATATCAAATTTGAAAAGAAGAAAAAAAAGTAGAAGGTGATCTAGAAATTCATCCAAGCATTTGCAAAAGATTCTAGTAGTGATCTCACACCAATTTGTCAGATTTCCAAAGGTATTTATCAAGAGCTGAGCTACACAGTTTAATTTTCATAAACCCTAGTTTCACACAATGGTATCCAGTTCAAAGAATGTTGAAGGGAAGGAAGTCTTGAATGTTTAGTTAGTGAGTAATGAAGTTAAATAACCCATTTTTAAAGTCATTCCTAACATTGCATATAAGCAAGACCCTTCTAGCGCATTATCAATGATTCTGTCGAATGTAATAATGGTTCAAGATGTGAGAACATGCTATAACTGTGAGATTTGTAGCATTGGTGACGTGGAGATTAGGGAGGCATATAACAAGCTATGTGATAATGGTTTTTTGAAGGAAGAGTTCAAAATTGTTGAAAGAAAGGGATTAACATGAGCCCTAGATTTTCCAATTTTTTTTAAGACAAAGTGGATATAAATAGTGCTAAGTCGAATCCATGATGGTTCCTTATGGCTAGAGAGCGGACCAATTAAAATTACCAAGAGAATAATACATAGGGTTACTGGCTATCCAATCCTAGATCAGCCTAAGACACTAAGAAGTGATTCTAAGGAAGTGATTGAAAAGAATACTAGAGTTATTTGGAACAAAAGAGGTATGATAATAGACACAAACATTGATCCTCTAATAAACTTTGTTGTAAGGGTTATATCACACAAGTTCTACCAATCTAGTAGATTGAATAGTGTACCCTATATAGCTATGGATGTTGGATATAAGATTGTCAAGAAAGATCATACATATGATCTAGTAGAGCTACAATTGCAACAATTGATGGAGAACCTTGGAGCAATCAGGAAAACTAAAAGTGCACAATGCAAATTTTGCTCTAGATTGATTTGTATATTCTTTTATGTAAAAAACACATTCCCATTATTTGGTACTATGGGATGGAAGACCAATAGATCAATTGCAATACAGATTGGTGAGTACATTGAGTAGCTAGGAGAAAATTTTGAATCCTTAATGACTAGCTACTTTGAAGATTTCAAAAAGTCAATGAAGGAGAGACTAAGAGTACCAATATCTTTAGTTGAAAATTTTTATAATGATGTATGTTTTCTTGTGGATTCTGATTATACATTTGTACAAGCTACCACACCAAGGGTAAGATGGTTGAGACCCATAGGCTGTGAGATAAATGTGGATGAAGCCTCAATAGCTATAATAGCTCTACTAGCAAAAAAGGTAAACAAAAATGCAAAAGTTTTTGGAAACTATGAGATGGTAAAGTCCAAGATTACCATGGAATTAAAGACTACCTCTACCATGAAGAAAAAGGAAAAGCTAGTAAAGAAGTTGAAAGCCAAATTTGGAGAGGGTGTTGAAGAGGAAGAGGAAGAAGAAGAAGAGGATGAAGAGGAAGACAAAACTCAAGCACAAGAACCTCTAGTACTGACACAAGGCATGGGTGAAGATAAAGAAGAGGAGGAGACTAAAATTACCAAGGGAGAAGAAGCCAAGGAAGCATCTACTCTTGCTAAGAAAAAGAAAAGGAAGGCTAAGGCACATCCTATGGCAAGGACTAATAAAATTGTCAAACCTAGTTAGCCAAAGCCCGCTGCACTAAAAACAAGACCCAACACACATGAAACTACCCAAAAGGCCAAGGAAAAGAAAAAGCAAATAGAACAAGGAGATCAAGAGAAAAAAAGACCAAGAAGGAAATATGTTGCACAACCAGATTCTAAAGAGGAGAAAATAGAGTTGGATAACAATAGCCAATTTAAGGTGGTAAGATCACAACCCTCTCTCAGATCTTGAAGATTCATGTGAAAATGTTAGAAATAATGTCGATTTATCAGGATTTAGTCATCTTGATTTTGATAAATTAGGTAAAGAGGAGAAAAATCAAGTGGAAGAGGCCTTATATGCCATGATGTCAAAATTCAAGACAACACCTTTAGAATTTACCAACTCTGTACCTAAGAGTCTATATGGCATAGTTGAGCAATTGTGGCATTATTGTCTAAATGTGGAAAGAAAAATTAGGGAGACCACTCTATCCCAAGTAATACCTAAATTTAAAAAGGCACAAATTGATAAGGTTGTAAAGAAGTATGCAGTTAGGTTTACACCTAAATATAGAGCCTTTAGCATTTTACAAATTAATATTGAAGATGTTATCAAGAAGTCAACACTGATATGGAAACTCATTTATGGGTTAACCATAGTGAAGAAAGGAGAACTTGAACCTTCAGAGGTTAAAGATGATGTTGAGGAAGATAATGACAAAGATAATATTGTTAGACAAGGAACAAAAATGAAAGAAGATGACAAGGCAATAATTGAGCCTAAGCAGCAAGAAGAACAGAGTGTGCAAGACACATAATTATCGAATGTCAGTCCTCCACATGACACAACTGAAATAGTAACCATCAATGATGTTTCTAATCTATCAACTTAGAACATCAATCATCTTACTAAAGAAGATTTGAAGAATATATTAGATCAATCTACATTGTAGGCCAAACTTTATGGAAATCTAGTTTTAGTAAGTGTAGACGAACTACAAAAGTCTGTGACTGATGTTGCAAGGGAAAAATGAATCCACAAGAACCACCTTCTATCATCTGTTTAGTCACTAATATACAAAATTTGGTCCAAATATTGAAAGATACATCTACCAAGGTTGATACAACTATCAATATTGATATTGTTGAGAAGAAAACAGTAGAAGAACATGCCACCATTGTAGGACAATAGGAAATAGGTCAGATAGACTTATCTACATCTATAGTACAAGGGTAAAGTGCAAGTTATGTCATAGTAGCATAATAGGGCAACCCTAAAGAGAGTGAGTAGACAACCAAGGTGAAGGAACAAGTTGCCATTCAAGCTCTAGTAGCTTTACCAGCATCTGGCACTCCTTCCACACAAACTCTTCAGAAGTTGATCATACAAGCTATTCTATTCCAAATCTCAGTGCGAAGCCCAAATTCATCAAAGGTTGAAAAGGATTATTATACCTAGATATGATTATGATACTATGACATTAGAACAAATAGGCATATTACAACAGGCCATAGAAAGGAAAAAGCATCAAGAAATGCTCAGGAGAGAACACAAGTAGAAGCAAGCACTTCAAGACATTAAGGACATTTTTCTAGATGCATTTAGTTTGCCAACTCCTGAAGAGGCCAAGCCACTAATGGAACAACTGATAGATATAGTGGAGAAGGTCAGGAATAAAGACCTTGATACTAATGCCAAATTACTAGAATGGTTAGAAAAGAAGTTCGAAAACAAGGTGAATGAGAAAATATCTAGTGAGATAGCACTAACATAAGTTCCATTGGCAACTAAGGTTGAGGATGTGAAGAAGGTACTTGAGAACATATTCTCATTATACACTAAATTGTGTAATCCAACACTCTTCACCCAAGAGACCAGAAGTCACATTCTGAGTTTGGAAAGTCAAATTTTTGCATCAGGAGCAAGACTACCAACAAATCCAGCTCATAGTGAGAAGCATTTTAGAGCATTACTTCAAACACAGAGTTAGTTAGCTATATTGATAGTAGATAAGGCTAATATAAGAGCCAAATTGACTAGCATACAAGAAACCCTCACCCCACATATGGAAATATTTCACAAGGAGCTAGGCTATGCTAAAACTCTACTAAAGAAATACCCCAATCTTTCTACTTTAGATGGTCTAGTCCACATTGTAGTTGAGCTTGCCATCCAACTCAAATCATTGTATGTTGCATGTGATAACTAGGATGCAACTCTCAAAATAATATTGGATGTCCATAAATATTTTTTGGACAAACACAAATAAGTGTATAGCCCATTTGACTTAAGTATCAAAAAGGGGGAGAATAAGAACAAAGTGGGAGATACATCAAAGGGGGAGATATATATATTTTTGAGAATAGGTATCATCTAAGGAAGAGCAAATATACAAGAAGTATCAAATGAATAGATGAAAGAGTATCAGTAACACAACACATTGAAGTCAAGTATATTAGAAGAGACACATTTACTCAAATGGAGCACAAAATTTTGGTTACAAAATAGACATATTAACTCAAGAGGAGTTATCAAATTTTGAGGTATACAATTTATAGAAAAATTTTGAAATTTTGAAGTCTCATATATAAGTCAAGTCATGGATATGTTATGCTTAAGAGATCAAGGATAATAAAGTATATTCAAGTGTTTTTGACACTCGTGTCAAAGGGGGAGATTGTTGATCTCAGATTGGTTTTGACAAGTGAGTGTCAACACACTTAAGTTATTTACTTAGTTCATGTTGAACTAGTAGTACATGTTGAGCACAACATGTCAATATTAGACCATGCCAAGTCATAGTGAGTATTGAGCCACTCATGTGCTAAGTCACTCAAGTGCTAAGCAAATAAACCATGTTGAGTGATTCAGGAGCTAAGTAAATAGTGGATGTTAAGTAATGCATGTGTCAAGTCATAGTAAAAAGATTAGTACATGTCGAGCATCAGAGACTTCAGATGTCAAGTGACACAGTTTTGACACTTTTTTTTGTAATGGCACAAACCACTATGTAAACCATTTTTGAGCTGACTTAAAGGTAAATTATGATATTTTGGAGATAAGGACGAATCTCTAGTTGGATTCCTTATGAAATTACATGCAACCAATTAGAAAATGGGAAGGATTAAGTGGAAAAATAGATGAATCTTGACTATAGATTCATACCTAACCCTAAGCCACCAAAGTCTTCTTAAGGAGGACAAAACCCTAAACTATCTATGAGAGTTGAAGGAGCAAAGAAGCTAGTTTTGCATGCAAAAACAAAGCATTCAAGGTGACTTAGAAGTTATGAAGAGAGAGTGAATTGCAAAATTAGTTAGAGTAGAATAGAGGATAGAGAATAGTATACAACATTGAGACATCTAATCAAGAAGGATCAAGAAGACATTGTATAGAGGTGATCTATTATCAAGAAAGCAAGTACCAACCACAAGATCCATGATGAGACATTTTAACAAGTGATTTTAGTTAAATCTCTTAACAGAGTAGTCTTAGTAGGCTGTATGAAATCCTTTAATAGGGTACTTATTTAATTGTAAGTTAAAGTCCTCTAACCAAGCACACTTCTAATAGGGTGTTGAAGTCCTCTAACAAGGTGATACCTAACAGTCTTTGTAAGCCTTTAACAAGGCAAACCTTTCACAAGGTAGATCATGTTTCATGGCCAAAACATTGTAACCTTCATTGGATACACTTTATTGCTGTAGTAGTGAATATTTGTGGGTGTCATCCCCACCCCAATTTTACCTTCTCACTTGATTTGGTGTTATGTGTGTGAATGCTTACATGTTCATATGATTTAGATGTATATGCTTTACATGTTATTTTAGTTTACTCATTGAATGCATGAAATGGATGTGTGGTGAAAGTTTTATGGGTCCAAGTTTAAAATGATAATTAACACCCCCACCCAACCCACCTCCTCTCATAAGTTTACCTTTCCTATTGTAATTCCAACAATTAATATTGAGTGACAACATGAAGAAACAATTTATGTCGAGAGTCAGTGTGATATAAGTATCAAGCAACACATTTTAACATAATTATTTGGAATGACACAAAATATTATGGTAGCCATTTATTATTGAGTTGTAAGCATGTTTAAAGACTGAGGAGGTGATTATGCATTCAAAGGAAGATCATTAATCCCTAGGTAAGGGAATCCACCAATCAGAAAAATGAAAGGACTAAGTGGCAAAAGGATTGATTCTAGATCATTGATTTAGATCTAGAAGGTTCACCCAAACATCTATTTAAGGAGGTTCTATGACCTAATTTGAATGCATGAGCGTATGGGCATGTGTGTGAGAAGATTATGATTGCATGCAAATTTTTGGAGGTGAATCAGAGTGTAGATACCAAGCAATGTAGTGAAGAGTTTTAAGCATATACATAGAATATTTATCATAATAAGGTGATATTATATTGCATGCATGAGATCCCTTATCAAGAATTGAAGTGCTAACCGAAGGATCAAATATTGAATATTCTAATAGGTGTTTTAGTATTTAAATCTCTTAACAGGTTAGCTTTAATAGGATTATGCAAATCTCCTGAAAGAGTACTTACTTAGTTGTGATGTAAAAATCCTTTAACCAAGGTAGAACCTAGCTATTATTTTAGCCTTTAACAGGGTAGAACCCTTACAGGGTATCATTATAGCCTTAACAGGCACAACCTTACTGTAGTAGCAGTGAAGATTTTGTATGTTGTCCCCACTATAGTTTTACCTTCACCTTGGAGGTTTTCTACATTACCAAATCTATGTGTTAATGTGTTATGTGTTTACATTCATGAAGTTAGATGGTAGATCTAATATTATGTTGTGGTGAATGGTTACATTGATATGGGATGAATATTTAATTGATAGTTTATGTTGTGATATCAAATATGTTTCATTTTGAGGTGAAACAAGTTTTATAGATCCTTATTCTCCCCCTATTAGATTCACAACAATTTGTATTAGAGCTATGTACTCTTGGTAGAAGTCTAACCACTTGGGAGCTAAAAATCTTAAAGATGGAAGCATACAAACTAGGAAAGATCATTGAGAACTAGAAGATTGATGTGTAGCTTGAATATGGACAAGTCAAGGATGCAAAAAAGACATTAAGGTAATCCTTGAAAAGAAGGAAGGAGATGGAAATTCAAGAAAATGACACCTAATACAAAGAAGAGAATATTGAAGAACTATTTGATGAAGAAAGATCTAGTGAATCATATGCAATAATAGAAGATCTGTTAAAGAGGAACAATAGCTTGAATGAGGAAGTCAAAGCATTGAAAAGAGAGCATGAAATTTAAGTAGTAAGGCTATATAAAATGATCGAACAAAAGAAAAAAGATGAGGAAGATAAAGAAAAGGCTGAAGATAATAAGGCAATGGCTGATGAAGACAAGAGATTGTCGGTTACAAGACTTGATGAAATGATAAAAGAAGTATAAAAGCTAACCTATAATTAGTTTTATATGCTCAATCAACTACTACATATAAATCATGAGATTGCAAGGAAAGAATTGGAGATTACAAATCTAAAATGTGAGAATGACATATTGGTGAATTAGTTGAAAAATGAAAAGGAATTTTTTGAGAGGTTGAAGAAACCTAATGAGGCTATAAGATTTCTTAATGAATAGATGAATTTTCCAAGGATACCTCATGAAACCTCTAGACTAGGATATGTCAAGTTCCTTTCACGTACCAAGAAAGGAGAATCATCGAAGCAAGGAAAATGAAGGAATGTGAATGGAAAACCAAAGAACAAGAATCTCACATGATATCATTGTGGAAAACCAAACCATACAACAAACATTTGTAGGAGCAAGATTGGTAAGTCAAACCCTAAACATAAATTCAATGGTTATTATTTCACTTGCAACAAACAAGGTCATCAAGCACATGAGTGTAGATTAAAGGTCAATACAACACCAACTACTTCTAGATTTGAAGGTTATTGTTATACATGTTAAAGTATGGTCATAAGGCACAAGATTGTAGATCTAAAGAAAGAACAACTGGAGACCTAAAGGTCAAGGAAAAGCAGCTAAGCAAGGTAATACCATAAATTGGGATTACAATACTTGGTAAATTGTCAATATTGCAAAAAATATGGACACATTGCAACGAATTGTGCTAGGATACATCTAAAAGGAAGATCTGGAAATTGGAGAAATTTTGGACCAATATGTTTTAGTTGTAGAAGTTCAATCATCTAAGAAAGGACTATATGAACTGAGCACAAGCACTAAATGTTGAGGTAAATAATGGAACAGAAAAGATCAATTTTGAATAAGTAAGGAATGAAATGAACCAAACATGGAGGAAGAAGTTAGATCAAAGTAGTAGTGAAAATGAAGAAGTTGTGATCATCGAATCCAATGGATTAAGTGATTCCCCCACCTCAAACTAAATGATAAGGTATGTATGCAACTATATTTCAAATTTCTAAATCATACATTAGTTCCTTATACTACATGCATATAAGTCCAAATAAACATGAAATAAAATGCATAAATACATAAGTTAATGTTTGAACAGAGGTGAATTTTAGTACCAAATTAAAAATTTGGTAGAGACTGAGTGCCACTATTGAATGTTAGTATGGATCAAATCATAATACTATCTAATCAGAGTTAAAGGATGTGTGTGCATTGATTTCATTGAGTAAGTCGAGACAACTATTATGCACCTAGTATGCACCTAATAATCATACCAAACATTTAATGAAGATTAAATTTGGTTGTTTGAACCTATAAAGTGGATTTAAGGCTCATTTTGATTTTCACCAGGTTTTTGAGTTTACAGAATGAAGAATTCAAACAATTTTTAGAGTGATTTGTGTGAGCTTACAAAGATATTCAAGTGTATTTTGTTAGCTTAATGAGAAAGTAGTGCAAATTGTGTTTTAACCAAGTTGTGAAGTTGTTTGATTTTGAAACCCTAGATTGCAACATTAGCATCATCCATATCTACTAGTGAGGAGGTATTGAAGGATAGAAATGCATAGATTGTTTGAAATAATGTGTGTCATCCACCAAAGTTTAAGGCATATCTAGATATTGCTTTAATAAGAGATTCTTTTGGGGGCATCGTCTACAATTCCACCTAGAGTAATTATGGTACACGATGTTAGGTTGTTTTATATGTGCAAGATTGGAGAGATAGGTGATTTTGAGCTGAGAAATGCTTATGATAAGTTGTGTGGAAATGGTAGATTAAGAGATGAGAATAAGGTTGTGGTCAAGAAAGGGTTAACTTGTACCCTAGCATTTCCAAAGGTATCTAAAGTTAAATGGATAAACATCGTGTTGAGTTGAATAAATGACATGAAATTATGGTTGGAGAATGGACCAATCAAGATTATGAAGTCAATAATTGATCATGTGACTAGGTACCCTAGTTTGGACAAAGTGAAGATAGTTTAATGTCAAGGTAGAGATGTTATTGAAAACATTATGAAGGTAAAATGGAAAGACTAAGGCATGTCGATCAACACCATAGAAGGCCCTACAATCAAGTTTATAGTTCAGGTAATTACTCACAAGTTTTATAAGTCGATCTGACTGGCCAATGTGACATGTGTAGTTGTTGACATGGGATACAAAGTTGTCAAAAAGGATAACAGTTATGATTTGGTTGAGTTGCAATTAATCCAACTGGCAGAGAATCTTGGAGCGATAAGGAAGGCTAAGAAAACAACAAGTAAGTTTAGTTTTCTTATCATATGAATATTTTATATGTACAAAATTTTGATGCAGAGCATCTTCATAACCCTTCAAGAGCCCCCAAATCAGTCATGGAGTTCCAATCATCAACATAATGTCTTCAATATACTAGAGGCATTAATACATGTTTCCTAATACCATCACCAATAAAATCACCATTATCATATATTCTCCATAGATATAAATACATTATACCTTTATGCATATCTCTTATTCATTCAATATGAAAAATTTAAAATCTTGATCTATCCATTACATACAAAACAAAATCAAGGATTGTCCAACTATGAAATAAACATTATTCTCATCATAAAATAACAATCATAAACAATCATCCATAACTCTTACAATATTGATAATCGCAACAATTACACTGTTCATATTGTATAATGGGTAATTATATATCATTTTTCCAATTTATAGCAAGATCCAATGGTAAAATAAAACATTATGATTGTTTTACCAAAATTGGTCACCGTGAATCATAGTTTTGGGCAGTTACAAATACTTTTCACCAAAACATTGATAACTTTCTCAATACTACATGAAATCATCTCAAACCAAAATAAATGGAAATATTATTCAATGTATTAAAATACCATAATATAAATATACTTGTTTCTAGTCTGTACATGTCCATAGAAGGCCTAAAAACAAGAGGAAAAACATTGAAAACAACAAAACAATAGATTAAAACAATGAAAATATGATACCAAAATGCTTCCAATACTTTCCTATCCCTATCCAAATTTTCATCATGCCTATGAAAAATAATTAAAAAGTTTTTCACAGCATTTAAACCTTAATTTGGAAGTTACAACTACTCAACTTCCTCTTACAACCATTCAACTTCCCATTTTGTGATTTTACAACTTTTGAAAAGTTGCATTTTACAACTTTTACAATATTTGACTCAAATGACTTTAAAACTTCAAAAGAACATTCCAAATGTATTAGGATGGTCTATAATATCTCTTATCCCCCTTCATGGGTATTTTATATAAATTTTACCAAATTACTAATTCAATACCGTATTAGACAACTCATTATAATAGGCTCTTTTAGCCTTACATATTGATTCATATTGACTCAAAATGACATTACAAATGCAAATGTACTTGAATTTAATTATGAATAATATAGAATCCTTTAATTTCTTTTCTTGGTGCTCTTGCACCATACTCGCAACCTTGAAAAATTTCCATGTTCCTTGGAAACATGGATGAAAATAACCTGAAAGAAGGTTTTTGAGTGGGATCTTCAAACTTGTCTTTGTCACTTCATGCTTATTCATTCTTCTTTCATTATCTATATGCTACTAAAATATTTCTTCAAGTAGCCTTCTTGTGACTTCTAATAGTGGAGTGTATATGGCTTCAATCCATGGTGCTTCACCAACCTCATGTCAAGCTCTTCATGTTGCATCAACTTACCAACAACCTCTTTGCCTCACCTAGGAATTCTCATTTTTGCCTCTCTCCTTAGTCTCTTGGAAACTAATAGACCATTTACTATGGCCTTGTAACATCTCTTTGGCCCTTGAAAAACCTTCCATGTCTACCTTCTTGCAACTAGATGGACAATCACCTACAACCATAATCACAAGGAAAAACCAAATAGCAAATCCTTCTTGAGCTAGGTCCTAGTGTGGATTGCCTCCTTCAAAGCTCTACCCAAAAACTCAAGATAATCTATCTTTGATACCAAAAATGATGTAGAGGGACACCTTTCAAACATCTATTTTGGTATTAAAACTCAAGAGGCTTCAATAATAAACATCTTAAACCAAATTAATAAGATGGAACAACATCAAATTATTGGAAATATAAGAGGAGTAACTGAGAGGGGAGGGGTGAATCAATTACCACAAAAACCAATCCAAGTCTCTTAAGATTTCAATACAATACAAAACCCAAACTCTAATAAAACTAAATATACTATTGTAATTTGGTTAGCACATGATCACTCGATTAACACAGTATAGCTAAGTTTACACTAAGAACTATTGTTACTCAGTAAACACTCAATAAATGCTAAAATAATTACTTCTCAAGATGTTTAATTTGATTTACCTTATTTAACTTAGTTTCAAAAACATAAATAAAATAACATGAACACAAGAGACACCAAGATTTAATGTGGGAACCCAATTTCGAAAAATAACCAATTGCAACTAGTTACTATTTTTAACTCCTTTAAAGTGAGCCCTATTAGGAGCCAACCCTGTTAAAGGGTACAAAACACATTTTTAGGTGTGACCCTATTAAAGGACTTAGTTCATCCTATTAGGAGTGGCCTTGTCAAAGGTCTTGAAACACTTCAATCTAGAAATAACACCTTGTTGGAGGATTTGCCAAATAGTTTTTGGGCTAACTCTATTAAGATATTTGATTCACTACTACAATTATTAGAGAGTAACAATGAATTGACTTGATTGATGATGAAACTATCTTTTCTAATTTTAGATCTTTGTTTTGGCTTGAATACTTGATCCTCCTTTATTGGAATGTTCTTTGCAACTCAGTTAACTCAAATACTTTGTCCTCTTGTAGATATCCTTCTAATTTGCTTCCTTAATTCTTCTTCTTCAATTCCATGCTTCACATTGTTCAATCCTCAACTTGACCTTATACTTATATGGATTACCTTGTCAAGTTGTCTTGAATACACTTATAATCAATCAATAATCAACCCTTGAGTTGGCTAGAACTAACAATAAATCCATCAGACTCAATATTTTGTCATAGGAAAACCCTTTGTTAGCCAACCTAACTCGGTCAACACTAACTTAGAGAAGACTTTCCTTTAGTAATTGAGTGAACTTGGTTAACACTGGACTTTGCCAACTTTCCTCTGGTGACCAAGTGAACTCAGTCAATACAGGATTTTATGTCAACTTTCATCGGTAACCAAGTGAGCTTCATTAACTCAAGTTCCATGCCAACTTTTCTTTGGTAACCGAGTGTACTAGATTAACACTAGATTTTCTTCGATGCCTAAGTGAGCTCGGTAGATTCTAATTATGAATTTGGTTATCACTAAAACACTCAACATACACAAGAAACTATCTTCAACACCCAAGTGAGCTCGGCAATCACTAACTTGCTCGGTAAGGCTTGATATTTTGTGTAACATGAAAGACAACATACAATTGAATAATTATTTTCAACAATCTCCCTCTTTGGCATTGATGGTAACAAAACATGTCATAGTTCAATAAAAAATTTAGAGAAAAATAAAAGTAAGGATAATATCCTTCATTTTATTTTGATTCTCATTCATGAGAGCTCCCTCTATTAGTCCGACCTCCCTCTGGAATGATTTTCTAATTTCTTTGATTGTAATTTCTCCCTCTGACAACAAACTCTCCTTCTTTACTCTTCATATGATTTGACAAACTCTCCCTATTTATTGATAAATAATTTCTAATAATATGAGAGATAATATGAAAACAAACTCTCCCTCTTTAACATCTCATGCCAAAGACAACAATCAATGGAATGCCATGTACCTGATGTACTAGTTCATATGCAATCTACTCTATCAATATTGCATCAAACTTGACTAATCTTCAAATGCTCGATTGATACATCACTAAACATTGTTTAACGAGCTTTAGATAGGAGAATAACCCCTAGCTTACCTTTTAGATACAAAAAATCATCCTTAGGTAATGGCTTGGTGAAGATGTCTACAATTTGTTCCTTTGTATTCATATATTTCAATCTTGCCTCTTTTTCTTGTACTAATTTTCTCATAAAATGATATTTTATTGCAACGTGTTTTGTCTTAGTATGCATCATAGGATTCTTGGAAATGTTGATTGCACTGGTGTTATCATAGATGTTATCATAGAAAACAACTATTGGATCATTGATTTCTTCCTTCATACTTGACAATAGTTGTTTGAAGCAAACAATGTTGGAAAAATGGACTACTACTACAACATATTCTACTTTTTTTATAGATTGAGAGATGCAATTATGCTTCTTAGTTGTCCAAGACACTAGCCTCTTTCCAAGAAAGAATGCTCCACCACTAGTGCTCTTCATGTCATCAATACTTCTTGCCCAATTAGTATCAATGAAGGCTTTCAATTAAAATTTGCCTCCTTTCTTATACCACAAACCATAATCTTTAGTACCTTTTAGATACCTCATGATTCTTTTTATTCCCATCATATGATTTTCTTTTGGATTAGCAGATAATCTTGCCACCATACCAACTACTAGTGCAATATCAAGTCTTGTGTGCACAACATGCTAAATTTTTCAAATCATTGATCAATATGTAGTATAATCTACCTCTTTTCAATCATCATTTTTGGAAAGCTTATGTCTAGTATACATAGGTGTTCCAACTGGTCTAGATTCCTCCATTCCAGACTTCTTTAATATCTCCTTGGCATACTTTGATTGAATGATATAGATGTCATCCTTCTTCTATTGAATTTGTAGGCTAAAAAAGAATTTGATTTCTCCAAACATTGACATTTCAAGTTTCTTACTCATTTCCTTAGACAAATATTTCCATAAGTCATCATATCTAGTGAATAATAATCATCTATAAAAATTTCTACTAGCAATATCATTTTTCTAGTCCTTCCTTGATGTATAGGTTGTTGTCATTTGTTCTTTGAAAGCCATGTTTTACCAAATAACTATGAAATATTTCATACTAGGATTTGGGGGATTGTTTGAGACCATATAAAGCTTTTTGTAATCTGCAAACCATATTCCTTTTGCTAGGATCTATGAAACCTACAGGTTACTCAATGTAGACTCTTCTTCTAGGATTCCATTCAAGAAAGCTAACTTTACAACCATCTAATATACTTTGAATCCTTGATCTATAGCATAAGAAAGTAGTGTTCTAACACCTTCTAGTCTTACAAAAGGAGCAAAAGTTTCTCCATAGTCAATACCTTCTTCTTGAGCATAACCTTTGCATACTAGCCTTGCCTTGTTCCTTGATACCTCCATTTTCATTCAACTTATTTCTGAATACCCATTTTGTGCCAATTATATTTTTGTCCTTAGGTCTAGGAACAAGTGACCAAGTCTTGTTTCTTTCAATTTGTTCAATCTCTTCATTCATAGCCTCAATCCAACTTTCATTGTCTAATGCATCTTTAATAGTTATAGGTTCAAACTCAGTAAGAAAACATGTACCTTTTAGTCCATTCCTTGTCATTGTGCCTTTTGACTGATCTCCAATGATCTGCTTGGGTACATGATACCTTCTGACATATCTAGTAAGTGTAGGTTCCTTCTTTCTAATTTGACTCTATTCACCATGCTCAAAATGATCTTCTGAATCATGCTCAGGTCCCACTATTTGTGACTCAGGTCCTTTAGATTGTGACTCAATTTCCACTAGCTGAAACTCATATCCTTCTGACTATGACTCAGGTTGCACTAGCTACAACTCAGGTTGAACTGGAGATTTTGGGGACTCGGGTGGTGAAGACTATTGATTTCCAAATGCATTAGCTTGAACTTTAGGTAAAGTATTAGGTTCATAGTAGACAAATTTTCTATAGTTTTTAGGTTCCTTGTTGCTCTATTCTTCACTCTTTTCTACAAACTCATCAATTTTTACGTGTGTACTTTCTATAACTTGGTAAGATTTAGACATTTGTATGTGTTAACCAAAATGCCTCCCCACCAAATATTTGAATTTAAATGCCACAGCCCACCCAACGGTCACATCCCACCTTTAATATTAAAAAATGCCAATAGGAATATGAAATAAAGTTTTAATAAAGCTTTAATATACTTTGTATATTCATAAGTTTATTTCTTGGGCCCCACAACTTTCTTTACTGTCAGTTCTTACATAGATCTATGACATTCACTTTTCCACATTCTGGCATTGCTCAAACTTTAGACAATGTAGGAAAGTGACATTATGCCATGTGTCATGTGGTCCTATCTTCTTGTGGGCTGCAGACAAGGTAGAAAGTTGTCGAGATAAGCTAGCATATGGGTGGGCCCTGATTGGCTAAGGTATTAACATGGTGGATAAATGGACTACATGTTTTTAGACCATTAGATGCAAGATGATCGACGATTGTTGCTTTCCTTCATCTTGAAGATGCAAGGTTTTTAGACAATGTAGGGAAGCGACGTGAGGACACATATCCTTGTTAACAATGTCATTTAGGTCAGGATTAAGTTGCAGTTTCGTGAGGCAGTTGTAGTTAAAGTTAAAGGGTGGCATGGTTAAGATGATAAGGTGGTCAAACTCACAAAGACCTTATAGGATGGTAGAAAGAAATAACCTCATTGGTCCACATGGCTTATTCTAGTTGCTTGACCTGATTGACTACTGAGTTCTAATGATTTCTCAAGCCAAAAGGTTATTTTCTGCATGATTTGATCTTCATGATCAATCTCAACCAATCTATATGAATGTAGGAGCTAGAAGCAACACAAGGGACATTTGATCACTGCCTGGTTATCCATCTACCTAGTTAGAGCATTATGGTGCCAATTCTATCACTTAAGCGTTCCTTCTAGGTCAAGTTTTGATGATTTTCTTGCCTCCACAGATGTACCCAATGAAATCTATTGTTTGGATCACATCCAATCATCCTCTGACAATCTTGATTGCATTAGGTAAGTTGTGAAACAATCTAGAGGTTATACTTGAGCTATAAAGACACATTTCTAAATCCTTGTAATGGTAAATTCTCCTCTATTTTCCTTGGCATGTTTTGGCATGCACATTGTAAATTCCCTTTGCCTCTAAAGTATTCATGATATTTTACCTTATCTCTTTTAGCCATTGATGTACTGTGCAAGATTTATTTTCCTCTCTTCAATGTATTGTGTATCTATAATTTACATGACTATATCTCTTTTGCGTATAAATGATATATATTGAAACTCTTCTTCCTTGTGTCACTCATTTGGTTGTCTAATTTGCATGTGATTGATAGATTAAACAAGTCTATATTTGTATATCTTTTGGTGTCATGATAGTTAACTATGCATGTACAGGCAAAGATAGTATTGAACACTCTATTTTAGTGCATCACCTCCTTAGAATAGATTAGGTAGTTTGGTTTCATGAATTCCTTCTCCCTTTTCCTCTCAAAGTGTAGTTTAGGTGCATCCTGATAGCAAAGAAAATTTTCCTTCTTCGAAGACTCAACCTCATTGTGTTCCACAACTTGGAGGTTGTTTCCATGTTTCACAAGGTTGCCTTTAGGTAAAAACTTTAGGAAAGGGTGAAAAATTTTATGACAACAATATGCTTTGCTTTTGTTGGAGTATCCTAGGAATATGCCTTCATCACTTTTCACATCAAATTTTCCTTTCCTCGCCTCTTTTAAGATATAACATTTTCTTTCAAATACTTTGAAATAATAGATATTAGTTTTATAGCCATACCATAATTTATAAGGTGTTTTCTCTAGATCTTTCTTCTGTTGAACTCAGTTCAAGGTATGAATTGGTGTGTTGATTGCTTCCTTACATTATTTGATTGTAACATTTTTCTCAATCATCAATGTTCTTGCACAATCCATAATGGATCTATTTCTTCTTTTTTATATATCATTATGTTGAGTGTGCCAGGTGCTGATACATGTCTTTTGATTCCTCTTTCATTATAGAATTCATTGAATTCATTTGAGATGAATTCACCTCCTTTGTCTAACCTTAGACATTTTAGTTTCTTTCCTATTTCTTTTTCAACTCTAGCCAGATACACTTGAATTTTTGAAAGGCTTTAGATTTATCTTTCAAGTACATTACTATCATCATCCTAGAATAATTATCAACAAATAAAATAAAGTACTTATCTCTAGAGTAGCTTTCTATGCCAATAGGTCCATAAAGGTTTGTGTGAACCAACTCAAGAACTTCTTAAAAATGATAATTCTTGCTTGTGAAGCTTGTCTTTCCCATCTTCTCAATTTGACAATTCTTGCACATGCCCATGTTAGGTTTCTTTAGGCTTGGAATGCCTCTCACTCTTCTATTCTTTCTTATGTTGACCAAGTTATCAAAATTCACATGACACAATCTTTTATGCCATAACCAACTTTCCTCTACTTGAGCTAGGAAACATGAACTTTCAGTTAGATCAAGATATAATAGATTACCTTTTGTTTGATTGCCAGTCCCAACCAAATTTCCTTTCCCATCCAACAACTTGGCTTTTCCATTCATGAATTCTACCTTGAATCTAATTTTGTTCAACTGTGCCACACTAAGTAGATTATGTTTAGTCCTTCGATCCAGTAGGAATTTTCACATCTGAGTTCATTGGTCAATGCAATGCAACCTTTTCCTTTTACATAACATAGTTCATCATTTCCAACTCTAACACTTCCACCATCATAGTGTACCAAATGCTCAAACTTAGTTTTATCTCCAATCATGTGTTAGAACAACCATTATTTATGATCCATGTAGCATTCTTGCTTATATGAGAGATGAGGGCCATCTTATCATTTTCATCATCTGATTCATCTTTAATAGAAATGTAGACCATTTCATCATCATCACTACTATTAGATTCTTTAGCAATATAACAAGATTTCTTACCTTTATCCTTGTTATCTTTGTAGCTTTTGAAATCTTTCTTGCCTTTGTACTTGTTGTACTTCTCTTTTTTGCCTTCTTTGTTTGGACACGTTGTAGCAATGTGACCAACTTCACAAGAAAAATAGATTAGGGGTATTTTACCTTTGTACTTTCCTTTGCCTTTAGGGAATCTTCTTGCAAGTAGAGCTTCAATTGTTTCAAGATCATCATCAAAATCTTCTTCATCTTTTTTGTTAGACTGTTTGTTTTTAGACTTTCGACCTATCTTTTTGAGTAATAGTTTAGCTTGAAATGCAGACTCAATGTTGCCAAAGTTAGGAATGTAGTTATCAAAGTTATCTAACTCAAAGGCTGTCAACCTTCCCACTAGTGCATCCAAAGTTATGTCATTTTTGGGATCATGTCTCATTTCTTGAATAGCTAAAACTCTAATTGAATAAATAGGAAGAAAATTTATGAGTACCTTGCTTACCACTATTACATCATCAATTTTCCCTCTTGAGGCTCTGATTGCACTTAACTTTCTTTGTTCTTTCATTGTATTTTGCAATGTTTTCATCTTCTCTCATCTTTATTTTATCAAACTAACCTCTTAGACTTTCTACCTTAGCTCTTCTCACATTGTCATCTCCTCCATAGAAATCTTTTAGCTTGATCCACATTTCATCAGTAGTAGGACAATCTTTGACTTCATCAAATCCAACATAATTGAGAGTAGAGGCAATGTCAATCATCATTATGTTAGTATTCTTCTTTTATGTAAGTTGTCCCATAGTCAAAGTTCTGGTATGTGCCACGTACTTATTCTCTAGGTATTTCAGGCCTAGGTCTCTAATGGTTGCCAAATGCAGTTTCATGAGTTCCTACCATGCTTTGAAGTTATCTCTGTTCAACTTAGGAATTTCCCTTCTGTAAGACATCTTGATCTTTAGCTTAGGTCCTTGAAACCTTATCTAGAAGCATCAAATTCTCTGATACCAATTGTTGGAAATATAAGAGGAGTGATTGAGAGGGGAGGGGTGAATTAGTTACTACAAAAAAAAATCCAAGTCCCTTAAGATGTCAATACAATACAAAACCAAAACTCTACTAATTGAATATAAATTTGTAAGTTGGTTAGCAT
This sequence comes from Cupressus sempervirens, assembly GCA_028749045.1. Lineage (NCBI taxonomy): Eukaryota > Viridiplantae > Streptophyta > Pinopsida > Cupressales > Cupressaceae > Cupressus > Cupressus sempervirens. The sequence goes on from CM053793.1 coordinate 61,520,915, forward strand.
AGGATCACTCAGATAACACAATATAGCTCAGTTTACTCTAAGAACTATTGTTACTTGGTAAACACTCGGTTAACATTGAAATAATTAATTCTCAATATGTATAATGTAATTAAACTTATTTAACTTAGTTTCAAAAACATAAAGCAAGTAACATGAACACAAGGGACACCAAGATTTAACGTGGAAACCCAATTTGGAAAAACCACCAATTACAACTAGTTACTATTTTTCACTCTTCTAAAGTGAGCCCTATTAGGAGCCAACCCTATCAAAGGTTACAAAACAAATTGTTAGGTTACAAACAAAATTACTCACCGCCATTACCAAGCCACTCTAGCTTTCAGACAAAGAACACAAAATCAAGAGAGCCCTAATTTTGTCATCAAAATTGATACCCACAAAAGATAACTGAGTAATAGTATTAAACTCATTTAAATGATCTGCAACAAATCCACCTTTTGCCACCATTTTCATATTAAATAAATGCTTCATGAGAAATACCTTGTTTGAAGTGGAGGGCTTTTCATATAGTGTTGCTAGGGTTTTCATCAACTCGTCTATCATCTTCGCTTTTGTAATATTAAATGCCACTGATGGTGCCAGGCATAATCGAATGCTTCCAAGTGCCTTTCTGTCCAAAAGATCCCATTCATCATTTGACATAGATCCCTGATTCTTGGCTTTGCCTTCCAACAGCTTCGATAAATCCTTTTGATAAAGATAGTTTTCCATTTGCATCTTCCATAACTGGAAGTTCTACCCATTAAACCTATCAACCCTTAGCTTACCCTCATCTTCCATTGCTCACACTCAACCGTGAGACTTTCCTGCAGAGGATAACTGAAAGACAACCTCACTTTGATACCACTTGTTAGGATAAAACCACAAACAAAAATAAAAACTACATGCAAATATAACCAATAACAAAAAAGGCACCAAGATTTAATGTGGTTCACCCAATCCCTAGGCTACATCCACCAAACTACAAGTCCAATATTATTACAATCCAGTGACTACAACCTGATTAAAATCTGTAATCCCTTACAGCTCAATACTATTGCAAGAAGCAATTTTTCATCACAACATAATAATAAAATACCTAACCCTAAACCCTTTTATACAAGTGTTTTATGTCATTTTAGGGTTATAATATCAAGTATGTACAGTACTTTCTTGATCAATCACCACAATCTAACACTATTTACATTGACCAATCCACTAAAATCACCATAACTTTCTCAACTCATAGTAAAATTTGATCAAACCAAAACCAAAATAAATCTAACTCAAATACCTTTCCAAAAATATATGTTATAGATCTATATCTATTCATGTTTTCTGTACCAACGCAAACAACAGTCAAATTTTTGGAAAATTAACTCATAAATTTATCATAAAACTTACAAAAATAAACTTCTCTTTATTTCACTTCTTCTTTCAACTTCTCCAACCATTACATTCTGAAAATAGTGACCAATACATGACATTTTAATGCATTTCCAATTCCTTTAACCTATTGTCACATTTTATGACAATATTTTATTACATATTTGACAACTTTTGTACTTTTCTACAAATGACCTCTAAACTTTATAAAATCCTTACTAACATAAGAAATTAGAGTAAAAATGATATTTTATGACATTTTACCATTCCATGGGTTTATTTACATAACTTGACCATTCTAGACAACTTTGACTATCGACTACTAATGGATTGATTTAGCCTTACATATTGAATCAAATAGATTCAAATTATATTTAAAAGATAAAAAAATTCATCATCATGGATCCTTTTATTTTTTCTTTTTGATAGATGCTTTTGTATCAAATTCATTTAAGAGGTAGTATGGGAAAGAAATAGGACAGTCACTGAGCAATAAATGAGCTCATCAATCAGATAGGTGAAAACTTTGAAACCATAATGGATGGTTATTTTGAGGATTTCAAGTAGAAAATAAATAACATATTCAGAATCCCTAAGTTTGTAGTTGACCAATACAATGATCACATATGTTTTTTTGTTGATACTGATCACACATATGTTCAAGTTGTAATACCTAGAGTGACATGGCTAATACCTCTATATTATGAGGTAAATGTTGATGAAGTTTCATACACCATCACAACATTGTTAATTGAAGAAATTGAGAAGAATTTTGAACCATTTGACAATATGAGACAACTAAGATCAAAATGATGAGGCAAAAAAGGGTACTCAAGATGGATATAAAAAGGAAGAAAATTATTCAAGACTTAGAAGATAAACTAGGAGAGGTACCACTGTAGATAATTAAAGGAAAAGGTGAAGACCTCAGTAGTGATGAAGGTGGTGAAGAAGAAGAACATGAAGGAAAAGGAAAAGAACTATTTGTTTCCAAGCTTAAGTCAACCAAAGGAAAATAAATTGTTGTGGTTGAGCCTAAAGTGAAGAAACAATTGAAGAAAGTGGCGATAAATCCCACAACCATGTTGGAATTACAAATGGGAAACATAAACTTTGGGGGGGGGGGGGGGGGGGGGGGGGGGGGGGGGGGGGGTGAATTAGAAGTTCAAACTTCAACACTTAAAATTCTTATACCATTCATTAGATGCATGTAATAAACTGAAATTAAATGTAAAGAAAATGCATCAAAACATATAAGCATACACACAATTGACACCTTATATGATTACCCAGAAACCCTCCAAATGAGAAGGTAAAATTGGGGTGGGGATGACACCCACAATTCTTCACTACTGTAGCAATAAAGTGTCACCTATTAGGGTTATAGTAAGTTGACCATAAAACATGATCTACCCTCTGAAAGGCCTACCCTATTAAAGGCTTACAAGAGACTATTAAATCTCACCCTGTTAAAGGATTTTAACACCGTGTTAGAAGTGTGCCTGGTTAAAGGACTTTAGAAAATTCACTTGGAATGTCACCCTATTAAAGGATTTTATAATGACTATTAAGTCAACCTTAGTCTAAAGGATTTCACTCTGTTGATATAGTTGTTAGAAAGTAATAGTAGAATTTTTGATTTGATGACTTACAACTTTAACTTGTTGATTTCAAATCACCATTTTTTCCTTCTTAATCCTTTCTGATCTAATTTTCCAATGTTGAGTCTTCGATCCTCTATTCTATAAACTAATTATACAATTCTTTCACTCTACTAAGTCACCTTGAATGCTTTGTGATCAATTCACCCCTTTTCTTCCTTCTATTCTTCGCTCACATGCATACCTTCATACATACATATTGAATTATGGGGCTTCGTCTTCCTTATAAAGACTTTTTGGTGGCTTAGGGTTAGGTATGAATCTATGGCTAAGATTCATTCATTTTGTCATTTAATCCCTTCTAATTTTTTGATTGGTTGCATTTTGATTGCATAAGGAATCCTAATAGATTTATTATTATCTTCAAAGCTTCGAGATTTATCCATAAGTTGACATAAAAATGGTTTACATAGTTTTTTGTGCTATCACAAACAACTAGATCTAATTTGAGTTTCTCGACACTTGATAATACTGATGCTCAACACATGCTATAGTTTTGTTTCTGGCTTGGCACCTAAAGTTCTTGGCATCAACTACTTACTCAACACTTGAATCACTCGGCATGGTCTATCTGCTTAGCACTTGAGTGACTTGACACATAAGTAAATTGGTACTCATTTCAACTCGACATCTATACATATTATACATGGCATGTATTACTAGCTCGGCATGAACTTAGTAAGTATCTTAAGTGGGTTGACACTCAATTGTCAAAACCAGTCTGAGATCAACAATCTCCCCCTTTGACATGAGTGTCAAAAACACTTAACTGTATATAACAGATCTAATCTCCTTGAGTATAATACATTCACAACTCGACATATACACAAAACTTCAAAAAAAATCAAAATTTTGTAATAGACTTATATACCTCAAAATTTTGTAACTCCTCCTGAGTTAATGTGCCTATTCTTTATCCAAAATTAGTTCTCCATAGATTTATCTTTTGCTAATACTTGTTGGCTTCAAAAATACTAACTGATACTCTTTATCTGATATAAACTTTATTTCTACTCTTTTGTTATTTGCTCCCCCTTTTTGTGTGCTCTCCCCCTTTGGATATCTCCTAGTTTTTTTTATCTCCCCCTTGCATATGTATCTCCCCCTCTATTCTTTATCTCCCCCTTTTTGACACTTATGTCAAAGGGTCTATACACTAATTGTGTATTTGTCTAAAAAGTTCTTGTGGAGTTCCATTATAATCTTTAGAGTAGCATCCCAGTTGTCTAATGCAACATCTAATGATTTTATTTGGATGGCTATCTCTACTACAAGGTGAACTAGTATGTCTAATGTTGAAAGATTTGGATCTTTCTTCATCAATGTCTCTACATAGTTGAGTTCCTTGTGGAGTATATCAATATGATGGGTAAGGGAGGCTTGAATGTTAGTCAACTTGGCTCTTATATTAGCCTCTTATGTTGTTAACACAACTAGTTGACTTTGTGTTTGAAGCAATGAATGGAAATGCTTCTCACTTTGAGCTAGATTCTTTGGTAATTACATACCTGATAGTTTCAAATTGTTCTCCAAACTCAAAATCTTATGGCATGTTTCCTATGTGAAGAGTGCAGTATCACACAATTTTGTGTATAGTGAGAATATGTTCTCAAGTACCTTCTTTGCCTCCTCAATTTTTGTGGCCAATTTAACTTGTGATAGTGCTATATCACCTATTTTTTTCTCATTGACTTTCCCTTGGAATTTCTTTTCATACCTTTCCATTAACTTTACATTGGCTTCTTGATCTTCATTATTCACTTGTTCCACAATTTTTTGAAATTGTTCTAATATTGGCTTAGATTCATCAAGTGTTTGCAAGCTAAAAGCATCTAAAAAGATATCTTTAATATCTTGTAATGCTTGCCTTTGTTTGTACTCTTTTCTAAGTATTTCCTATTGTTTCTTCTTTTCTAAGGCTTCTTGCATTATGCATGTTTGCTCTAGTGTCATGATTTTATAGTCATATTTTGGTATCACTATTTCTTCATCTAAAATTTCATCTCCATAGTGAAATACCTTGGCAACCTTAGATGAGCTAGAGCCTGGTGTTGAAATCTGAAGTATTGCATCAATGCTAGATCTCTAAAGGACTTTTGTTGGAGTGCCAGATTTTGGTAAATTTACAAATGTTTGTATGGCTTCTTGCTCCTTCTCCTTTGGTATGTCCTTTTCTTCACTCTTGTCTTCATCAATCATTAATATCTGACCTGCTCCTTGTATTTTTGTTTTAGGTACAGATACCTTTGCCTATCTTGTTTGTGCTTCTAAAGCCTTCTCTTCCTCAACAATATGAGTTTGATGTTCAACCATGTCAAATTTTTTAGTAGTGTTAACCTTTGCAAATATATCATCTGATATTTGCACTAGAGGTTGAGCACTATGAGCTAGAGGGATGATAGAAGGTGGTTCTTGTGGATTCACCTTATCCCTTGTTATATCGACTATTGCCTTTTGAAGCTCTTCAAAACTAACCAATACAAGATTCTCACACAACCTGGCTTATAGTGTGGATTGGTCAAAGATTTTCTTTAGATCTTCTATAGTTAAATGGTTGATGTTCTGAGGTGATTTGTGAGCAACATCCTTTACTATTATGGTTTCTGTAGGTGTGCTTATATCATGTGGAGGGCTCATGGCTGGCATTTGTGTGTCTTCCACATTTTTTTCTTCTTGCTACTTTTCAACTATTTCCATTTCATCCTTTTGTGTCTCCTCCACATTGGTCTCTTTTTCTTTTTTTGGCTCCTCTTCCTTTTCTTCCTCTCCTTCTCCATTATTTCTTCCCTCAAAGGGATCCTCTTCTCCTACTTTGACAAATGTCAACCCATATATCAATCTCCACATTTGAGCGGATTTCTTTACAACATCTTCAATGTTGTTCTAAAGTATGTAGAATGTCCTATATTTGGGTGCAAATCTACTACCATATTTCTTATTTTCTTTGATAATTTTCCCCTTTATTTGGTCAAGCATCACTTGGGTTAGGGTTGATTCCCTTATTTTCTTTTCAAGGTTTAAGCAATAATGCCACTTATTTTCTACAAGGGTGTATAACTCCTTGGGCATTGTGTTGTCTAATTCAAGTGGAGTATTCTTGAACTTAGACATCATGGCATATACTAACTCTTCTACCTTATTTTTCTCTTCTCTAGAAAGTTTACCAAAATCAATGTTCTTTAATCCTGTTATAGTTACATTATCTTTGATATTTTCACAAATATTCTCAAGATCAGATTTAGGTGCATGACTTACCACCCTAAACTAACTTGTATCTTCAGATTACGTCTTTTCATCATCTATTTTTGGTTGTGCAACATACTTTATCCTTTGTTTCTTCTACACTTCGCTATTCTATTCAGTTGCTTGTGTTTTCTCTTTTGCCTACTCTTTGGCCTTCTGAGCAGTGGCCCTTGTACTAGCCCTTGTTGTTGGAGCAGTTGGCTTTGTTGTGCTTGGCTTCGTAGCCTTCTTTGCCTTTGGTTTGGCTACAGGTTGTGCCTTAACCTTTCTCTTCTTAGGTTCTGGCTTTACTGGTGCTTCCTTAGCTTCTTCTTCCTCTGCACCTTCTTCTTCTTGGTCTTCAACCATGCCTTGGGTTAAAGCTAAAGGTTCTTGAACTTGCACCTCTTCTTCCTCTTCATCTTATTCATCATCTTCTTGTTCATCATCACCTACGCCTTCTCCAAGATTTACCTTCATTTTCATTATCATTTTATCCTTCATTTTCAAGGTAGATGTTGTCTTTAGTTCCATCTCAACCTTTGACTTCACAACATCATAATTGCCAAATATTTTAGCACTTTTGTCAATTTCTTCAACAAGAAGTGTAGTGATGGCAGTTGAGGCTTCATCAACATTTATTTCATAGCCTAGGGGCCTTAGCCATCTAACCCTAGGTATTGCAGCCTGAATATATGTGTAATCAATATCAACAAAGAAACAAATGTTATTGTAATATTTCTCAACTAGGGAAATAGGAATCCTTAACCTCTACTTCATAGATTTCTTAAAATCTTCAAAATAGCATGTCATAATTGACTTAAAATTGTCTCCCATTTTCTCAACATATTCATTAATTTGAATAGCAGCTGACCTATTTGTCTTCTATCCTATTTTGCCAAAATATTGAAACTCATTTTGTAGATAGAAGAACATACATGCAAGTATTGATCCAAACTTGCATTGAGTACTCCTTAACCTTCTAATAGCTCCAAGATTTTCATTTATTAGTTGGAGTTGAAGTTCTGCAAAATCATAGTTGTGATCTTTCTTCAGAATCTTATATACAACATCCACTACTATGCAGGGCACATTGTTTGACCTACTTGATTGATACAATTTGTGAGATAGAACTCTAACATCAAAATCAAGCAAAGGGTTTGTAATGGTGTCAATTGTCATACTACGCTTGTTCCACTTTGCACCTATTTTTTTCTCTATGGCCTCTTTGGAGTCACTTCTCTATCTCTTGGGCCAATCTAGGGTTGGATAACTAGTAACTCTATGGACAACTCTCTTTGAAATTTTAATGGGTCCAGCCTCTAACAAAAAAATTCCATCATGTATTCTGCTCAAACTATTTTGATCCACTCTGTTTTAAAAATTGTAGGAAAATCTAGGGCACAAGTTAAACCCTTTCTCTCCACAATCTTGAATTCCTCCTTCAAGACTCCATTTTCACATAGTTTTTCATATGCTTGTCTTATTTCCATGTCTCCTATGGCTCCTACCTTTCTTTTATAGCACTTCCTCACATCTTGAACCATTATAACCTTAGGTGGGATCATGGATAATGGTCCTACTGGGTCATTCTTGTAGGCAACTTTTGGTTAGCCTTAAAATCTGATTGTTTAACCTCATTGCTGACTAATTGAACTTCAAAAGTTTCCTTCTCCTTCACAATTTTTGAACTAGACACTATTTTGAAAAACTAGGGTTTAACGAGTATAAAATTGAGTAGCTCAAAAAATGAAGAATACCTCTAAAATTGATGAACTAGTGCTTGATCTTTGCTATAATTCATGCAAACACTTCAAATTGGTTTGTAGATCACTTCTTCACTTTTCTCACTCTTGCTTTGGGTTTGTAATGATGAAAAATAGGTGAAAATCAACCATATACCCTTCAAAACTCTGTAATAAATGCTTAGTTGTGTGCAATTGTAGAACTTAGCTTCAATGTGATTTCTATTTTACTTAGCATCTGTTGATTTTATCTCCACTAGGTAGGTACTGTTGACTCGGCTCCAACTAACTTTGACTATCAACTCAACACACACTAATATTTACTCAACATCTAAAGTGGACCTTTTATACTTGGCAAAAATGTGAGAACTTGAAGATTTGGCCTTGGACTTTCCTCATTATCTTGCATCTTTATTCATGTTGATCTATCTTTTTCAATACTACTATTTCTTAGAACTAATGTATGATGAAACATTTTAAATATTAGTCCCACATACCTTCTTTGCTTAGTTCAATGAAGTGTGACCACATGACCCATTAGGTGAAGTGACCCCTTCTCCATTTGATGTACTCCCAACATCTTTCTTTTTCTATGTCTTGTTCATTTTGTTCCTAATGTGCTCAATATCTATCTTGCCTTTATCTTTATCAAATTCAAAACTTGGTGTCTTAAACCTAGTTGGACAATGCTTGCTGAGGTGACAAGTCTTGTAATAGCTAAAACATGTGGTTTGACTCAACCATCTCTTGTAGTTACCACTGAATTGTGTTCTAATGCAATTCTCAGGGATATGCCCATAATCCTAACAATAGTGATAGCTATATCTTGTATTGTAGTCCTAGTTGTAGGAGTTTTCATAGCTTCTCACCTTTGTTGGCTTGCCTAATGACCATGTGGACTTGGATTTGCATTCAAAGGCTCTATGTCCATTTTTCTAACAATTGTAGCAATGTCCTTCGAATTTTGGTGCATTCATGGTTTTGGTTCTGCATTCATGTGCTTGATGACCTTGTTTGTTGCACTTGTGACAATGAGTCATATTCTTTGGCTTAGCATTCTGACTTGCATTCTTACTCCTACAAATATTAGTTTTATGTTCATTTCTTACCACAATGATGACAAGTAAGTTTAGAGTTCTTACCTTTATTGTTCCTTTTCTCAGTAGCTTTAGATGATTCTCCTTCTTTAATGCTTATGTAGCCCAATCCTAATGTATCTTTACTAGATCTAGGGGATTTCAATAGTTTCTCAAAGTACTTGATGGCTTCATTTGGCTTGTTGAAACTTTAAAAAAAAATCTTTTCTCTTTTCAGGTCATTCTGCAATTGTTCATTTTGCAACTTCAAAGTGGTAATTTCAATGTCCTTGACATTCAACTGATGATGAGCATTTTGGCTTAAGGTTTCCAATTGCATATTTGAGATCCTGGATAGCTCTGCTAACTTTTCCTCCAATCTATTTGCCAAAATTCTTTTGTCTTCTTCCATCATGACCTTGTCTTCTATTGTTTTCTTCGTTTGTTCAGTCACCTCACATAGTAGTATGGCTTGTAATTCTTGTTCTAACTTGAGATTTCTAATCTCTTCAGCTTGTGCTATGTTCTTCTCCATCAAATGTGCAATCGTTGCATCGAATTCACTAGAATTACCATCTGCAAATAAATTTGTGGTGTCAATATCTTTGTATTGTGTGTCATTTTCTACTATAGTAATCTCTTTCCTTCTCTTTAGGGAACTCTTCAAAGCATCTCTTGCTTCATTTAGTTGTTTTACTATGAGATGTATCTCAATCTTCTAGTTTTTAGTGGTCTTTTCCAACTTGTGGACTTCCATTTCAAGATATTTTCTCCAAGTTTTAAAGCTTATCCTCATAAGAACTCAGTTCTGATACCAATTGTTGGAATTACAAATGGGAAACATACACTTCTAAGAAGGGGGGGTGGTGAATTAGAAGTTCAAACTTTAGCACTTAAAATTCTTATACCATTCATTAGATGCATGTAATAAACTGAAATTAAATGTGAAGCAAATGCATCAAAACATATAAACATACACACACTTGACACCTTATATGATTACCCAAAAACCCTCCAAATGACAAGGTAAAACTTGGGTGGGGATGACACCCACAATTCTTCACTATTGTAGCAATAAAGTGTCCCCTATTAGGGCTACAATAAGTTGACCATAAAACATGGTATACCCTGTAAAAGGCATGTCCTATTAAAGGCTTACAAGAGACTATTAAATCTCACCCTGTTAAAGGATTTTAACACCATGTTAGAAGTGTGCCAAGGACTTTAGAACATTCATTTGGAATGTCACCCTGTTAAAGTATTTTACAATTACTATTAAGTCAACCTTACTCTAAAGGATTTCACTCTACTATTATAGTTGTTAGAAAGTAATAGTAGAATGTTTGATCTAATGACTTACAACTTTAACTTGTTTATTTCAGATCACCATTCTATCCTTCTTAATCCTTTCTGATCTAATTTTCCAATGTTGAGTCTTTGATCCTCTGTTCTATAAACTAATTCTACAATTCTTTCACTCTACTAAGTCACCTTGAATGCTTTGTGATCAATTCACCCCTTTTCTTTTCTTCCTTCTACTCTTCACTCATGTGCATACCTTCATACATACATACTGAATTATGAGGCTTCTTCTTCCTTATAAATATTTTTTGGTGGCTTAGGGTTAAGTATAAATCTATGACTGAGATTCATTCATTTTGTCACTTAATCCCTTCCAATTTTCTAATTGGTTGCATGTTGATTGCATAGGGAATCCAAATAGATTTGTCCTTATCTTCAAAGCTTCGATATTTATCCATAAGTCAGCATAAAAATGGTTTACATAGTTATTTGTGCCATCACAAACAACTAGATTTAATCTATGCTTCTTGGCACTTGATAATACTGATGCTCGACACATATTGTATTTCTATTTTAGGCTCGGCACCTGAATTGCTCAACATCAACTACTTGCTCAGCACTTGAATCACTCAGCATGGTCTATCTACTCGGTACTTGAGTGACTCGGCACATAAGTGACTCGACACTCATTCCAACTCAACATCTATACATATTATACTCGACATGTATTACTAGCTTAGCATGAACTTAGTAAGTATCTTAAGTGTGTTGACACTCAATTGTCAAAACCAATCTAAGATCAACAAACCAAACATCAAAGTATCACTAGGCAGAGATCCAAGGCAATAGATCTTACAATTGTTGAGCCATTGAAGAAAGGAATTGTAAAGATCACAAAGAAAATTAAGGGTAAAAGTCCTAGAAAGAGGACATTAGATGCAATAGGGGTCGAGCAAAACCAACAAAAGAAGAAACCAAGAAGAAAGTTGGTAGTCAAGCCTGATGATGATGAGTAAGATGAGGTTGAAAGAACCGTATACTTAATGCAATTATAATAGGCCACTTGTCAAAATGGACAAAAGTGGACTTTTGATTTTGCTGGTTACAACAACAAATATGAAGCTATATTAGACTCAACAAGAAAAGACACAAGACCTCTCAGGGATCTAATTAATTACGAGTGTCAATAGGCTAAAATGAGACCAAATCCTAAAAGTACTATGTCTACTTGGAACTACTCCAAACTAATACCAGATCTAGAGTGTAGACAAAAAATCATGCACTCTCAAAGAAAATAACACCTGAATATTTGTCTAGATGAGCCTGAACTAAGCCTTTAAAGTTGAAAAAATTGGGATTTGTGAGCTGCAGAAAAATTTAGGAATAGAGATCTCAAACATCCTGCACCAATGTGTGATCATGAAATTCTACCCCAAAACAAACAAAAAATGCTCAGAAAAAGGAGTCTATATGAGGGAGATATTGTTGTTTGAAAATCACCTCTATAATTATTTTTCCTGAATTGACTCTAGATATCACCTCAGATGTCCAATTTTGATGAAACAAAAGTCAATTTGGGGGTTTTTTGACCTGCTAAATATGATGCCAATATCTGATTGCAGATCTAAAAATCAATTGCACAAATTTGAAGAGATCATACCAATTTTGCAAATTAGGCCTTCGGGTTCTAGTTTACAAAAAAAATTTGCCTAAATTTTGACTATGGCCTAGGGTAGGCAAATTTATAGTCAAAATTCACTGGATCAATGCTCCAAATGTAATGATGAGGTCCGCTTTAGCTCTAGATGTTCCCAATAGCTGCAGATATTTCGAATCTAAATCATGTTCCTCCAAGAGGTGAAGCAAAAATGGTCTCTAATGGCTATAAAATGATGCTCCTATCTCTCTAATACCATATAAGAATTTGGTATAGCTATGATACCATGAAGAATTTACCTTAGGGCAAAATAACGCCAAGATCAAGAAGCACAAGACCAACACAATATGGACCAAATAATGTATGATCATAAAAATATTAGAATGAATAACTGATTATCTTTAGATATCAGATTATTCAATAATTGATAATTGAATTGATGTATTGATGTACAAGTACACTAGGAGTGCTTGTATATAAAGGCCTCTAGAATTCTTCTAGAATGTCTAGGAGTTAGCAATATGATAAGGCTCACAACTAAGCACATGTCCAACAAGAGTGGATTATCCTCCATTAAGCATAGGAGTTAGTGTGATGATGAGAGGATAAGCCTACATAGGTGTGTTATGTAAAATTATGTTGTAGACACCATGTGCTTAATTAAGAGTGCGAACAATTGTGTTGTCTACATGACAACTCAGTTGATTATGCAAACTCCAGTACTGTAGACACCATGTGCTAAAATAGAGTTGCTAACTCTTATGTTGTCAACAAGACAACTCATATGAGTATGCATACTCCTAGGTGTCTAACCTAATAAATAATAAAATAATGCATATATCCTAAGTAAACTTAAGTAAAGTGTAAATAATAATTATTTACACTAACAAGTTTGATGAGTTGAGTCAACTCCAACTTGTGCCAAGGAAAGAGCCTCAAGATATTGATAAGGTAAACTTGAGAAGTTCAATAGGATTAACATGATTTAAGTATATTAAATATGAAACTTGAGAAAGGGTAGATAAAGAGAAAGTAGAACAAGTTGTTATTGACATAATGGTGAATGTCAAGTATACACCAATTAAGCTAGGCCAAGGATTACCAGAAGAATTGTATAATAAGATAGATGCAACATGGAAATGAGCTTTAACTACTGAAAAATAGATGAGAGAGGCTACAATATCCTAGTTTATTCCTTATTTAGGAAAACAACACATGTTAATAGCCATGAAGGATTATGCTAAGATGTTTGCGCCAAAAAGAAGGGAATACAAGATTTTGGGAAATAAAATTTAAGAAGTTGTATAGGAGAGTAATATTGTATGGAAGAAAGTTTTTGGTCTTATACATGTAGATGAGGAGAAATAAGATAAGGAAGAAAGGGATGCAAGAGAATTTGAGTTAGACAATAAGGAAGACATCTATTATGATGTCAAGCAATTGGTTGAAATAATTCATAAGATGGATAAGGAGAGTGAGAAGTAGACAAAAGTAGTCACTATTGAAGATGAAAATATAGAGATTTTAGTGCCAAATGTGACTATAGAGAGTGAGAAGTAGACAACAGTAGTCACCGTTGAAGTTGAAAATCCAAAGAATTCAATGCCAAATGTGACTACTAGTGATCAAGAGTAAAAAAGGATTGTGTTTATTGAGTAAGAAAAGGAGCAAGCTCCTAATCAATTAAAGGTGCATCGATGGACATCAATCTAATGATTATGTAGATCTAGGAATATCCAAAGATTAGTCAACAACAACAATCTCAATAGATAATAGTTAGTCTAATTGATAAATCTATAGTTGTTGTTGATACTAATGTGTAAATATCATAAGAAGCAAGAGGTTATATTGTTGTTGTCGAGCAATAGAGTGGGCCATAAAATGAAGGAAAAGATCAGATAGATTCTACCAGAAAGGGAATTCAAGAAGAAAATAAGGAGAAAGAGAGCCAAAATTCAAATGTAAAGCAATCTACTATTGGCAGTGAGAGGCCAAATATTTGAGGACCTCAGATTGAGGGAGCAAAGCAAATAGTTTAGCCAAGTTCAAATATTGAATTCACATCAACCAAGGAGAAGAGATTAGGAGATGAGACAAAAGGTGTTGAGGGTACACAAGAAATTATTCAAAGACTGAGTCTAGAGCTACAAACACAAAGCTTGCAAGTATCCATGCTGAGCTCTAACACTCCAAGTAAAATGACTAAGAGGAACAAAGTCTAGTCCCCTATTTCATTTCATGATAATCCTATTATACTTGAAGAGGATATAGTTATACCAGATTGGCACCAGTAGAAACAAGCACAAAATAGGTGTTATATGATATGAAAGATATATTTCTTAGTTCTTTTATTATTGATAATTTGGATGAGAATTTTTCTATTGTTGAGTAGTTGATTAAACTTGTAGAGAAAATAAATGACCTTGATGTTGATGCAAATGAAAAATTGATGCAATGGTCAATAAAAAAAATTTGAAAAGAAAGTGATGGAAAAGGTAGAACCAAAAATTGATTTAAGATAGGTTGAGTTATCTAAACTTGTAACCAATTTGAAACAAGTTTCAAATAATGTAAATATAATGTTTAGAAAATTGTGTGATAGCTCAACTTACACAAAGGATATTAGAGAAAGGATGGACCAGCTAGAAATGGATTTGTAGTGCAATGCAAATGCACTAACCACATATGCCAGTTCTAGTGTTGTGCACTTATCCAAGGTAAATTTTCAATAGGAAAGGCTTACAGAGTTGACTGTTGATTATAAAGTGATTAAAGAAAAATTGATTTCAATTCAATACATGATGAAACCTCACCTTGAGGAGATGCAATTTCATTTGAAGTGTTGGGAGTCAAAATTGAAAGCCCTTATTTTGAGTACCATTGAAAAATCAAGTCTTATAAATGCTTTTTGATGCAAGTGTACCCGGCTATACTTTTGAGGCCTAAGAGGTTTTTAATGTTTCTAAAACTTTTCATTTAGTATATCCACTCGTCCCATGATGATAAATTACCATTCTGAGTCATTTTGTGAAGTCTCATTTTGAGTAATGTCCAATTCTGCATTTTTGCCTAAGTGTCAAATAGTGACAGGAGGTTGTGTTTGCAATTGAATATCTTGCATCCAATAATGTTTCATGATGCACCACTTTGGAAGTGTTTAGTGTCCATATCAGAGAACCTATGTTTCATATTTCAAGTCATTTTGAATCTTTTTAACTAGGTTTTGAATCCCTCAAAGTTGGTCATTTATTATTGTCATGCTAATGTGAATTGTTTAGAATTCTAAGAAGCCCTGTTTGACTTGTTATACCTTTGACCCAGTTGATTGAAATGATAAAATTTTCTTTTGAATTGTATTTTAGAGGTCATATACTTTCTATGTTTCAATTTTGAGCTTATGACAAATCCATTTGATTAGTTCTCAAACACGATTCCAAATGCAATTTATAACTTTTACTAGTGTCAAAAAAAGTAGAGTTATTGGAACCCCTATTTGGGATGTTATAAATTGAGATCTATGATAGGTGAGATCAAATGGAGTGTACCACTATGTTCTCCTTTAAAATTACTTCAAGTATGCTAATTTTCAAGTCTTGATGAATCCGTCTACACACTTTCCCAAGTTCATTCTGTTTGCAAAAAATGTTTTTCTGCCATTGTTTCCAAGATACAAATTTTGAGCAACTCACTTTAACCGCTCGCCATGTTTACCCTATTATTTTTCATGAGCTCAAATCATAGATTCATACTCTCCTCGTGAAAATGAACCAATGCCCCAGTTTTTGTTTTCCTAAGTGTCTGTTTACCTAGTTTATGAAGCCAAAACAAAACATGGTTTGTTGTTTTCTAACATATTTTCTTGCAGGTAGTTCTGAGAGGGCAACTTTGATAGTTAATATATTTTGACTGTGAATTTTTCGTGAGACAAGATTTGACAAGGTAAGAGATTGTGGAACAAAGAATTAGTTTTTATGGTTTCAAAGCTCAGTCAAGTGTTTGGATCAAATTTTAAACCTAGTTAAAGGACTTCTTGGCATGAAACTGGCAGTTTGCAAGAAAGGATAAATACCATTTTTAAAAGGTGTGATAGTGATTGAATTTTGATCAAACTAGCACCAGATGACTAATGGATTAGTTTAAAAGTTTGGTTGTTTGAAAATGATTTTTTTTTAGCCAAACCCACTTTTGGGCCTGACTGATAGCTTTTGATTGATGAGGTATGGATTTGGGGAATAGTGGATGTTTTTGAAAGGAAAGAGTTGTGATTTTTTAAATCATGTGCACAATTGGCATTAAGAGAAAGTATTTGAAGTGTGACACATATGGTTATTGCAGACTTGTCGTTAATCATTTCAAGGCTAATGTTAAGAAGTTTTTCTTACTAAGTCACTTTGTTCCAAGTTTCTCAACCCGATGTTTTAAAATATAGGTGATAAGAGGAATTTTGCTTCTACTTTTCATAGTTTATCAGATATTCTCATTCTTGGGAAGAGTGGAAATGAAGATAGTTCATCTAAAATATGATCTTTAAAAGATATTGGATAGGGTAGGGTTGGTGCTAACTCTTATGCCAGGTGCAACGGAGTAGCTTTGGTTAGGTCTCATATTCCATTGTTAAAAGTTCTTCTTATGAACTACAAAGTAAAGTCTCTGTAGTTTTAAAACCAAAGGTTATAAAAAAGAAAAGTTATACAATATAAGAAGGATCCATAGGATTAAGAAGAGGCATCCACATATCTTGAGCAGCAACATGTGGGAGAGAGAAAGACAAATAATTCATTGACCCAGCTGTGAACAAACTATAATGTACCTGATCTTTTATTTTCCTAGACTAACATCAAGTTGAATTCTAAAGTATAGGAGCAAAGAGGATGCAACTCTTGAGAGAATTAAACTCATGTCATATTGGATCGACTCTTAGAACATCGCCTTGTTATTAATTTATCTCTAATTAAGATTTGAGTTCTCTGATACAATGTAACAAGTAGTCTCTTGATATTGCAAAATGGTTGGATCAGTCAAGCATGCTACCGAGTTATACGGGGAAATAAATCTCTCCTCATACCTGTCATCCACCATTCTTTCATCTCTTCATCCAATTAGTTTGTTAAATAGGCACACTTGTGACATGTATCCCAAGTAGAGAGATTTTTTTTCTCTGTATAAGCTTCCAACATTTGTGGCAATGGCAAAGAGGAGATCTCCACATTAAAGGCTCAAGGTGCAGCTTATGAGAAGAGCAGGCAATGGCTAAGCGAGAAAGCTTCAAACCAAGGAGGAAGCCATCACAACTTGGAAATGAAGTACCCTTAGTAGGGGAGAGCTTCATAAGCATGAAGTGGCATTCCAGAAGCAGAAGCCATAGTTTTGAAGAGGTAGCACCCTCTTAGCTAAGTCAACCTTCCAAAATCCACCAGTGAAGTATATAGTAGTCATAGTTTGGGAGGTGTTAAGCTTAGTAAGGAAGCCATTGGTTTTTTCTTAAAATAATGATACACAAAGTGTTGTGATAGGGGAGCCGTCTTGAGGAGCATCCATGTAGAGAAGACTTACAGGGGCTAGAACCAAAGGAAATCTGCAAGACAAAATAGAGCAACCAATCATGAGGACTAAGAAGCTGTGGGAGTTGGAGATTAAGAGGAGGCGGCAACAGATTTGGAGGTGTCATGAAAAGAGGTAGAGGTTGTTGTATTTAATGTGCTTCAATGGGAAAGAACGCTAAAAGAAATTGTTACAAACAAGCAAAGGGCATCCACAGTCACAAAGGAGAGATTGGAGGATGAATCAGGAAGAGGAGGCATTAGCTATTCTAGGCGGTAATTTTAGAAGATTCAACCATAAAACATACCCCATGTAGGAGGGAGTTTCACCAAAGGCAAGCACAGAAGGGAGATATTTCAAAGACAAAGTCCCATTTGCATTGATACTTGGCCTTCCTGATGACTTAGTAATAGCTTGCTTAATCTGTGTCCCTCGTGTTGAACACAGAACTCTTTGCCTTGCCCACAAACAATAGGCATCGCCATAGACAAGGGAAAATGGTTTAAAAAAATTATCCCACATTCATTGGGATGTGGTTCTTTTAAATTCTTAAAACCTAAACCACTCACTACCACTAAATGTCTTGAGACGCCACCCTTTTGGGAAGCAGCTAAGCTCATGTGGTGGGGCCCACCATGGATGGCTAGCTGGCACAAAGGCAAAGTAGATTTTGAATGCTAAACATGTGCTAGATAAGTGATGACATCAACCCACATGTCATAGTGGACACGTGGTGCCATGGCACTTCCTCGCTTTGCGAAGATGCATGAGGTTTAGCCGAAGTGGGCAAGTGCCAAGTTGACATGTGGAAATGGGTCCAGTTAGCATGGTGACATCACAGACATAAGTAAGGTGCTAACTAGGCAAATAGGTGGGCCAATCAAGTGCTACCACATGGCAACTTGGTCAAAGGTTGACTCGAATTTCAAGGGTGAGGGAAAATAAATGATAAAAAATGATTTTTTAAAATGATTTTTTCCAAATGGCACATACATCATTTTTTAAATTGAAAAGTGGATATACTCTAAAGTGTAAACTTTAGGATATTTTAAATTTTTTGAAAAATGAGTTTTAAACTATAGAAGCAATGCTAGGGGTACATTTTTCAAAATGGTATTCAGGGAGTTTCTGATAGGCCAAATATGGACTCCAATATACTTTTGGAACCAAGAGGAGATGAATTTTCCAAATATAAAGTCAAAATTTGAACAAATGTTCAGTGGTTCAGTCTATAAGTAAATTTGTAATTTCTAGGGCATTCTTAGCAAAATGGGCAGAATCCATCATTGAGCATCAAATTTGGTTTGGGGATAGATATTTGAAGTTTTTTGAAGCCAAATTGATTCTAAAAATGTTCATCTTGCCTATTGAGGTCATTTAACTAATTTTTTTCTATTTTTACTTTGAGTTCAAATTTGGCATCAAAATCAGTTATGTCTTTCCCTCAGATATCTGAGATATTTTATGCTTTTGGAAGGCAAAATGATGGAGGATTTGATATGCAGTTATAGAGAGAGATTAGAGAGATGCTTTTAACTTCTTGAGGAGGTTTTCCAAGTGGACACATGTCAGATGCAGAACAGATCTGGGAATTCATTCCTCCTATATCATTCTCTTTCTTTCTCCATTGTTGTTGTTGGCAGTTTTCTCTGTGATATCAGCAAGGTTCCAGTGTTCTACTGTGAGACCAGGGTATTGTTGGTTTTACTTCCTCACTAATTGAGCAAAGCTCTAGTAGTGAAGGCCACACATCCACTCTTGTGCAATTTTCATTTTCATTTTATGTCTTGTTTTTTTGAGATAAATGGAAATTGATGACAGATCAAGTAATATATCTTGAGTTTCATTTAGTTTAACCAATTGATGTATTCAGTCATTCCAAGGATGAATACAAAGCGGATTTACAATGAATTATCTACGTTCTCTTATTCTGTCTCCTAATTCTTCGTATGCTATTAACTTTGTAATTGAATGAATAAGGCTCATTTGATTTAAGACATCTTGGATGAGTTGTGTATCAAATCTGTTGTTGCTTTTGATTCAAGGAGTTAAGTAAATTCTTTAATAATCTGATAGGGTTTCTGGGTGTATGAAGGGGATGCTAGTAAGAATGGAATTTGGGGATTTAAATTGATAAACTTAATTGTAAGGCAATCAAGTTAGATCATCCTACTAGTAGTGACTCTATGTTTCAATGGATAAGGCACTAATCATTAAATCAGATGCAAGCTGAGGTGAAGGTTATTTGCACAAATCATTTTGATCAAATAAATTCAGTATTTCACGTTTTGTAGTCTCACTTAGCTTGTGGATTCATAGGTTATGATTTGTAGCTATCTCATTCCTATGTTATTGCATAAGTATTAGAAGATAAAAGGGTTTCGTATGCTTTTAATAGGTTTAGATTATACGTTTAATTGCACTGGTACCATATATTAGAGCCTCGTGGTTAACCCACCTAGGTTTTGCAGAGCCTAAAGTGAAGAAGGAGCTATGCCTTATAGTTGGCCCAAGATTGCAGTCAAATGCATTTGTCATAGGAATTTGATGGACTTAGATGTATTGGTAAGATTTCTTGGTTAATTTCAAAACTGTTAAATCAAGAGCCAACATGAAGAATGCAAAGGAGTTAGTCCATGTTGATCCAAATTTGTCATTTATTGACAATTTAGTGGATCTTGCAGTAAAAATGGAGGTAGATATTGATATAGGAGCATCTATCAAAAAGGAAAAATAAAAGGATCCATAAAGATGAATTTTTGAATATTTTAAATATATTTTCAATCCATTTGAGTCAATATGTAAGGCTAAATAAAGTCATTTGTAGTAGATTGTTAAAGTTGTCTAGAATGGTCAAGTTATGTAAATAAACCCATGGAAGGGTAAAATGTCATAAAATATAATTTTTACTCTACTTTGTTATGTTAGTAAGGATTTTATAAATTTTAGAGGTCATTTTTAGAAAAGTACAAAAGTTGTCAAATATGTAATAAGATATTGTCATAAAATGCGACAATATGAAAACGTTGATGCAACGGTGAAGGTCAAGAGTTATAGGAGGTTGACAATAGATTAAAGGAATTAAAAAGGCATGAAAATTTCATATATTGGTCATTGTTTTTAGAATGTAATGGCTGGAGAAGCTGAAAGAAGAAGTGAAATAAAGAGAAGTTTATTTTTGTGAATTTTATGATAAATTTCTGAGTTATTTCTCCAAAAATTTGACTTTTGTTTGTATTGGTACTATAAAATATGAATATAGATCCATATCTTATATTTGAGGAAAGATATTTGAGTTAGATTTATTTTGGTTTTTGTTTGATCAAATTTTATCATGATTTGAGAAAGTTATGGTGATTTTAGTGTAGACTGGTCAGAATCTGATTTTATGTAAACAAATTTGAGAAAAGTTTAACACCTTTTATTCTACTAATTAGATTGAGCTATAAATTGGGGAAAACATGTTTCACTCATATTAAATATCACAAAAGAAATTCTCAATATATATTCATTTCCAAAGTATATGAGTATATATGTAAGGTAGTTTGATGTTGTTCAAACTTATTAATTTGGTTGAAAATGTCCATTATTGAGCCTCTTGAGTTTTAATCCCAAAAGAGATGTTCCAAATGTGTCCCTCTACATTAGATATCTGAGCTATTGAATCCATAAGGACTAATTGAGATCATTTTGCAAATTCACAAATCATTTTCGGATAAGTTTGGTTTGGCATCCCCACCCCAAAAATCATAAGTGACAAAAACAAGGAGGAAATGAGAAGAAAACAAGGGGGATAGACTTGGAGTTTGAAATTTTGAAGTTTTGAACATGTATCTACTAAGTTAAGAGTCAAAACATATACAATGTATACCATGTTAAGGTACGGAATATATTCTAAGGGGGAGTACTTATGTTGCATTTTTGTAATGAACCATTTTCTTATCATGATGAAGTATTTTTGCCATTAATGTCAAAGGGGGAGATTTTTAATCCCTAAGTCATGTTGTCTATTAGTGTTAAACACTTAGTCATTCACAAGGTAGGATTATTCGATCATCATTGTGACCGAGTCATCCTATAAAGGCCAAACTAAGGAGTGGAGACTTATAAGTATTCCAAGTCCTAAGATGAGCAATAGTTATTGCCAGTGAACTAATGGTCACCAAGTACTCAAACGGATGCCAATTTTGTCAAGGATATTAGCAGGCATTGAGTGATACAAAGGTCAAGTTATTCATTTCATGGCGAACAAAGTTAAGGCTAAGGGACAACATGAAGAAATAATTTATGTTGAGCATTAGTGTGATGTAAGTGCTAAGTAATAGAGTTTAACATATTTTTTTGGAATGACATAAAATCTTATGTTAACCATTTTTATCAAGATGGAAGCATGTTTTAAAGATCAAGGAGGTAATCAAGGAGGTGATTATGCATTCAAAGGAATACCATTAATCCCTAGGTAAGGGAATCCACTAGTCAAAAAAATACAAGGACTAAGAAATAAAAGGATTGGTTCTAGATCATTGAATTGGATCTAGAAGGTTCACTCAAACATGTATTTAAGGAGGTTCTATGACCTAATTCAAATGCATGAGTGTATGGGTATGTGTGTGAGAAGATTATGATTGCATGCAAAGTTTTGGAGGTGAATTAGAGTAGACAGACTAAGTAGTGCAGAGAAGAGTTTTGAGCAGAGAGAGAGTGATATTCTATTGCATAGAAGAGATATATTATCAATCATTGAAGTGCTAACTAAAGGATCATGTATTGAACATTCTAACAAGTGTTTCAAGATTTAAATGTATTAATAAAGTAGCTTTAATAGGGTTATGTAAATCTCTTAATAGAGCATTCACTTAGTTATGATGTAAAAATCCTTTAACTAAGGTAGAACCTATTAGTTCATTTAGCCTTTAACGACATGGTAGATCACCAAAAGTGATCAAATCATTATAGCCTTAACATGCACAATTTTATTGCTATAGTAGTGAATATTTTTTGGATGTCATCCCCACCAGAGTTTTACCTTCACCTCGAAGGGTTTCTGCATTACCAAATCTATGTGTTAATGTGTTATGTGTTTATGAGTCTACATTCATGAAGTTATATGGTAGATGTGGTATTATGTTGATGTGAATTGTTACATTGATATGGGATTAATATTTAATTTAGATTTTATGTCGTGATATTAAATATGTTTCATGTTTGAAGTGAAAGAAGTTTTATAGATCCTGATTCCCCCCCCCCCCCTCTTAGTATCACACTTTCCCTATTAGATTTCTAACACAATTTTGGTTCTTTCTCCTAGGTACATAACACACTAGACATTATGTTCTTAGCAATAAACCATCGAAGACATTGCATTCCTCTAGGTTTTGGCCTCAAAATTGATTTATGCCTTTGTTGGAATGTTTTAGTGGAAAATTAGATCATGTTGTCAACCTAGATTATTTTTGAATCCTAAAATGTGTGTGATATATATACACATTGTATCTCTCCTCATTTTAGTAACAATGACAATAAAAAAAATAGTCAAGCAATTAAGAAAAGTCAATATTTGAAGATGACACAAGGAGGAATTTGAAAAGCTAGGGCTAGAGGCACACCTAAAAATCCAATCATGTCGCTGAGTAAACACAACAAAAGCAAAGAACATAGAGAAAAATGCCAAGAAGAGAAGGAACAACAAATACTTTATTAATTCATCAAATTTTCTGCATACATGCCCAACTGTGAGGCATTTTGAGTTATGGCCAACAAGATTTACAAAATTCTAGACATGTACTTTCCATAGATCATTCATTCTAACTCTTCTAGCTCCCTTGACTCTGCACTCCCTTAAGAATACCTAACCTAAACCTAAACACCCCTATTTATGCTTGCCAAAATGGATTACAGAAGATTCTAAATCTTTACATAAGAAAAGGTTGACCTCAAACTAAGTTGCACACATCCCAAGACAAGATCCTTACATTAAATTCATGACCCAAATTAAATACATAAGGTGGCTCAAACTAAGAACCAATCATAGACAAACTCGATCAAATAAGGAACCAAGCATCAACAACTCAATTAGGCTGACTCAACACACAAAAGAATGCTCGACCAACACTGGACAACTTTGGCACATAAAGGAATGCTCATCAAACATTGGGTAGAAATTGTAGCTTGACAAGCACTAGAGCTTGATAATGACTCCAACTTGACACTTATTGGTAGAATGAACAAAGATGACCAGGATGGCAAGGTGACCCAGGATGCTCCTACATCAGACAACCGGGTTTGAAAGAAATGATTCTCCTGAATCATTGAGATGTCACAACTAGAGATGAGTCCAACTTAGATTGAGAAATTCATGTAGCATCTTCCACTGGTACGTTTCCTCACTTCACCAAATATTCATAGTAATCTTTTCCTCTTATGCTCTTACCAATTCTCTTATTTAGTATCTATTCAATCTCTTCTATCTATTTCTTAGGATACTCATCTGGTACAACAACTTCATCATCTGACTCGTGATACTTATACAAATAAACAACATTAAATATGGGAGATATATTCATGTCATCAAACAACTCAACTTCATAAGCATTACCACTATCAAACCTCCTGAAGATTCTACAAGGACCAAACTTCTTCATTTTCAGCTTCATGTATGTCCTCATAGGAAATCTACCCTTCTTCAAATGAACCATCACCTCATCACCAACTTTAGAAAATGATATCTCTTATACTTATCAATATTCTCCTTATATTTTTTATTACTTTGTTCCAAATTCAACTTCACTTCCTCATGCAAATACTTCATAAAATTAGTAAATATTTCTCCTATAGCACTTCTTATTTCCTCGCCAACAACATCCCTCAAATATTATATATCTCTAGGCCACATTCCAATAACAATCTCAAAAGGTTTTTTTCTAGTACTCCTATTCACAAAATCATTCTATGCAAACTTAGCTTCTGCCAATACCATATCCCAATTACTCAGCTTATCTCCAACTAAAAATCTCAACAAATTACCCAAACTTCTATTCACAACTTGCGTATGTCCATTTGTCTATGGATGGAATGTAGAACTAAAATTCAACTCAGTATCCATGTTCTTCCATAGAGTCCTCTGAAAATAACCAACAAACTTGTTATCTCTATCAAAAATGATAGTTCTTGGTAATCCATGCAATCTAACAATCTATTTGAATAATATCTCAGAAACATGCATAACATTTGATATCTTCTTGCATGGTATGAAATGTGCCATCTTAGAAAATCTATCCACAACAACAAATATGGAATCATACCCTCTTGCTATCTTAGGTAATCCAAGAACAAAATCCAGACTTATGTCACTCCAAGGTTTCTCAGGAACATAAATAGGTGTATATAATCTAGTATTCTTACTTACTCCTTTCGCAATTTGACAAATTCTAGAACTCCTAACAAACTTATGAACATCCTTATACATATGTGGCCAATAATACTTATCCTTAATCCAAATCCATGTCATATCAATTCTAAAATTTCCAACCAACCTACTACAATGCTTTTCCTTAATCATATTAACTCTCATAGAACTTCTTGGTATACAAAAATGAATTCCTTTGAACAACATACCTTCCTGAATGAAATACTCATCATACCTACTTGGTTGATCTGATAGATTTGATGCTCTGCACTCTCTTCATGCCTTAGAAAAATCAAGGTTAGTATCATACAATTGTTGGTCTTAGATAGTTTTGACATTTGAGTGTCAACACACTTAACCGCTTTCTACATTGAAGCTGAGTACACTATGTATGTTGAGCCATAGTGTGTGTTGAGTCAGATTTCCAATAGGTGCTGAGCATTATATAAGTAACGAGTCATAGTTGATGTCAAGAAAGTTAGAATGCTTCATATGTCAAGCAAGTCAGAATGCTTCATATGCTGAGTGAGTCAAAACTATACATGTGTCGAGCAAGACAGAATGTAATAGGTGTCGAGCAAACTAGGATAGTGTATGTGTCGAGCACCAATAGTTCAATATGTGTCGAGTAACACAGAATCAACATATGAGTTTGTGCCCTCACAAACTCAGATGTAAACCATTTTTGGAGCTGACATAGAAGGATTTTGAAGGAGAAAAATGATAAGAATGAATCTTTTACATTTCCTATGCGATCAGCATGCAACCAATCAGAAAAATGGAGAGGGCATGCAACCAATGAGAAAAATGCAAGGAATAAGCAGGAACTTAAGATTCAATATGGACCGTAGATCCATACCTAACCCTAAGTCTTGACAATCTTTAAAAGGAGGTTGAAAACCCCATTGCATGCGTCGAAGAGAACATTGTATGGGAAAACTATAGTGAAATTTAGTGTGAAGTAAGAAAGACTTAGAGGAATGGAGTAGCAATTACATATCCAGTTAATCAGAATAGAACAAGGGATAAGAATAGAGATCAAATCAAGCAAGGGTTACATCAGAGAAAGCTGATCAAGTGCCTGAGTCCAACAATTAAAGATTGTATACGATCAAGTTAATTGTTCTAATACTTTCTTTCCATTGTATTAGATGTTGGAAATCCTATATTGATAGGTTAGCTTAACAACTAGGTGGGAGAACCTTTAGAGAAGGTAATTGAAAATCCTATTGAATTAGGTGGGTTTAATAGCCTATTGTAAATCCTTTAATAGGGTGACATTTCATGTAAAGTGTTTGTAAATCCTCTAACTAGGTCAATATTGACATAGTGTAAAGTCTTTAACAGGGCAGACCATCAGAAGTGGTCAAACAATTATTGCTACAATAATTTTTGTGGGTATCATCCCCACCCCAATTTTACCTTCTTATTCCTAGAGGGTTTCTGGGTTACCAAATCTGGTGTTATGTGCATGTGTTTTCTTTATGTTTACTTAATATGTTTACATGCATGCATCTTATTTTCAGTTATTTGATTTAAAAAGATTAGAAAAGGTTAAAAGTGAGATACTTCTTATTCACTCCCCCTCTCAGAAGTACTCTTCCCATTTTGAACATTCCAACAATTGGTATTAGAGCTTAGGTTCTCATAAGGAGAAGCCTAATAGCTTAGAGAAAAGGTCAAAAGATGGAAGTCTTCAAACTTGGGAAGATCATAGAAAATCAGGTGATTGATGTACACCTTGCTCTACACAAAGTGGAAGAAGCTAGAGAAGAATTGAGAAAGTCCTTAAAAAGAAGGAAGGATATAGCCATAGCTAAAAATGACATACACTGCAAGGAGATTGATACCACACAAGTATTTTCCAATGGAGATTCCAAGGAATTTGATGCAACAATAGTAGAACTAATAGAGAAAAATAGAGCACAAGTTGAAGAAATCAGATTGCTCAAGCTTGAACAAGAGTCACAAGACATAATGCTTTGTGAAGTGATTGAACAAAAGAAGAGAGCCATTGAAGACAAGGTCATAATAGAAGATGACAAGAGAAATCTCACCAATAGACTGGAAGAGAAGACAATTGAGTTTGAAAGGATCTCAAACATGCAGCTAGACACCTTAAGCCAGATGATGAATGGTCATCATGAGCTAAACATGAAGGACATTGAGATTTCCACCTTGAGAATGCAAAATGAGAAATTGCATAATGAATTGAAAAGAGAGAAGGATATAGCAGAAAGCTTCAACAAACTCAATGAGGCTATCAAGTACTTTAAACACTACTGAAATCACCAGGGGCTAGTAATGATTTTTTAGGACTTGGTTACACTAGCACTGAACAAGGAGAATCATCCAAGACTGCAGAAGAAATGAGTAAAAAAGGTAAGAACACTAAACCTACTTGTCATTTATGTGGTTAAAAGGGACATACCTCTAATGTATGTAGGAGCAAGAATAGTCATTAGCATGATAAGCCTACAAATGCAAGCTTTTGTCACAAGTGCAAAAAACAAGGACATCAAACACATGAATGTAGAACCAAGACCATGAGGACACCAAGATTTGAAGATCATTGCTACAACTGCAAAAAGTATGGACATAGAGCATTTGAATGTAGATCAAAACCTATGTGGACACCTAATCAGCTTGCAAGAGGAAACAACCATGGTCATCACTACAACTAGAATTACAACACCAGGTATAGCTATCATTATTGTTAGGAGTATGGACACATTCCAGAAAATTGCATAAGGACACATTTTAGAGGAAATTATAGCAGATGGTTAAGTCAAACTACATGTTTCAGTGCTTGAAAACTAGTCATATCAGTAGGAACTGCCCAACAAAGTCAAAAGCACCCAAGATAGAAGTCAAAAAAAGAAAAGAGAAGGTTGATGTTGACCAAATAAGAGGACAAATGAACAAGACTTGGAAAAAGAAAGATGAGTGCAGCACATCAAATGGAGAGATCACTTCACCCAAGAGGTCAAGTGATCACATTTCATCCAACTAAGCAAAAATGAATGTATGGGACCGATATACAAAGTCATATCATATATCAATTCCAAGACAAAGAAGTATTGCAAGGAAAAAATATGCATGAGCAAAGATGCCAAGTCAAAATTTGAAGTTTTTGCAAAAACTATCAAACTGTCCTCAGATGTCGAGTAAAGCTCCAATGGATGCCAAGTTTCTAATAATGACTAAGCTGATAGTTCAAGCCAAGTGAAATAGAAATCTAGTGGAAGCCAAGTAAATGAAATACAATTGGAGCCAAGTCATGATGAAACCTTCAAGTGCCGAGTTTATAGCTGTATGCACTAAGCATTTAATGCTAGGTCTTTATAGGTTAAGGTTGAATTTTGTTCATTTTCATGCCATTCAAACAAAGAGCAAATACAAAAGGAGTGCAAGAGAAATCATACAACAACCTTGAAGCCATTTGCATCGATCTCGACAAGGATTTAGCATATATTTCAATGATCTAAGGTATTTATCAAGTGTCGAGCTACACAAAGTTAAAGTTTTTAATACATTTAAACCCTAGTTTGGTAGAATGGCTTCTAGTTCAAGAAACTCCAAAGGAAAAGAGAGTCATGAGGTTCAATTAGTCAACAACAAGGTCAAACAACCTGAGTTCAAACCTATCCCTGAAGTTGCCTACAAAATGACCCAGCCAACGCATTGTCTATCATTCCACCTAGGGTTGTCATGGTGCAAGATGTGAGAAAATGCTATAATTGCAAGATAGGTGCAGCAGGTGATCTAGAAATATTCCAAGCTTATGAAAAACTATGCAAGAACAAGATTCTGAAGGACGAATTTCAAATAGTTGAGAAAAAGGGTTTGACCAATGCCCTAGTTTACCCTATAGGATTCAAAACTGAATAGATATAGATTGTTTTGAGTAGAATTCACAATGGATGTTTATGGCTAGAAACAGGACCAGTAAAGATCACAAAAAGGATAGTGCATAGGGTTATAGGTTTCCCAACCCTAGATTGGCCTAAGACCCTGTGCAATGATTCCAAAGAAATCATTGAAAGGAATACTAGAGCCAAATGTAATAAGAGGGGTATGACTATTGATATTGTCACTGATCCTCTTCTAGATTTTGCTGTGAGAATAATATCCCACAAATTCTATCAATCTAATAGATTGAACAGTGTGCCATGTATAGCAATTGATGTAGCCTACAAACTAGTGAAGAAAGATCACACATATGATCTGTCAAAACTTATGTTGCAGCAAATTAATGAAAACCTTGGAGCAATAAGGATATCAAAAGGTGCTAAATGCAAATTTGGTTCAATTCTTATGTGTATATTCTTTTATGTTATGGAAGAGTTTACTTCTATGGGAAAGGTGAATTGGAACCCTAACAAAACTACAATTACACAAATCAATGAGTTCATTGATCAAATGGGTTACAATTTTGAGGCACAAATGACAAGTTACTTTGAAGATTTTAAGAAATCCATGAAGAAAAGGGTTAGAATACCAGTTTACTTAGTGGAAAAGCACATAAATGACATATGCTTCTCGGTTGACATTGACAACACCTACATCTAGGCAGCAATACCAAGAGTAAGATGGCTATGACCATTTGGATATGAACTTGATATAGATGAAGCCTCAGTAGCAATCATAGTATTGCTTGTAGAAGAAAATGATAAGATAGCTCCTCACTTTGGAACATATGATGTTGTCAAATCAAAGGTTGAAATTGAATTAAAGATAGCCACTATTATCAAGAAGAAAGATAAACTAGCAAAGAAGATAAAAAATAAATTTGGAGCAATTATTGAAGGAGAAACAAGTGGTGAAGAAGAAGAAGAAGAAGAAGTAGAAGGAGAAAGTGAAGAAGAAGAAGAAGAGCAAGGGCAAGGCCCAATGGAGTTGACCTAGGGTTTAGGAGAAGATAAGGAGGAAGGTGCCGAGGAAGAAGAAGCCAAGGAAGCACCTACACCTGCCGAGAAAAACAAGAGAAAGGCTAAAACTTAGCCTCCAGCTCAACCCAAACCCAAGAAGGTCACTAAGCCAGCTCCAGCAATAAGGGCTACTACAAGGGCATCCACACAAAAGGCCAAGGAA
Organism: Cupressus sempervirens; assembly: GCA_028749045.1. Taxonomy (NCBI): domain Eukaryota; kingdom Viridiplantae; phylum Streptophyta; class Pinopsida; order Cupressales; family Cupressaceae; genus Cupressus; species Cupressus sempervirens. The sequence goes on from CM053793.1 coordinate 61,551,004, forward strand.
TAATCAAAAGACAAGAAGAAGGCCAGTGAATAGCCTTTTGAAGAGCCAAAGAAGAGAAGAAAGTATGTGGCACAACCAGATATAGATGATGAAGAAAAAAAAATCAGAGGATATCAACCAATTCAGAGTGGTAAGTCATCCTCCTAAGTCTGCAATTGACAAAATTTGTGAAAAGATAAGGAATGCAGATTTAAATGATTTAAAGACTCTTGATTTTAATAAGCTCAGTCGAGAAGAGAAAAATAAAGTAGAGGAATCTATGTATGCCATGATGGCACAATTCAAAAACACAACTCTAGAACTTGACAATACCATGCCCAAGGAACTGTATGAGATAGTTGAAAATAAATGGCATTATTGTCTGAAAATGGAGAAGGAGATTAGAGAATCAACCTTAGCTCAAGTAAAACTGACTCTTGATTTTAATAAGCTCAGTTGAGAAGAGAAAAATAAAGTAGAGGAATATGTGTATGCCATGATGGCAAAATTCAAAAACACACCTCTAGAACTTGACAATACCATGCCCAAGGAACTGTATGAGATAGTTGAAAATAAATGGCATTATTGTTTGAAAATGGAGAAGGAGATTAGAGAATCAACCTTAGCTCAAGTAAAACTTGACATGATAAAAGGTCAGATAACAAAGGCTAATAAGAAACATGGTGGCAAATTTGCACCTAAGTATAGAGCCTTCAACATCCTTCAAAACAAGATTGAGGATATAGTGAATAAATCCACCCAATTGTGGAAAACAATTTATAAGATAATTGATAACAAAGAAGAGGAAACAAATAAGGCAAAGACTAGTGCCAAGGAAAAGGTAGAGGAAAAGAAAATAGAGGAGAAGAAAGGAGAGGAAGAGAATAAAGAGAAAGAAGAGGAGGAATCAGCTAAGGGAGAAGACATGGTGATAGAGGGCCACACCACCCTTACCCACTCACAATCAAGAATGCCACAATATGGAGACCAAAAATAAAAATAAATCTTCACAAGCAATTTTATTATACTTGAAAATCCTTACAACACCCACAAGATGATATCATAGATATGACTTCTTCAAAAAGAAGTTTACAAATTCTTCAACATAAGAGAAATCCCAAATAAGAGTCTTCACACCAAGAGCTTCACCAAGAATTCTACTTTAAGAGCTACACCTTTAGAGCTTTCAAACCTTGAAGTCTTCACGCCTTCTAGCTTCTACTTCTCCAACTTGATTAGAAATGCTCATATGCCTTGCTTAAATAGGCACTTACCACCCAATACATGACTTATCCACAACCTTCTAGAATTCCTCCACAACTTTCTACAACTTCCATAACTTTCTACAATATTCATAACTTTCTAGAATTCTACCCACACACCTCGATAAATGGAATCACAATCAAGAATGCCACAATATGGAGACCAAAAATAAAAATAAATCTTCACAAGCAATTTTATTATACTTGAAAATCCTTACAACACCCACAAGATGATATCATAGATATGACTTCTTCAAAAAGAAGTTTACAAATTCTTCAACATAAGAGAAATCCCAAATAAGAGTCTTCACACCAAGAGCTTCACCAAGAATTCTACTTTAAGAGCTACACCTTTAGAGCTTTCAAACCTTGAAGTCTTCACGCCTTCTAGCTTCTACTTCTCCAACTTGATTAGAAATGCTCATATGCCTTGCTTAAATAGGCACTTACCACCCAATACATGACTTATCCACAACCTTCTAGAATTCCTCCACAACTTTCTACAACTTCCATAACTTTCTACAATATTCATAACTTTCTAGAATTCTACCCACACACCTCGATAAATGGAATGACAACCATTTATTTATTTTTAAATTTTTTTTTCTATTATGCCACCTATGCACCTCGAAAATAGAAATCCTATTTTCCTTTCTTTTCTCCTTTTTCCCCTTTTTAATTTTTTAATTATTTCTCCTCTAATTTTCGTCACTTTCTCTCTCCTCCACAATATATATATATATATATTATTTATTTATTTATTTAAAAAAAATTACATTCAACATGTCTCCCCTTTATTTTGGATGCAAGATGCTCCTGCATGACATGGCAACAACTAAAAAATAGCAAGGAGAGGAACAGAGTGTGCAAGACACACAAATGCCACCTCTTAGTCCTCCTCATACAAACATCACACCTGCAGACACAATAATTATTAAGGATGTTCCTAACAATTCAGCTCAGAACATCAATCCCCTAACTACAAAGGATCTCTCCAAGATCCTTCACCAATCCACTCTATAGGCACAGTTATGCACAAGCCCTGTATTGGTGAGTGTAGGTGAATTACAAAAGGAAGTAGCAAAACCACAAAGAGAAAAGGTGAAATCACAAGAACCACTTTTCACTTATACAACTGCTTATACTAAAATTTTGATGCTTCCACCATCTATAGCAGCAAATGACACCATACAAAAGCTAAGCACAAAAGAAGGGAAATTAGATGAGAAGGAGGACACATCAAAAGAAAAGGAGTAGGCCACCACTCAAACATTGGTAGAACTACCAAAAAATGACACTCCTACAAAGACCCTTTAGAAGCTGAGCACTGAAGCCATTCCTTTGCAAAATTTCAACTCTAGGCTCAAGCTCAACCAAAGTGACCAGGGTACTTCACTATGGAGACCCTGAATTAGATGAAGATATTGTAATACCTTCCTATGACTCCAAGATCATCACAATGGCACAAATCAATGAAATGCAAGATGCATTAGATAGGAAGAGGCAGGAAATACTTAGAAAAGAGTACAAACACAAGCAAGCATTACATGAGATTAAGGACATCTTTATGGATGTCTTCAGCTTGCAGTTACCACATGAAGCAAAGCCCATAATAGAGAAACTATAAGATATAGTTGATCAGGTGACCAATGAAGACTAGGATACTAATGCTAAACTCATGGAATGGTCAGAAAGAAAATTTCAAGGGAAAGTAAATGAAAAGATATCAAGTGGTATAGCACTTGAATAGGTTGAGTTGGCCAAGAAAATAGAAAAGGTCAAAGCTATACTTGACAATATTTTCTCTTTGTACAGAAAGTTGTATGATTTTTCCAACTTCTCACATGAAACAAGTTAGAGAATAATGAGCTTGGAAAGAAATTTGAAAATTTTGAGCATGCAACTGCTAAAGGATCCAGCTCAAAGTGAGAAGCATTTTGCACAATCACTTCACACTCAAAGGGAGTTAGCTATACTCATAGTAGAGGAAGCCAATATAAAGGCTAAATTGATGCAAATTCAATCCTCTATTAGCCCACATTTAGAAGTCCTCCACAAGAAGCAAGCATATGCAGAAACAATTCTAAAGAAAGATCCTAATCTTTCTACATTGGATGGACTTGTATACCTTGTTGCAAAGACTACCATCCAGTACAAGTCACTAGACATTGCTTTGGAGAATTGGGATGTAGCTTTGAAAATAATAATGGAGGTAAATAATAATTTTTTGGCTCAGTATGGTATTATTCCTTAGAACCCTTTGACATAACTATCAAAAAGGGGGAGATAATAAGGAAGATAGGGAGAGAAATAACAGTAAGGAAAATATATCTAAGGGAGATAAATACTAAATTTTGATTACATTCTTTCATGGGGAGAAATAATGTTTTGGGAGAGATATGAATAAAACAACACATAGTTACAAATTACAAATTCAAGGAAAAGGCAAAAGAGTATCAGGCACATTCAACACAGAATTTTGATTGCAAAAATGTCAAGGCACAATCAGCTCAAGGGGAGTTATAAGGTATTTTGAACAATTTTTTTGAAAATTTGTGGATAAGGTACTCATAAGGACAAATTAGTAATGTTTAAGTTAAGTGTTTTTGATAGTCATGTCAAAGGGGGAGATTGTTGGTCTTAGATGGTTTTGACATTTGAGTGTCAACACACTTAACCACTTTCTACATTAAAGATGAGTACACTATGTATGCCAAGCCACAATGTGTGCCAAGTCAGATTTCCAATAGGTGTCGAGTGACTTTAGGTGTCGAACATTATATAACTGCCAAGTCACAGCTTATGCCGAGCAAGTTAGAATGCTTCATATGTCAAGCAAGTCAAAATGCTTCATGTGTTGATTGAGACAGAACTATACATGTACCGAGCAAGACAGAATATAATAGGTGCCAAGCAAATCAGGATAGTGTATGTGTGGAGCACTAGTAGTCCAGTATGTGCCGAGTAACACAGAATCAACATATGAGTTTGTGCCCTCACAAACTTAGATGTAAACCATTTTTGGAGCCGACGTAGAAATATTTCAAAGGAGAAAAAGGATAAGAATGAATCTTTTACATTTCTTATGCGATTAGCATGCAACCAATTAGAAAAATGGAGAAGGCATGCAAGCAATGAGAAAAATGCAAGGAATAAGAGGGAACTTACGATTCAATATGGATCGTAGATCCATACCTAACCCTAAGTCTTCACAATCTTTAAAAGGAGGTCAAAAACCCCATTGCATGCGTCGAAGAGAATAGTGTATGGGAAAACTATAGTGAAATTCAATGTGAAGTAAGAAAGACTTAGAGGAACAAAGCATCAATTACATATCTAGTTGATCAGAACAGGACAAGGGATAAGAATAGAGATCAGATCAAGCAAGGGTCACATCAGAGAGAGCAAATCAAGTGCTTGAATCCAACAATTAAAGATAGTATACTGTCAGTTTAATTATTCTAATACTTTCTTGCCATTGTATTAGATGTTGAAAATCCTATATTGATAGGTTAACTTAATAGCTAGGTGGGAGAACCTTTGGAGAAGGTGATTGAAAATCCTATTGAAATAGGTAGGTTTAACAACCTATTGTAAATCCTTTAACAGGGTGACACTTCATATAAAGTGTTTGTAAATCCTCTAACTAAGTCACTATTGACACAGCCTAAAGCCTTTAACAGGGCATGCCTTTTATAGGGCAGACCATCAAAAGTGGTCAAACAATTATTGTTGCAGTGATTTTTGTGGGTATCATCCTCACCCCAATTCTACCTTCTTATTCTTGGAGGGTTTTTGGGTTACCAAATCTAGTGTTATGTGTGTTATGTGCATGTGTTTTCTTTATGTTTACTTAATATGTTTACATGCATGCATCTTATTTTCAGTTATTTGATTTAAAGGATTAGAAAAGGTTAAAAGTGAGATACTTCTGACTCACCCCCGCTCTCAAAAGTACTCTTCTCATTTTGAACATTCCAACAAAAACTCCTTCATTTCATCAAAACCAAGAACTTCAACTTTCATCTTAGACAACAAAGATCATCTTATGCTCAATGCATCAACAATACAATTAGTAACTCCACTTTTATGCTTTATCACAAATGTGAAACTCTACAAATATTCAACCCATTGCATATATATTTGATTCAACTTATGTTGACTTCCCAAATACTGTAAAGCTTTATGATCAATATATAATATAAACCCCTTAGGCAACAAATAATGTCTCCACATCTTTAAGGCTTGAACAATAGCATAAGAATCTTGATCATACATAAAATACTTCATTTTAGCATCATTCAACTTCTCACTGAAGAAAGCAACATGTTTACCTTCTTGACTTAAACACAACTCTTATTGCACTACCACTTGCATCGCACTCAACTTAAAATATTTTATTAAAATTAGGCAAAGCCAATACAGATAACTCAACAACCTTTTGTTTCAAAGTCTCAAAACTCTTGTTAGCTCCATGTGTCCAGTTGAAATCCCTTTTATCTCCTCTCATAGTCTCAATCATAGCATTACAAACATAACTGAATTTCTTTATAAACTTCCTATAGAAACTAGCCAAACTATAAAATGATCCCACCTCACCCACATTCTCAAGTGTTGCCGCTCCATAATTGCTTTAACCTTCTCAGGATCCATTCTCAAAACATCAACTAAAATCACAAATCCAAAATATATAATCTCTTCTTACATAAAGGAATACTTTTTCAAATTAATTAGTAGCTTCTCCTCTTTCAATCTTTGCATTATTTGCCTAATATGCTCAATATGTTATTCCTTAGTCTTACTAAATATAAGAATATCATCCAAATAAACAATCACAAACTTACCAAAAAATATTTTGAGATTTGCATTCATCAACCTCATGAAAGTACTTGGTGCATTAGTCAAACCAAAAGGCATTACCAACCATTCATACAAGTAATATTTTGTCTTGAAAGCAGTCTTCCATTCTCTGATCTTGATTTGATAATAGCCATTGTTCAAATCAATCTTGGTAAAATACTTTGCTCTATTCAAATAATCCATTATATCATCCATCCTCAGCATAGGAAACCTATATTTTTACTATTATCTTGTTAATGGCTCTGAAATCAGTGCACATTCTCGCATCTCCATTTTTCTTAGGTGCCAATACAATAGGTACAACACATGGACTCAAGCATTCTCTGATCAAACCTTTCTGCAACAACTCCTGCACTTGTTTATTAAGTTCTTCATTCTCAATAGGTGCCAATCTATGTGGTTCTTTATTTGACAAAATAGCCAAAGAATTAGGCCCATACAATGACTTATACTTCTCACTGGTGGTAAACCATTAGGTATATCTTCAACAACAATCTCCTTGTACTCATTCAACAACCTTTCAATTTTTTATGGCACTCCGCTAACACTATTAGCTTCTGTATTTGGTCTCTACCATATTTTGGTGCTTGACTTATACTATCTTTTGTCACTTGACCATTACCACCACAAATTATCCCTTGCGAAATTATAGTGAAACCAATTTGGTTCTTTTTCATCTCCTTCTCAAATTGCTTTCCACTAACCATGCGAATTCTCACGGTAGTACAATTTATTTCATTAGGAGACTCAATCAAAGGCATCAATGTATCCTTAACTCCATTTGTCCAAATATTATATTGATTTAATCTTCCATCATACACAACATGTCTATCATACTGCCAAGGTCCACCTAATAGAATATGACAACAATCTATTGGCATAATATCACACAAAACTTCATTAAAGGAATATCCAATCTTGAATTTCACAACACATTGCTCACTTACCAATATCTGATGCTCATCCCTGATCCATGAAACATGATAGGGTTTAGGATGCTTCAGCCTCTAGAGTTGCAACTTTGTAACCAACTCCTCTGATGCCAAATATGTTGAGCTTCTACTATCAATGATCACTTTACAACATTTTCCAACCATCTTATATCTAGTTTTGAAAATAATTCTATGAACAAGTTATTTATCCTCAATTCTTTCACTACACAAAGTTCTCACCATTAAATTTTCTCTAGCCTTAGGATTATTCTGAGGGTGCAAAGATTCTCCTTGTATTACAACATTTCTGCTACCACTTTCACCTTTACCAAAGTACTTACATTCAAAGGATCCATGTCCTTCTTCACCACATCTGAAACATTTACCATGAAAACCATCTCTAGGATAAGAATTACCTCTTCCTCGATATGAACTAGTACCTCCTCAGTAGGAATTACCACCTTTCCACTCAGTTTTGTCTTTCTCCTCACTCTTCCACTCAGATTTTCCCTTATCTTTCACATAATTGTCAGAACTAGCACTATCTCCATAGCATCTACCTCTTCCTCTTTGGAATCTACCACCTCTACCTCTTTGTCTTTGTTCATGCTTCTTTGTCAAGATCTCCTAAGCTTTCATGGTATATTAATATGCTTCTTCCACACTATCCAATTTCACAAAATTTCATATTGAATTCCAGATCTAAATCCATTTAGGTACCTTGCAACTTTCTCAACCTCATTATCCACATGTCTAGATCTAATGTTCAATCTATAGAATTCCTCAATGTACTCCTTCATAGTCATGTCTTTTTGTCTCAAGTTTGCATCTTCCTCACCCAACTAACTTAGTAATCAGTACAAAGGAACTCCTTCTTCACTTTTTGCACCATTTTTAATTAGGTTTTGATCTTTTCTTTTCCTATTCTCTATCTATTAGTTTGCAAATGCTCCCACCACAATGAGGCGTGACTTTTTAGCCTAGTGACTGTAATCTTCACCTTTTTATTATCAGAAGTGCTTTCAAACTCAAAGAACTTCTCCATATTAGAGATCCAATTGAACACAATATTGGTATCCAAATTTCCATCATAAGGAATAAATTCCACAATAGGCTTTTAATGTGTCTTAGACAACACTCTCAACAACTTTTCTTCATCCCAATCTTCCTCAAGTTTTGGATTAGGGTTTGGTGTCATTGCTTCATCATCACTCACATAATCAAGTTGCACTCCTCTCCTCTAAGCAATCTCTACAACATCTAATCTGGTTGCAATTTGTCTCATCATGTCCAATATAGTAGTGTCAACATTTCCTCTACCTCAAACCATCTTGACAAACAAGTTCTTGCAAGATCGTAACCCTCTGCAAGTTATAGGTCAAATCCGTAGATCTACCACCCTACAACCAAATCCATCTTAGGTTTCTATATGATCCAATTTCTCAAGGATGATCTTCAAGCTTTGATACCACTTGACACAAAAAGGATTTTGAAATGCTAGGGCCAAAGGCACACCTAAAAATCCAACCACTTCATTGATTAAACACAATAGAAGCAAACAACATAGAGAACAACACTAGGAAGAGAAGGAATAATAAATACTTTATTAATTCATCAATTTACTCACATACATGACTAGCGCTGAGACCTTCTAGGTTATGACCAACAAGAGTTATAGAATTTTAAACTTAGACTTTCCACAAATCCTTCATTCTAACTCTTCTAGCTCCCTTGACGTCACATTCCCTTAAGCATACCTAACCTAAACCTAAACACCCCTAATTATACTTGCCAAAATAGCTTACATAAGATTCTAGATCTTTACATAAGAAAAGGCCAACCTCAAAATGATTGGCACACATGCCAAGACAAGATACATACATTAAATTCATGATCCAAATTAAATACATAAGTCATCTCAAACTAAGAACCAATCAGAGACAAACTCGGTCAAAGAAGGAACTAAGCATCAACAACTCAATCAGGCTTACTTGATGCACAAAAGAATGCTCAACCAACAATGGGTAGCAATTGTAACTCAACAACCACTAGAGCTAGACAATGACTGCAACTCGACACTTATTGGCAAAGTGAACAAAGATGAGTAGGATGACAAGGCAAGCCATGATGCTCCTGCATCAGAAGACAAGGATCTAAGATCTAACATTTCTCCAAGTATCCAAGGCATTTTGAAGGCAATCTTCTCAATTGCAAAGAGCTTCTCTCCCATTATGACTAAAAATGAGTTCTCAATCAAGTAAGAAAACCCTTTATCCATCCACTTGCATTCTTCATTCACAACAAGTGTTTTTCAAACAAAACAACATTAAAGATATAGGAGTAACATTCATAGCTCCATGAATTTGTGAGGGATCCTTGATTCCTTTCTACATTTGAAAGTTCAACAACTACAATTCAAGCAACATCCACGTATCTTCATGAATATGTGCAATCTCAATATCTATTCATGAAGGTAGATCTAACACACACACACACACACACACACACACACACACACACACACACACACACACACACACACATACTTTTGTTCACACAATTTCATTTCATTTTCAAGGTTGATTCCTAAACAAGGGGTCTACCAATGCATACCCCTTTCTACAACCTTTTCCCCATTTTATATGTATAGGAACAAGTAGCACAATTGTTAGAATAAATCTAATAAGTTTGAGGCCTATCAAACTAATTGCAAAAATTTCATGCAAAACCATAAGAATCACATCGAATATCTGTATACTATTCTCGAGAACAAAATGCTAGTTTGATTCGTACCTTGCAAAATCACTTCAAATTTTTTAGATTGCATGTTAGTAGAACTTTTTGGATTTGGTTTCAAGATATTGCAACCGTTTGTTTGTTACTAGGTAGTCCATATTTCCGAAAACTAGTTCTGTTCACTTATTTGGCCTCATATTTTGCATCAATATATCATTTCCTATCCAATCAATTTCATATAATCATAATCATAGAAGGATCATTGCACTTACTTAGTGCTAAAGTCCTACTTCAACTTATTGGTTCATCTCCTTCTAATTGTGCTCTAAGGAAAGGTGGGAAATCCCTTGCATTACATTTTCCCCCTTTTTCTTTATGTGCAACAAGATACCATGGTTCACATATCTATTGTTTTAGAAAATACTTTTTAATGATTTTTTCCTTCAATTTGAACTATAGATATTACCAAATGTTATAAAAAAGTGTTAAATTTTTTATGCAATAACCATACTCTATTCTATAGAAAAAAACCAAGCCTACCTCTCCATTAGCCCCTACCTCCATTATGTAACTTTAACCTCTCGTATCACTTGTCTTAGTGCTAACATTGTATTTACTCTTATTATTATTTCTTACAAATAATCTCTTGTAAATCAATTCAAATTATTTAAAAAAAGTCAAAATCACTTTCCTTAGTTCTCGTTCGTCTAGAATGGTTGTCACTAGCATCATAGAGATTCCAATGGACTCCAATACCATGCATTGATTCCATTAACTATTTAACCTCGTTGACTTATTTAAAGCTTTCACTTCCTCATTCACTCCATTCCACTCCATAGCAATGAACCATTGTCTTGAATAGTATTGTAATTTGAAGGCTGACCAAGCCATTTCACAAACTTTTAAGGGGCGTGTACCACCGTCAATTAAACAAGCTTCCTAAAATTATGCCAACAATATTTAGGGTTTAAGGTTTGAAGGTTATGTAGATTTCAAGGTTTTAAGAGTCTGCAGGCACTCAAAAATCTCTTTTCGCACTGATAAAATTGTTTAATCTCAATGATGAATGAAACTGCAAATGCTCAGCAAAGAGAGACGGACGATAAAGTGGAAGATGTGAAAGATCTAAAGCGTGCAATTTGTGAAGAATGCAGAGAAAATCCTTTCAAATACAAATGCCCCGGCTGTGGACTGCGCTCGTGCAGCTTGCCCTGCGTTAAAGCTCACAAATTACGTACACGTTGCACAGGCAAGCGAAACCGAGCGCAGTTTGTGCCTCTTTCTCAATTCGATGAAAACTGGCTTATATCAGGTATTCTCTCATTCCTTCCTATTACAGCGTCTATTGTCTTCCCTCTTGCCATTTTCTACAAACTGATTACAAATTTGATCATTTAAAAAAGAAACATTATTTTGATAAGTTATCCTTACTTGGAGTACTTGGGCTTGATAAACCATTGAAATACTCTACTTTCCCTGCGACCGGTGGCCGAGCTTATAATTTTCGGTGGGGTTGTGACAATGCATGCCTCGATGAGTACCCCTGATAATATATGACAGATCCTGTTGAAATTGATCATTTTCTTGTTTATCTGGTGATCAAAGTTAGGCAGATAGGGAATTGAAGGATCATAAATAGAGTATAACTTTGTAGCGTTTCCTAATAAGGACTGATAATTTGAATGACCAAAAAATAAAAGATCAGGTTGTAGTTTTGTCTACAAAAGAATTAAACATCCATCCACAAATAGGGGTCTTGATACGAATTTTCGGTTAGTTTGTTATCTATCTTGGGGTCGATTTCAAATTTAAATGTATCATTCATAAGAGCATGAGCATTCGTTCTTATGAGAGCAATCTTTTTTCTGAAAAAAATGATAGCTAAAATGTAATGCGTGGTTGTAGTTTCTATCTTTTGCACATGGCAATGCCTGAAAAACATTCCCTAGGGGATGATATCCAGTTCACCTGCGCTAGTATCTAGCACATTCTACACTTAACTAATTGTACTATATGGCTAGCGGAAATCCAACTGCTTGGACAATTCTATTCCTTGTCATTCTTTGAGCTAAATGTGAAGGAAGACATACATCAAGCCATATATTCTCTTCCCGAAATCTTCAAGGTCCACATGGGCAAGGTTGGTATCTCCAACTTTTCTCCATTTCAATGAGATCTTGGACTCAAATTGCGCTCCTTTGTTCAGAAACTTCATCTGTACTTTCTTACAAATTCCTCCTGGGGTTGACATTTACCTCCTGAGAAGATGAAAAATTCTAAGTTAGGAGAGGGTTGTTGGAAGTATCAGGGTTCTGAGAGGGGGGGGTGAATCAGAACACTATTAAATTCTCCCAAAATCTGAGTTCAGTAATTTTAATTCATAATTTACAGCAGTGGAGAAATCAAACTGTACTGAAATGTAAACATACTGAATAATATCAACTCACAGAAAGAAGAGACACCAATTTTGTGCCGAGTGGGAAACCCTCGAAAATCCTCACGGTTTCGTCATAGGGAGAAAAACCACTCCATGAACCTGTATTCTTTATTGAGTTCCAATTCTTTTACAATCAGCAGCTTCTACTGCTCAGGGTATTTAACCTTTTTATCAGTGCTGTAATTACAAGCTTATACACACACATAAATGTGTATGTAAGACATTTATACATGCATACAATTCTATAATAAGACTTTTAGTCTTTACAAACTGTTCTGAAATATAAGTCTTCTTTCTTTTTCTTTTTTTTTTTTTAAACTCATCCCATTTAAATTACAAATGATCTCTATATTTATAGAGATAAAATTCGAATGTAATCAGTTACATCAGCCCAACTGAACCAGTTTGGGTTGTTACACAAACTTCCTTTTAAAACTGCTGTTTGAGAGACTAACAAAACAGTTTTAGTTTTTGGATTTGTTCCTGTCTCAAATCTGGTAATCATTATAAACTTCCAAACTGATCAATAGTGTTTCATTTTTATTTTTTAGATACTCGAAAATAGTTTCCATTATCTCAGACCAAATTCCTTCATTGCTGTTACAAACTTTGGAGAAAACTTCATTCAATATTTCATGAAACTTTTCTATCTTTTTATACAAAAAATAAAAACCGTTCCTTAAAAAAATTGCCATTTCATTTTAAACCTGAACTGACTATGTATTTGTTTTAGGACAAATATTTGTGCATCAAACTGAATCAAAGAATTTCTTTCAAAAACCCTTACTGCTGGAGTTTCAAATGAAGAACTTTGTGCATTCTTTTCAAATGAAGAATTCAACTGTTCTTCAAGAAAATGATTATGTCTGGGAAACAACATACCTGACATGCTCATGAAAATACCTGTGATATTCCTTTTATGTTTCTGCCTGATCTTGCATATTGTTTTATAACTTGCCTTCTTGTTCTTTGCTTATTTCTCAGGCATCTGTATAATGGCCAAGCTCTGTATACAGCAACATAGCTCGCAGCGACAAAATTCATCAAAAGATCAACAGAAGAGAGGTCAGAAAATGACAAAACTGGTATCAATATAAACCTTAGTGAATGTATAACCACATAGTAAAAACCCAGAAGCAAGTCAACTGAACCTTGTTTTAAACTTGACAAAGCATCCTCTGCGTCTATGAAAATACAAACTGACGGAAGAATAGAGAAGTTACTATAATTTTCAAACTGCCCACCACCTTAAGGTTTTTGCAAACATTTTTGAAGTCCGCCATACAAATCTGACAAATGTCACAAAAACTGTGACGTGCATCGTAAATATCTGCGTACATCCAGACCTTAATTACTGTGCAAGTGCTACGATGATACTTTATTCTATGCCAACACTGCAGATGAAATATTGCCATGTGATAAATATATCATGTGATATATTACGGCTTACTTATCACCTATTCTTTTTGTCAAACAACATATTTATTTGGCCATCTTTTATTTACGCATTTTGCCATATTTCAAAAAGGTCATCATGGTCAACAATCTCCCCCATTTTTGATGCAAAAATTTTCACCATCTCATAGAAACAAAAATGCTGATTTACCATGCAATGCTGATCCGAAAACATCAGACAAAACCTGAACCAACTGACCTGAATCAATCAAAAAAATTGATAAACCAAGTTGTGAAATCAACCTGTGAACCAAATCCTCTGTGAAATGCTGATTAAATCTGTGAAATCAACCTGTGAACCAAATCTTGTGTGAAATGCTGATTAAATCTGTGAAATCAACCTGTGAACCAAATCCTGTGTGAAATGCTGATTACTCCCCCAAAATTTTTGCGTCAAAAAAAATTTGACCATCTGCTTTTCATCAATTCTTTCTGTGAAAGGAGCAGAAACCTATCACAGAAAAGTTATTAGAAAGAGTGTTATGCCAGTAGTGATTGAGAGAAAACTCCCAATCGTGTTCTTAATTGTTCAAATAGTTCTCTTGGTAGTGCCTTTGTAAAAATATCAGCCACCTGTCCTTGAGTAGGCACATAAACCAATTTGAATTCATTATTTTGAACTTTATCTCTCAAGAAATGAAGTTTGATGGCTATGTGTTTTGTACGTCAGTGCATAATTGGGTTTTTGCTTAATTGAATTGCACTCATATTATCACACATTATTGAAATAGGTTTTGAAACCTGAATGCCCAAATCAGATATCTGATAATCCATCCAAATTAATTGAGTACAGCATGCTGTAGCTGCAACATATTCAAATTCACAAGTGGATAAAGTTACACAATCCTGTTTCTTACTATGCCAAGCAACCAAACACTCACCAAGAAAGAAAGCTGCACCACTAGTGCTCTTTTTATCGTCAGATCCTCCCCAATCTGCATCAGTATAACCAGTAAGAGTAAAATCAGTGCTGTGAGGATACCATAAACCATAATCAAGAGTGCCTTGAATGTATTTCAGTATTCTATGCACCGCATTAAGATGCGATTGCTTTGGATCAGATTGAAATCTTGACACCATACATACAGCTTGCATTATATCAGGTCTAGATGCAGTTAAATATAGCAAACTTCCAATCATAGATCTGTAAAGAGTCTGATTAATAGAAGGTGAATCATCATTCTTTATTAATTTACAGCCAGTTTCCATAGGAGTGCTAACAGGTTTGCATTCAGACATATTGAATTTTCTCAACATTTCTTTGGCATATTTAGTTTGAGAAAGAAATAATCCATGTTCAAGCTGTGAGACTTGCAAACCAAAAAAAAATGTGAGTACACCTAACATTGACATTTCAAACTCAGATTCCATGATTTTTGAAAAATGTTCTGCTAAATCATCATTAGTAGACCCAAAAATGATATCATCCACATAAATTTCAACTGCCAAAATGTCATCATTTATCATTTTGATAAACAAGGTGCTATCTGCCTTTCCTCGAGAAAATCCGTTTGAAGTTAAATGTTTATCCAACCTGGAGTACCAAGCCCTAGGAGCTTGTTTTAAGCCATACAAAGCCTTTTTCAGTTGATAAACATAATCAGGTTTGTTTGAAAATTCAAAACCTTCTGGTTGTTCCATATAAACTTCCTCTTCAAGAAACCCATTTAAGAAAGCAGTTTTAACATCCATTTGGTAAACAGTGAATTTTTTATGGCTAGCATATGCAAGAAAGATTCTGATTGATTCCATCCTTGCAACTGGTGCAAAGGTTTCACCGAAATCAATTCCTTCTTGTTGAGCATAGCCTTTACAAACAAATCTAACTTTATTTCTGACCACTTTACCTTCTTCATTCAGTTTATTACGAAATATCCACTTTCCACCTATGACATTTTTGTCACTAGGTCTGGGAACAAGTTCCCAAGTCTTATTTTTCTCTATTTGATTTATCTCTTCCTGCATTGCATTTTGCCAACAGGAATCTGATAAAGCTTCAGCAAGACTCTTTGGTTCAAAATCTGATATTAAGCAAAAATGTTCAGCAATGTTTGCTTGTTCACCTATTTTGGCTTTTCTTCTAGTTAAAATTCCTTTCTCTATATCTCCAATAACTTGAGACTCAGGATGTCTCTTAGCTATTATTCTAGAAGTTTTTATTTTCGAACCAACACTAGTTATTTTGGGGCTTGAGCAGTTTTCTGATTCAGTTTCATCAGCAAGTTCATTTTCATCATTTTCAGGATGCTCATCATGTGCAGTTTCTGATTTTTGAAAAGATGAATCTTCGTGATCTTTTTTATCATTACAACACACAGAATTTTCATCAAATATGACATTTATAGCTTCTACAACTTTGTTCAGCCTTTTATTATAGCATTTATAGGCCATGCTGTGCGTGGAGTACCCAAGAAAGATCCCTTCATCAGATCTTGAATTAAAGTTTTCTAGAGAATCATCGTTCTTTTTGATAAAACATTTGCAACCAAAAACCTTAAAATTCTTGACATTTGCTGTTTTTCCATTCCACAATTCATATGGAGTGTAAGCAGTTCTAACTCTGATTTGTGCTTTGTTAAGAATATAAACAACTGTATGAACAGCTTCTTTCCAAAATTTATCATTTAGTTTTGCTTCATTCAACATGGTTCTAGCCATTTCTTTTACAGTTCTTTCCTTTCTTTCTACAACACCATTTTGTTGTGGTGTTCTAGCAGTAGAGTATTGTCTTTTTATTCCATGTCTCTCACAATACTCAATAAATTCTTGAGAGGTGAATTCTCCTCCCCTATCTGATCTTAAACATTTCAGTTTTAATTTAGTTTCTCTTTCTACCATCTTTCTGAAAATTTTGAAGCGTTCAAAGGCCTCTGATTTATGTTTCAGAAATGTTACCCAAACCATCCTTGAGTAGTCATCTATGAACAACATGAAATACTTTTCACCATTTAGTGAAGCAGTTTTAGTAGGACCACACAAATCAGTATGCACTAATTCAAGTGGTCTATTTACAAATATTCTTTCGTTTTGAAAGAAACTTTCGTTTGTTTGCCCTTAACACACTCTTCACAAATATTTGCTGGTTTTGTAATCTGTGGCAGTCCTCTAACCTTTTTATTCTTGCTGATTCTAGCAAGATTATCGAAGTTTAAATGTCCCAGTCTTTTGTGCCATAGCCAATTTTCTTCTACTTGACTCATTAGACAAGTATTAACTAATGAAGTTTCTAGGACAGTTGAATCTATTAGGTTGTAAAGATTACCGCTTGTTCTTAACCCACTGGCAATGATTCTATCCTTTCCATTTTTAATATAACATCCTTTTGCATTAAAGAAAATAGAATATCCACTGTCACATATCTGACTTATAGCAGGTTATGTTTTAAACCTTCAACAAAGTACACATCATGAATTGGTGTGTCTTTATTCAGAATTATTGAACCTTTTCCAGTAATGTAGGCTCCTGAGTTATCCCCAAATCGAACAAAACCTCCATCAAAATTTTCTAAGGTTTTAAATTTGCTTTTACACCCAGTCATATGGTGTGAACAACCGCTATCCAATACCCACGTTGCAGGTTTTTGAGCGAATAGAGCTGTTTCAACAATTAAGGACTTTTCTGTTACCCTTACTTGCTTCCAGATTTGTTTTGGTCTCATATTCAATTTACATTGATTTGCATAATGACCATAATGAAAGCATTTAAAGCACCTAACAACTTTCCTTTTTCTTTGATTAGTGTTATTTTCACAAAAGATAGCCTTGTGCCCAAACATATTGCAATTAAAACAATAACCATTGAAAAAGAACTTTGTTTTCTGACTAGTAGATTCTACAGATGATCTTTGCAAGACATTTAACTTTTTATCCTTTTCCTCAAGCAAGAGTTTTTGATTTTCTATAATCAAATTTGCTCCATTTAACTTTTCTTGAAGTTTTTGATTTTCAACTTCTTGATTAGAAATCAACTTCTTTAATCTTTTAAGTTCTTGCAAAGATTTTAGAAGTTCTTCTTCTAGATCTACTTCTACATCTGAATCAGATGACAATTCAGATTCACTGAGTTCAGGTTTAGGGGTATGGACTATTTCAGCCATGAATAGTCTTTCCCCTTCTTCATCAATATCGCTAGATTCTTCATTTGAATCTTCTTTTGAAAGAAGACTTTTCTTCTTGTAATCCTTGAATCTTTTATTCTGATTCCAAGGCTTCTTTTTTGAAAACTTCTCAGTTTTCTCATCACAATCTTCAAGTTCGACATTTGGGCATTTTGCAGGAAAGTGTCCTAATTGACCACAGCTGAAGCATTTAGGTTTGCCTTTATATTTCTTTCTCATTTTCCTGACAAGTAATGCTTCTAAAGCATCTGTTAGATCTGAATCACTCTCATCATGTTTTTCAATCTTAAAGGCTGATTCTTTTGATGAGGAACTAGCTTGATTGCCAATCCTCATTTCGTATGCAGTTAGTGTTCCTTGAAGTTGATGTAGGGTCATTTTTGAGAAGCTTTTCTTTTCTTCTAATGTAGATATTTTAGTTTCAAATTTAGGTAATACTGACCTAATAACTTTTGAAACTACATCATATTCTTCTATCTCTTCACCTAGACCTTTTCTAGCATTCACTACTTCATCAACTCTTAGGAAGTATGCAGCAATGGTTTCATCTTCATTCATTTTCAGATTGTCAAACTGTGTTTTAAGAGTTATCAGTTTATACTCTTTTACTTTTTCATCTCCTTGATATATTGTTTCAAGTTTGACCCATATATCATTAGCTGACTTGCAATAAACAACTTTAGCAAAAACATCTTTGGAGAGACCACAAAGAAGGGCATATCTTGCCTTCTTATCCAACTCAAATTTTAGTTTTTCATCTGCATCGGTAGCGATTGTTGTTGGGACAGTATATTTTGTTATTACAACATCCCACATCCTTACATCTAAGGAATGTATGAAGGCTTCCATCATAACTTTCCAGAAAACATAATCGTTTCCATCAAACAGTGGAGCCCTATTAAGAGAAGCTCCTTCAGATTGTGCCATGACATCCAATTAATATTCCTGGAACAATTCCTAAAGGAATCCTATGCTCTGATACCACTTGTTGGAAGTATCAGGGTTCTGAGGGGGGGGGTGAATCAGAACACTATTAAATTCTCCCAAAATCTGAGTTCAGTAATTTTAATTCATAATTTACAGCAGTGGAGAAATCAAACTGTACTGAAATGTAAACATACTGAATAATATCAACTCACAGAAAGAAGAGACACCAATTTTGGGCCGAGTGGGAAACCCTCGAAAATCCTCACGGTTTCGTCATAGGGAGAAAAACCACTCCATGAACCTGTATTCTTTATTGAGTTCCAATTCATTTACAATCAGCAGCTTCTACTGCTCAGGGTATTTAACCCTTTTATCAGTGCTGTAATTACAAGCTTATACACACATATAAATGTGTATGTAAGACATTTATACATGCATACAAGTCTATAATAAGACTTTTAGTCTTTACAAACTGTTCTGAAATATAAGTCTTCTTTCTTTTTTTTTTTTTTTTTTTAACTCATCCCATTTAAATTACAAATGATCTCTATATTTATAGAGATAAAATTCGAATGTAAGCAGTTACATCAGCCCAACTGAACCAGTTTGGGTTGTTACACAAACTTCCTTTTAAAAATGCTGTTTGAGAGACTAACAAAACAGTTTTACTTTTCGGATTTGTTCTTGTCTCAAATCTGGTAATCATTATAAACTTCCAAACTGATCAATAGTGTTTCATTTTTATTTTTTAGATACTCGAAAATAGTTTCCATTATCTCAGACCAAATTCCTTCATTGCTGTTACAAACTTTGGAGAAAACTTCATTCAATATTTCATGAAACTTTTCTATCTTTTTATAAAAAAAATAAAAACCGTTCCTTAAAATAATTGCCATTTCATTTTAAACCTGAACTGACTATGTATTTGTTTTAGGACAAATATTTGTGCATCAAACTGAGTCAAAGAATTTCTTTCAAAAACCCTTACTGCTGGAGTTTCAAATGAAGAACTTTGTGCATTCTTTTCAAATGAAGAATTCAACTGTTCTTCAAGAAAATGATTATGTCTGAGAAACAACATACCTGACATGCTCATGAAAATACCTGTGATATTCCTTTTATGTTTCTGCCTGATCTTGCATATTGTTTCATAACGTGCCTTCTTGTTCTTTGCTTATTTCTCAGGCATCTGTACAATGGCCAAGCTCTGTATACAGCAACATAGCTCGCAGCGACAAAATTCATCAAAAGATCAACAGAAGAGAGGTCAGAAAATGACAAAACTGGTATCAATATAAACCTTAGTGAATGTATAACCACATAGTAAAAACCCAGAAGCAAGTCAACTGAACCTTGTTTTAAACTTGACAAAGCATCCTCTGCGTCTGTGAAAATACAAACTGACGGAAGAATAGAGAAGTTACTATAATTTTCAAACTGCCCACCACCTTAAGGTTTTTGCAAACATTTTTGAAGTCCGCCATACAAATCTGACAAAGGTCACAAAAACTGTGACGTGCACCGTAAATATCTGCTTACATCCAGACCTTAATTACTGTGCAAGTGCTACGATGATACTTTATTCTATGCCAACACTGCAGATGAAATATTGCCATGTGATAAATATATCATGTGATATATTACGGCTTACTTATCACCTATTCTTATTGTCAAACAACATATTTATTTGGCCATCTTTTATTTACGCATTTTGCCATATTTCAAAAAGGTCATCATGGTCAACAATTATGATTTTTTACTTATATTAATGAATACAAAATATGGAATTTTAAGTCTAACTAAATCTATTTCTGATTTGACTTCGCATTTCTACATCCGAAATTCATGTTCAATCCTTTGAAATTTGAATTTTCCATCAAGAATTAGGACCGAAAATATGGAAACTATTATAGAATCATACCCAGAAGAAACAATTCATTGATATGGATTGTGGAAATCTGATATTGCTAAGAATGAACGTGCTCAACACTTGCTAAAATTCTGTTATAAACTAACAAAAAACATCGAATCTGCACCAATTTTGAGAATTTTCAGACTGAGACCCCGAATTTGGATTGGAAATTTCTTACAAGTCTGAATAAAATCATTCTGAACCTGTCAATCTTAAGAAAGTTCTCAAGAAAACTGCCTGAAAATTTGCAAGAATTTAGAATTTAGAATTGAAATCTGTCTTCAACTTCCAGTAGACATGAAAATCCTGGTGAAACCTTGGATTTGTGCCAAGATTTATTCTGAAAATCATCCAATGCCTTCACTTTCTTTAGAAATCAGAATAAAGAAATTGCCAAGAAATTGAACTCCAGAGGTTTGATTTTCAATTTGTGAATAAAGCAATGCCAAGTTTATGCATTTATAGGAATTGTGGACATCAATGAAGAGATCGGCCTACACTCTTTATTTTCTTTATTTGTTTGATTTTTCCCTTTCTTTGAGTTTTAAAACCTGGTCGATTTGAATAGCTGGTTGACTTCATGTTGGATAAGTATTATTAGCTTTTTCACTTTCTTGAGATTTAATCTTGGTCAATTTTTCTCCTTGGACAAAAATTGTTGCTTTTTTCTTTCCTTTTGATTTTTCTCTTTCCTTCTTGGCTTTGCTCTCTTTTAGAACTTCCTACTTGGTCCTCTATGCTTTCGTCTAGAATACTCCTAACCTGTCAATCTCCTTTTGCTTTCATCTAGAATTTTCTATAAATAGGTGGATTTCTTGTAGGACTGAGGATTTTATTAACACATAGCGAACTTTCAAATCTCTCTAAAGTCCTAGACTGGGCAGACATTACTTGGCCTTGAGAATTTTCCATGACTTAGGCGAGATTTTTAAAACATCAAATTGGGTGGACTCCAATTGTGTTTGTGGATTTTATCCACACTTCTGCGATTTTCATAGCCCCTAGACCTGGGTGGACTTTGGCATGAGTTAAGGATTTTACCTTGGTTAAGTGGACTTGGTGCTGACTTAAGGATTTTACCACGACTTAGCCACTTTTGATACCTCTCAAACTTCCTCTTCTAGAGCGGACTTTGCATTAATTAAGGAATTTCTTCCATAGATAGGGTGGACTTCATGTTGATTTGTGGAATTTCTTCATCCTAGACTGGGCGGACTTCATCATTGACCAAGGAATTTCCTTGATTTAACCAATTTTTCTCTGCTGTTTGAATTTCACTCCATTGCGGACTTTGATAACGTTTGAGGAATTTCCAAGCATGGGGAGGGTGGATTTCTCTCACAGAACTGAAGATTTTTACACTTTTGACATTCAGGATTTTCACAGCTTTCCATGCCTTTTCCATAAAATCCCAGGTAAATTTGATGATGAAAACAATAATTTTAGGCTTGGGCGATTTCCCACTTTTTTCAGTTTAGATGCAATTCTTGGCTTTCTAAAAGCAACAAGCAGGCAGGCAAGAAAAAAGAAGACCCCAACCTGTAAGTTCCAAAAATGAATTTTTTGAAAAATCAAAAAGCAGAAAAAACAGCCTTTCCTAGAAAAAGCTGTCAGAATCGACCTCAAGCAATTGCAATCTTCATCCCTTGGCCTCTCTGAATACTTCCGTAGCATCAGAATACACATTTGCTCATGCTTTCTGCCTATTGATTTTTGATGACACCTGTGAACTGGGTAAATTAAAATTCAAAACCTTAAACTCTTAAGATTCTACACTGTCACTGGCAAAAGACTGGAGATTGAAGTATAAACACTAAAATCTAACCCTTAAAGTGAGAAACTGGGGTCCATATTAGCAATGGGGTAATGCACGAAAACGTATTCTGCACAGGAGACTGCTAGGAGTGTGATCACTGAAATTTTGAATTTCAATACCAATTTGTGCTCCTTCATTAATTGGCTAAGTCAGATCGGAATCATGTCTGCTAGGAGTGTGATCACTGAAAATTTGAACTTACAATACCAATTTGTGCTCCTTTATTAATCAGCTAAATCAAACCTGAATCATATGTAGTTTCTGGGCTGATTTCTGTGTTGTAAATATTGGTATTAAAACTTAAGGGTAGTGCATGAAGTGATCTGAAACCTAAGGGATGTTAAATGAATAAGGTAAGACATCAAGCACATAGAATTGGTAGCTTTCTGCTCATAAATGTCAGACAATTAATTTCAGATTTATCTCTGTTTTTAGCTCTGTTAATCAATAGTGCTGTCAGCTGTTAAGCAAATAAAATGTTTTTTTAGATTATTTTTATGTGAGCTCTTTTGTTATGAATAATCTGACATTAGTTGAAAGAAACATTATAGCTTTTTTACTGAATATGTCATGCTTCTTATTGAATAAAATCTGTGCAAAATTGAATAAACAAATCTGCAACAGAACCTCTCAGAAGTATTCAAAGTGTTTGACAATTGTGTATGACGAGGAATACATGATTTTGGTGAAATTATAGTAGGGTTCTTACAGCAGCATTGCAGCTGGAATCCTGCTAGCATGTGAATCATGGCGTTCCTTAAAAGATATCTTGGAATGGATCTTTATGGTGAGGGCGGACAAGATACTGCAACTATAATTTACTATAAATGTCTGGTTTCATATATTATTGAGAGCTATTAAAAATATATGCATCAGTTGGAAAAGTTGAAGCCAATTCTCATCTTTCCATAATATGAACTGACAAGAAAGATTTCACTTAAGACATGGCAAAGAAAGAGTAAAAAAGATCCTGTCGTAATAGATCATGTGATTTCTTGTTATGACATTTTTCTTATTGAAAATATTGAAGATATGCAAGAGAAAATACTTTCCCCTCTTTTTGTAAATGTGATGGGGACAACAGCAGAATACACTGTTCCATTGCAGGATACCATGTTTCAATCCACTACACATGAGAATGAGGAAGAACGGTCAAAACACAAACCAAACAATGATGAAGACTTGGTGGAAAAAGAGGAGCAGCCAGGACCAATAGACATAAAAATAACAGAGACGTAAAAACAATAAAAATATAACAAATAAAATGTATGTCCCACATAAATAAGTTTTAAAAGTATAATAATTTTAATGATTTAACCTTAGTAAATAAAATTGTAAATAGCTATATTCTTTAGTAAATAAAAGATCAGGCACTTTTAAGACAACTATATGATTTAAATTTTTTGTATTTGATAAATATATTAATAATTTAGTTCATTTGTTTTAAAAATAAGTATAAAGGTATTAAATAAAATAGTGAGTTAAAATTCTAGACTCAAGTAGTAATAAAATAGTATCAAAAATTACATAAATAATCTATTAATTATTCTTAAAAAAGATCAAAATATGATATTGTCTTTTTTAATAAAGTAACTTTTTAAGCAGACATCAAGTTAAATATTCTAGTCCTTAAGTAAATTAAATAATTGTTGTTGAAAAATCGTGGTTTGTAAGTATTTGAGAGTAGTCCATATTTTGATAGTCTACTAATACTTTCAAATATTAAATACCGCAAACATGGACTTGCTTTGTAATCTTTGCTTAATTAATTAGAAACTTGATGAATCTTGATTAAATTTTTTGTTGTCCTCACTGTTTAATAGCCATCATTTTCTTGATTTTTTGTAATATTCTTCGAGTGATAAGATTTCAATTAGAAAACCTTATAAATAACATTGATATCTCTTGATGACTTCTAGATAGCATACCTATCTTTAGAAGAATCTCTGTACAAGATAACAAGAGACATCATTCTTGAGAGACCTATTTTTGATCTGATTTGTGATTTAAATGGAATAAGCAACTTGAGAATGATTTTTCTTAGCATCTTGTACATATATTTTTCTAAAGATAGATATGATAGTTATGTTGGTTTCTACATATGTTTCTTTTAAATTAGTTGTTTGTTATTGTTTTAGATTACAATTTGTTAGAGGAGATTTTGAGAATGACAGAAGCTGCCAAGCGGACTCGAGGTGGTGCAGATGACAACAGGGCAGCCTGGTTTATTGGAGGAGGCAAGAGCAGACTTCACATTCAGGCCAGGAATCGCAAAATAAACCTCTTACATCAACCGAAGGGCATGTCTAAGAATAAGATCAACAGGTCTTATTATGATAAATTGTAAGTGAAGAGCTGCTTTAGATCTTATTATAATAAATCATTAGTGCAGAATTTCTTTCAATTTTCATGATAGGTAATCTAGTGTTCTGAGTACTTTAAAGCCTGAAATTAACCTGGAATCTTGCATTTTCTGCGTTGTGATTGTTTGCTTGTTGGTAATTTTGTTTAATAGTTTACATTAAGATGTTTTTAATTTGCCAAGTTTCTCTAAGGATCTGCTAGAATCATCCATTGTCTTGCTGAACTAGTGCAAGTATGTTTATTGTGACATTATTATGTTTGAATCATTACCAAATTGCACGATTTAACTATTTCATTTGAAGTATATTTGATACAAATAAAAGATGAGGTGTATGGACTGTTGCCTCAACTGGTATCATTTAATGTTAATTCTTTTCACATCCATTCTTCTCAAATATTCATTCTCGTTTAATTAGTCATTATAACAAGGTCAGTAACATTCATTGGTATACATTAGGATCACGTAAGATATATAAAAAGAAAAACATCTTGTTTGCAGAGCTGGGTTACAGATAAGCTATTAAGAAATTACAGGATGTCTATTCATTTAAAAAAAATCAGGGCTATAGTGGTGGTTAAGATGAATGAAAGTGATCAGAACAAGGTTGGAATGCTATGAAAGTGGTGTGGACCAGGCGGTAATGAAGACACAAATTGGTTAAAACATAAAGGCAGCATTAACATGATAGATGTATAGGGACAAGATGAAGCAGTACTAGTTGTTAACTAAGCACAAAAAAGGCCACATGCCCAAAACCTTGAATGTAGAAAGAAAGGTTTTAACAAGCAAAATCAGAAGTGGAGAAAGCCATGGCAAAGGAACAGTGGAGTATCAATGAAACAAGTATTTACACATGGTTGGAACTAGAAAAAATATTGTACAATAGGTGTTATGGACTTCTATGCCTATAAGAACAACAAACTTCTAACGAAGTATGCCACAGCAAAGAGAGGCAATCACCAATACAATGGGTGATGACCAAATTCAGAAACAAGAATGTACAAGTTCAGATATGATAATAGAACCACCATTGCATGGAAAATTCACTGGCTCGATGTTGCTGATAGTAAATATAGGAAGCAATTGACCATTGTGCATATGCAATTTTTTGGGGAAAATCTTGACAGTTACAATTGTCAATGGAGGATTGGGAGTAAATATATTGCCAAAAGATATCTTGCTAAATCAAACCTTTGTCCATCGACCTTCTAACTAGTTGGAGCAAACCAATACAAAATCAAACCATTAGGAATTGTAATAGTGCAGAAGGTAATGATCAAGACTAAACAATTGTTGCTAAATTTTGGATTTATTCCGTTAGAGAAGTCTTATGACGTACTATTGGAGAGAGGTGGTTAATAGTAACCAAGGCAGATCACAATGAGAAGAAGAAAACCCTCTCAATATGCAATGTCCTCATTTTTGGGTTCTCCTGCTTTAAAAATTAAAGTTGGTGCCAACCTTTTTGGGTTTGTATGAGGTTGTCAAGAGGGACAATTTGTTGTTATCAATGAGCTTGGATGGTTTAGTGGAGTTATTGATGCAGGGGCATCCTAGGCTTTTTTGCAATCCTACATGTTGGAGCCGAGTGCTAGTGGTTTCCAATTATCTGTTGCTGCCGAGCTGGTTAGTATATGCCGAGTTACTGTAGCTTTAGTGCATGCTGAGTTACCGTAGCTTGTGGTGGATGTTGAGTTACTGTAGCATTAGTGGATGCCGAGTTATTGTAGCAATCTTATGTTGACCAAGTTTTCCTTCATGTGCCGAGTGAACCTATTGGTGCCGAGTTTTCTAGTGGATGCCGAGTGTTCCTATATGTGCCAAGTGCCAGTATTGGTTTTGTTTCTGTTCATGCCGAGTTGTCTGTGAGTTGACTTTTGGTATTTAAATTATGTATGGGTATTTAATTTAGTGTTGTAGCCGACTTGTGGCTCGACCTATATTTAATGTAAGAGATTTAATTTAGTTTGTAAAGAGCTGGGCCGACTTGTGGCTTAGTTGGGTACAAGTAAGGGGTTTTGTGGAGTTTTTAGGTAGAGTTATTGATTCCATCTTGTAGAAGGGGATGAACTATAGATGCGAATTTTGAAGAGCTAGGGTTGTGGCTTAGGAATCAGAAGATTGCTTGGTGGACCTGAGGGTACAAGTGTGGATTTTCTTGGTGTTCTTATTTAGTTGTGGATCTAGACTAGCTGGAATCGAGTTTGTAAGTGGATCTTGTTGGATCTTGCAGAACTGATTTTGTAATTACTGTTTGTATTTGGCCCTATTTTAGAAGGCTTTATAGCCGGGCATATTGCATGTAATCAGTTATATCTATGAATAAAGCATTATGATTTGGTATCAAATCTTGCACTATTGTTGCTTTGTTGTTGTGTTTCCACTATGTGGTTATTTGCTGGGGGTTTGGACATCTCCTTTGGGGATTCTCTTGCTTTGCATTGCATGAGATGGTATCAGAGCCAAGGTTTTCTTGAGTGTGTGGACAGATCGTTGAAGTTGTGGCAGTTTACACCAGGACTTGCAGATAAGGTTGATCTTGTGGTTAATTGATCTTTTGGATTGGTGGATTTGTTGCTTAGGGTGTGCTAAAATTTTGGAAGATGCCTCCAAGAAGATTGGACCCTAGGGCAATTGATGATCTTAGTGATGTCGTGGAAGAAAGGATCTCAGAGAAGATAAGAGCAGAGTTCAGATCTGAGATTTCCTTGATGAAGAGTGACATGATCGCGTAAATTGTAAGTGCTTTAGGTGGTGTACCTAGGCATGTGGATACTGAAGGTAGTTATGACAAAGTTGCTGAAGACTTTGAAGTTACTAGATCAAGTGATGAGGATAGAATTGATTGTGTGGAGAGACCTATTGGAACTAGGGCTGGTCAGTTTGCTAGACCTGGATCTCAGTTGAAGCTAAAACATAAGATGGAGGTTTCTAATTTCTCAGGTACTTTGACTCCTAAAGACCTGATTGATTGGATTGGTGAATTGGAAGACTACTTTGAGCTTGAAGATATTGAGGATCCACTTAGAGTGAGGTTGGCACAAACTAAGTTGAAAGGACATGCTGCTCTTTGGTGGAAATAATTGCAAAGAGATAGAGAAGAGGAAGGTGAAATGAAGATCTCTAGATGGAGATTGATGGTGACTAAGTTGAAGGCTAAGTCCACTCATGCTGATTATGAACTTGAGTTGTTTAAGAGATTGCAGAATCTGAAATAGAAAGATATGTTAGTGAAAGATTATACCAAAGAGTTCTACAAGTTGACTATTCGGTCTAGTCATAGAGAATTGTCAAAGAAAAAAGTAGCTCAGTACATTAATGGTTTGAGATTCAATATTCAAGATGAGGTTGGTATGTTGAATATTTCTTCAGTTGAGGACGCTTATCAGTATGCCCTGAAGGCAGAGGATAAGTTGAAGAGGAAAAGTCAAGGTAATGCTAGAGGGAAGGAGAAACAGGATAGCTTGGCACAAGCTAAACCAGTGTTGAAAGTGAACCAAAGCCTGGTGATCATAAAAGGAGGACAGATAGAGGTGAGTTCAGAGGTAATTGTTTCAAGGGTGGTAAAGAAGGACATAGATTTTTTGAATGTCCGATTGGTAGGACAACTGCTATTGTGAATGATGTTGTAGTTCAAGACAGTCAGCCTGAGCAAGGAGAAAGTTTGCTGGCTTGGCGAGTATTGGTTGGTGAGAGGAAATTGGATACTTGTCATAGGACTAGTTTGTTTAGGACTCGTAAGTCTGGTGGTAAAGTTTGCAAGGTGATTGTGGATGGTGGTAGCACAGATAACCTTGTTGCTGAGGAGATGGTTTAGAAACTTGGTTTGAAGAGAGTAAGACATCCTTATCCTTATAGGATGGGCTGGTTGCAAGGTGAACATGCTTTGGAAGTGAGGGAGCAATGCCTTGTTGATTTCTAGATTGGGTAGTACAAGGATCAAGTGTTGTGTGATATTGTGGACATGAACAGTTGTTATGTGTTTACTTGGTAGACCTTGGCAGCATGATTGCAGGATTGTGCATGATTATGTCGAGGATGTGTTTACTATTGAGAAAGGTGGCAGGAAATTTTTCTTGATTCCTTTGTGGAATGAAGAGCTCAGTAGAAGGAACCTGAGTATTGGTAGCCGAGTTGAGTTGGTAGATTTTGAGAAGGTTGGAGATTAGTATGGAAAGAAGACCTGTAGCACATCTGAGATGGGTGTGAAGAAGCAGAATAAGAACAAGGGAAAGAGTATACAAGTTGACGATTTGGTGGATATGTATGTGAAAAACCAGTTTGGGATTTATGTGTTGAATCCCAGAAGATGTTCTTCCAGTTACTAGAACATCTTTTCGAACCTGGGGTGTTTGATGTTGGAGCCGAGTGCTAATGGTTTCCAATTTTTGTTGCTGTCGAGTTGGTTAGTGTATGCCGAGTTACTGTTGCTTTAGTGCATGCCGAGTTACTGTAGCTCTTAGTGGATGTCGAGTTACTATAGCTCTAGTAGATGCCGAGTTACTATAGCTCTAATGGATGTCAAGTTATTGTAGCTCCTAGTGGATGCCGAGATACTGTAGCAATCTTATGTTGACCAAGTGTTCCTTCATGTGCTGAGTGAACCTGTTGGTGCCAAGTTTTCTAGTAGATGCCGAGTGTTCCTGTATGTGCCGAATGCCAGTATTGGTTTTGTTTCTGTTTGTGCCAAGTTGTCTGTGAGCTGACTTTTGGCATTTAATTTATGTACGGGTATTTAATTTAGTGTTGTAGCCAACTTGTGGCTCGACCTATATTTAATGTAAGGGATTTAATTTAGTTTGTAATGAGCTGGGCTGACTTGTGGCTTAGTTGGGTATAAGTAAGGGGTTTTGTGGAGTCTTTAGGTAGAGTTATTGATTCTAACTCGGAGAAGGAAATGAAGTATAGATGCAAATTTTGAAGAGCTAGGGCTGTGGCTTAGGAACCAGAAGATTGCTTGGTGGACTTGAGGGTACAAGTGTGGATTTTCTTGGTGTTCTTATCTAGTTGTGGATCTGGACTAGTTGGAATCAAGTTTGTAAGTGGATCTGGTTGGATCTTGCAGAACTGATTTTATAATTATTGGTTGTATTTGGCCCTAACCTGGAAGGCCTTACAGTGGGGCATATTGCATGTAATCAGTTATATCTATGAACAAAGCGTTGTGATTTGCTATCAGATCTTGCATTATTGTTGCTTTGTTGTTGTGTTTCCACTGTGTGGTTATTTGTTGGGGGTTTGGACATCTCCTTTGGGGATTCTCCTGCCTTGCACTGCGTCAGTTATGACTTTTTAGATGTTATTTCCAATGCTGTCCAAGAATCTTGGAGAGGTCATCTACTTTTAGTACGTTGCTTGTTTGGCTGGATTTGTCATTATTCTTCATCAAATCACTCTATTGCAATCAAATTCAAGTTTGAGGAGACCAAGCAAGATAGATTTGCTCAACATCTTGATAATTGTATTGATGCATGAAAAACTAAAGATACAAATGAATACAATGAATCCTTATAGAAAAGATAAAAAACAAACCAAGAGGAAGATTAAAAGAGAGCTTGACAAGTGTCCACGTCATAATAAATGAAAGTAACATTTGTTAAATAAAGGTAAATCAAAAAAAGAAAGAAATAAAGAAAGGGGCTTTTATGGTCCACAACACCAACCATAGTTTTTGGGTTGACATATGGTGATAGTGATATGGGACTACCTCATACTCCTTTTTGGGAGGTACCTAACTGCACTACAAATGAGGCGTACATACTCTACCCCCTTGAGGGATTTGGAGGCGTACATACTCTACCCCCTTGAGGGATTTAGACTTGTGACCTCTCTTTCAAGAGTACAAGTTCTCCACCACTAGGCCAAATGAAAGATAAAAGAACCTAAGTTTAATGTAGGTGAATAAGTAATAAAGGGCCTAATTAGATAATATCCTAATTACTTCTGCACATCCTCCTAATATTTAACTTAGGGATAAGCTAAAGACCTAATGATGAAAGCATGAATTCAAGCATGAACAGGAATCCCCCAAATGAAGAAGTAGCTCTTGTGCCTAAAGACAAGACTCAATCCACTCTTTGCAAGCAATATTTCTCGCCTTAGAAAGAAACAAATTCACAAGTGATTTGAGAAGCCACTCTCATAAATTGGAAGATGTAGGAATCCAAATTTAAATAGTGAGTGCCTCTAGAAATTGCTCAAATGTTGCTATGTTAATGAAGGATGGTGATGCCACAAACTAATTTGGTACACACCAATCAATGTACAAGGTGGCATCTAGGACTCAACAAAAAGTGATGTACAACAAGCTTCATGTGCAATGAAGATGGGTTGATATCATTAATGAGGTTGTCAATCAAGAGACGAATGTCCTTAAATAATTTTCTAAATCTGCAATATGAGACTCCACAAACAAAGATGATATATTCCGCAAGATACGAATCCAAAGTAATTGAGTTTGGAAGAGTTGTGTTTTGAATCAATAGAGGCCATGCATGTGCAAGTGCCAAGGTTACAAGGAACAACAAAAGATGACGAAGACGAGATTGTGTCTCATTATGAGTGAGAATTGAGAGACAAGCCTTTGATCCATCTACACATGAAAAACTTGTGAATAGTTAATCATTTCAACAGTACTGTGATCATAGGATATGCAATTTGAATGTGAAAGGGGAATAAGACAATTTTTTGCAGAATCTATTGGAAATGGAGAGATATGTCTCCATAGATCACCCAAAGATGAGTTGAAAATTTGTGGGGACAATCATTGTGCGATAAAGAACACAGTGTCAAGATTAACAATAGATGAAATAACTCCTACAACATGGTCATTAATGATCCTATAAGCATACTTACCGCTTCTTGTGGCTGGTTTTTGTATGAGTACATATAAATGAGGCAAAAAATCAACCCACCAAAGATGTGCCAAGGTGCCCTTTTACCCAAGACTCATAATTGCCCTTTGCTAGGATGATAACAAAGGCACAAACATAGAAACCCATGATACCTCGTCAATGTTAGTAATGGGGGAGATTTTTAATATTTTGTAGCTTGTGTTGGATAAAACTTATATATATATATATATATATATATATTATTACGTTCTTAATAAACAAATGTTATTGATAACTAATGAGAGTTGAAGAGACATGTCTCTATGGAGACATGCCTCTCGAAGTGTCATATACATATGCATTGAGAAAATATATATATATATATATATATATATATATATATATATATATATATATATATATTTATTATTACATTCTTTATAAACAAATGTTATTGATAACTAATGAGAGTTGAAGAGAAATGTCTCTATGGAGACATGCCTCTCAAGTGTCATATACATATGCATTGGGAATGTAATTTGGAAAACATAGAAATTACAAACAGTGTTAGTACATTTACTGTTAGAGTAATTATTTGTTTGCACTTATTAATTAAATCACTTTGATTTAATTAATTAAGTTGCCTATTACTCTATTTTGCTTAAGCTATCTTGTAGGTGCATTATTAATTAATTATTAATTAATAATGTGCAACCTAGCTTTTTAGTTTAGGGTTTCTATCTCACCTTTATAAGGTTGAGACTTGTACTTATTTCATTATCTCTTATACATTTTTTATTTGAGAGCAACTTTTCTTCTATCTTCATTTTTTAGCAAAACCCTTGCCTCTTCTCGTCTTTTTCTTATGTGACAGGTTTTTGCATGCAGGGATTCGAAGGCTTTGTGGATTTGATTGGCTTATTTGCTCAAATCCTACATGGTATTAGAGCCAGATCTGCTGTAGCTTGTTCGATGTTTCAAGAAAAAGGGAGAACAAGGGTTTGGCGGATCAGATTTGGTGTTTTTTCGGGCTTTTTCTGAGAAAACAGGGGGGTCACTGATTTTCAGAGCAGTTTGAGGCCAAATAGACCTCACGGATGGATTCAGAAGGCGTCAAAACCCCCGCTTTGATATAAAATTTGTCCGATTTGGACAACGTTGATCTGGGGGGCAAATTTTTTTGCCGTACAGGGCCGTGCGGCCTCCTGCACGCGGATCGAGGTGGAAAAATTATAAAAATCGCAAAAAAATTCAATTGCGGCGTTTTTTGGCCGCGGCAGTTAATTAACCGTAGCGGAGCCGCTAGCGGTCACCGCTGATGGCCACCGCTAACGGTTACCGTTGGCGGTCCGCCAGCGGCCCGCAGCGGCTCCGCCCAGCAGCGGCCCTCCACCCTCCCACCGCCCGGCCGCCGCTCCGCCTGCGGTGGTGTTTTCATGCATTTCAGAGGGCCTGGTGGTTTTTTCTCCGTAACTTGAGCATACGGACGTATTTTTTCGATCCGAAAAATGCGTCAGAAAGCTGGTTCCGAGACGGAGATATTAGTGCAGGCTTTTTTTAGTTTTGATGCAGTTTGGTTGCTTGTTTTGGCAGTCAAAGCTGAATGTTCTGTTTTGCACTCCGGGAGGCGTATCTTGAGCATCCGATCTCCGATTTTGGACTTCTTTATATCGCTGGAAAGCTCTTTCTGTGCTCTTTCCAGTGATGCTGGTTGTTGTTCCAGATTCTGTTCCAGGCACATCCTATTCAGTCTTTTGCGTTTTAGCATTCTGGTGGATATCCTATTTGTTTCAGGTCCGGGGATCGATTTTGTTGCTTCAGTTGCTTCGTTTTGGGCTCTACCTTCTGTTGTTTCAGCCTTTGTCTTTTCTGATCATTGTTGATATTCATTGTAAGCATTTTTATGCAACGCACTGAGATAAAGTGCCACTCTTGCGTTTCGGGATCCTTTTCTTCATTATGATTCGTTGTACTCGCACTATTTTATAAAGTGCCATGGGGGGGATAGTTGTTTGCCGCTTATAAGCCCTCTCTCTCTTTTGCCTCATGCAGTGTCGATGACACGTGCCTTTATTGGTGTCTGTACCTCACTCTCGATGTGTCTGGTTCCTGTGTTGTAGGAGATTTTTTTGGCCCACCTTTTCAGCTGCCTGTCACCTCACCTACCTTAAGGGGAGGTTATATTGTTGTTCTATGCTTCTTTGGTTGTGGTTCGTTGGTGTGACCTATGTATTTAGTACCTGATCCTACATACTAGGCGATTGCAATGGCTGGCTACCTATGCATTTCGGTAAGATGGATCATCTACCATATAGACACGCTCGGTTCGTGCCTTCTATTTCCATGGAGGTTCTACAGATCAGCATTTTGACAGAGTTTTGCGGTTCTTCATGCTTCAGTGATTCTCTTCTGATCTCTTTGTTCCTTCTTCTGGAACATTCTTTGCTATCTCTTTTTGGAGTAGGGTTTTTCCCATGTGGTTTTCTCTATTTCTCCTCTTTATAGAGATTATGTTGTGATTGGGTACTTGATCAGGCCTTGTTGCCGGGACCCAATTTTCCTGCTTTCATAGCTGTGCTAGGTTAGCTTACCTCCTGAGCTTCGCTTAAGGGGGGGTGTTAGAGTAATTATTTGTTTGCACTTATTAATTAAATCACTTTGATTTAATTAATTAAGTTGCCTATTACTCTATTTTGCTTAAGCTATCTTGTAGGTGCATTATTAATTAATTATTAATTAATAATGTGCAACCTAGCTTTTTAGTTTAGGGTTTCTATCTCACCTTTATAAGGTTGAGACTTGTACTTATTTCATTATCTCTTATACATTTTTTATTTGAGAGCAACTTTTCTTCTATCTTCATTTTTTAGCAAAACCCTTGCCTCTTCTCATCTTTTTCTTCTGTGACAGGTTTTTGCATGCAGGGATTCGAAGGCTTTGTGGATTTGATTGGCTTATTTGCTCAAATCCTACATTTACATCCCTCAGGAAAATCAACATGGTATCAGAGCAGTGTTCTTTCTAAGGGCCTGCGAGATGTGAGATGTTTGGTTATATGCATCATTTCTTCCAAGTGTGAGTTGTCACAAATTTTTTATTTTTTGTAGTGACCAATAGTGTAGCAACTGGGCATGTTATTGGTATATTAAAGAGGAATTGGCATTCATATTGTGGCTGCAATTGCTGACAGAATTGTCCATGTTTCATTTTTTTATTGATCGAAGGAAACCCAAGATTTGGATCCAAACTCGGCAGCTTGGAAATCTCACTAACAAAAGACTGCTTGGTTTGCTAAAATGTTAAAAATATGCTGTATGTCCAAATGTTAATAATGTGGTTTGGTGCATTTGTAAGATGGCGACATCATAGGAGAAATGCAAGTAGATATAGAGAAAGGTCTGATATGTAGTGGACTGTGATTGGGTATAGTAAGTGAGTCCTATGTAAAAGAACCATGTATCGAGTAATCTCATTCTCAGAGAGAGCAAATTGACAGGCGCTACCTTCATGTTGACTAAGATTCCAAATTTCGATTTGGAGTGATGGGGCAAGATGTATGATGTATGCCTGATTCTATAGGCATTTGTCTGAATGTTGGTGTGTGCTATGAAAAGAAGAACGGTACGTGCAAGTGGTAATGTGATTGGGGACTGCCCACTTTTATTGGAAAGCTGGCTGTGGTTAGAAAGTATTAGAGATGCCAATAAGGTAGAGTATTAGGTTGGAGCCGTAGATCTAAGACATTAATAGGCCGAGTGTTGTGCATCACTGACATGTTTTGAGAGTTTAGGAGTTGAAGATTGAAACTGCACATATGTACAGTGGTTACTACGAGGATCTTTGTAATGCATGTGTAGGTTGGAAAGCCATGTTCTCTGCCTTATGCGAGTACAAAATCTTTGAAGATTGTTTTGGTAGTCAACTGGCAAAATTTTATTATCTCAGAGTATAGAGATCGAGCTCAACGGTATAGTGAATAGAAGCTTCTAATGATGAACTAGTTAATTGTACTTGAAAGTTTCAAATTCAAATGAGTTTGCCCAGAATGTAGATACATGTCTGTGATACATACATGAGCTAACACAACTGTTTATAAGTATGACAATGCAAATATCGGGCATCAAAAAACAAATGGGGTGCTTAACAATGACCAACACATGAAGTAAGATAACATGCCGTATGGAAGATATGCCAATCATATATCCAAGGTGATTGTACCTATTTTAATTTCTTCATCTGGCAAATGAGGAATGCGCTCCCTATTATCATGCCCAAAAACTCATATTCTAATAATAATAGGGTACCAATAGTTCTACAACTGAGATGACAATAAACATTTTTGAAAGGGAAATAAGAAAGTAGGGTGCCTTGACCAATAATTAGCGGTATTTTTGTTCACACCAACTATGGCTCGAAGTAAAATTTCTCTCTTGTATCCAACAACTATGTTTACTCCCTATTATCATACCCTAAAACTCATATTCTAATAACAATCGGATACCAACAGTTCTACAACTGAGACAGCAATAGACATTTTTGAAAAGGAAATAAGAAAGTAGGATGCCTTGACCAATAATTAGCCGTATCTTTGTTCACAACAACTATGACTCGAAGTAAAATTTCTGTCTTGTATGCAGCAACTATGTTTAAGATGGCATATTCATACATGTTTTTATTAGAAGGGGTCTTATAGTAAGAGAAAAATATTTTAATGGGGAGAGGATTGAATTTATAAGAGAGGCCATCCAATGTGAGTGAGTAACAAAGACCTTCCTGAGCTGTTCCCACGCCACGTAGATAAAAGATGGACGCACCACACGCATGGTGCAATAATAATGTGGGATTAAGCAATAATACAGATACAAATTCAGCTTCAATTGTTAGTGGTCCCTTATTGGACGAAATATGGGACCACTAACAAGTGAGGCTGAATTTGTATTCGTTCAAGAATAAATTTGCTTTGAACTTCTTGAATTATTGAAAGCACATACGAAGAGAATTCAAAGGGTAGGTAATGGATCAATGAAATAATAAAGAAGTGTACGTGCATACAAGAACTTGAGTTTTAGAAGGAGTATTGGTATTAGCATCAAGAGGACGAACCAAGAAGTATAGAAGATTGCATCAAGAATGATAAGTATTTTTTAAATATTATATTTATCTACTCATTGTAGTCTCTTAATTATTATTATTTTCAATACATACTATAAGAATTATTTGCCTTGATCTTTTTCGAGAATTTTCTTGTAGGAAAAGGAGGATTGATATTAGATCCAGAGGATGTCTTACACTTCTTCAAAGGTAAAGGAGCTTATAAGATTGATGTTCAGAGGGAGTCTAACACATCTGTCTAAAGGAGAAGATAGAGGATGTTTCATTTGATTTTTTGAAGATCTTGATCATATCAGAATG
The DNA here is from genome assembly GCA_028749045.1 of Cupressus sempervirens. Classification (NCBI taxonomy): domain Eukaryota; kingdom Viridiplantae; phylum Streptophyta; class Pinopsida; order Cupressales; family Cupressaceae; genus Cupressus; species Cupressus sempervirens. Next base: position 61,588,047 of record CM053793.1, read on the forward strand.
AGGAGGAGTGTTTTTTGATTTCATGTAAACTTTTGGTACCATGCGTGTGATTGCATGATTTAATGGGCCTATCCCTTGTGTACATCATGAGGAAGTGACGACTTCCAAATGATTATCACATGTATTTGCAGAAGTTATTGAAAGGTGACGATCATACAATAACTTAATTTTCTATCATGATAGATATCTTACGATGTCTATACAGATCATGATAGATTATGATAGATTATTCTTTGCACGGTGGATGTTTATATGGTAAGCATTATGAGAATGTGTGTGCACATACCTTATAAACATTTTTTTTAGTACATGGTAAATGTTATGCAAATTGATGTTTTGGAGGGCTATTACACAGAGTACTTGGTGAATATCATGCGACTTGATGTTCTAGAAGGCTATTTACTCACAATACTTAGTGAATATCTTACATCTCAAACATTCTGGAAGGTCTTTACTCAAAGATTATTTGGTGAATATCATTGATATTCTGGGAGACTACTACTCATGATATTAGATGTGATATCAAAATCTTTTGAGTACTTGGTGAATATTGAATGTCAATATTCTGGGAGACCAACACATGATATCAATTGTGATATCAAACCTTATCTGGGTACTTGGTGAATATCATGAGTTGATATTTTGGAAGACCAATACTCGTGATATCAAAATAGTGGAGATCTTATCAAAATGTCTTTAAAATTTGCCATTCCCTAATATTACCAATGGTGTAATATCTATCTTGTGTTTTTCCTCACTAGCTAAGTGGGAGTATTAATATTTTGTAGCTTCTATTGGATAAAACTTATAAGTTATTATCCCATTCTTAATAAACAAATGTTATTGACAACTGATGAGAGTTTAAGAGACTTGTCTCTATGGATACATACCTCTCAAATGTCATATACATATGCATTGAGAATGTAATTTGGAAAACACATCAAACCTTATTTGGGTACTTGGTGAATATCATGTGTTGATATTTTGGAAGACCAATACTCATGATATCAAAATAGTGGAGATCTTCTTATCAAAAATGTCCTTAAAATTTGCCATTTCCTAATATTACCAATGGTGTAATATCTGTGTTGCATTTATCCTCCCTAGCTAAGAGGGAGTGTAAATAACTTGTAGCTTCTGTCGGATAAAACTTATACATACATACATACAAGTTATTATCACATTCCTAATAAACAAATGTTATTGGTAACTAATGAGAGTTGAAGAGACATGTCTCTATGGAGACATGCCTCTGAAATGTCATATACATATGCATTGAGAATGTAATTTGGAAAACAAAAAAAATTACAAAGTGTTAGTATATTTACACTCTCCAGGAAAATCAAGAAAGATTGTTGAGATGGTTGACATGTGGTATTGATGACAGGTTTTGTCATTGATGTCAACATATGTTCTATAGTTTTCTAAAGAGTGAAGACAAACTCAGATTTTGTATGTTGCAGGCTATTAAGTGGTTAAGTATGAACAATGTTCAACAGACCTATGTATGCAAGCATGGATTTATGTTTCAAGATGATTGTAGATCTTATTCTATGATCAGAAAATTTGATGAGTTGGATTGAATGAGTTTCAATTAACTTGATGAACACTGGTTGCAGGCCAGTGGATAGGGAAGCATGCCAGAGGCAGTTGCAGTTATTTAGATATAACTTGGTAGTGAGCTGGACTTAATGTTTGCGAGCATAAAAGATGATTGGAAGACATTGTTTTGTGTGTATGTTTGGATATGTGGATCATTTGGTTCATGCTAGAATGGTTGCTAACATGTAGTGTGCGATATATTATCCTAGCAGTAGATAGGTTGATGTAGTGTGTTGATCTTTATTTGCAAACATTAATTATGGATCCTAGCATGTGGGTTAATTTATTTAATGGTTGTATAATTGTTTAAGAAGGCATTCATGCCTAAGTGTGGTTCTATTTATTTAATTGTGCATTGAGGAAGTCTTATCAGGCCAACCTAATTGCTTGTTTGTAATTGGTATAAAGGAATGTTATTTCCTTACATGTTATGTAAGTAAGCCTTGATGCTGGAATATCAGAGCAGAGCTGAAAGATTGTTAGATGCTTTAAGAGAGGTATGAGTGGAATCCTTTATCATTCCTAATGGACTCCAAAGGAACTGTAAAGGCAATTGAGTTGCTGTTCAGTCAGTTCATGCTTATTGGATTTGTAGATCCTGAAGGTGACTTTAACCTTCACCTCTGAGACAGTGGGTCTTATTGAAGGTGGATTTAACCTTCACCCTTTGGGCAATGTACTCGGGCACTGAGCCTTTTGTTCACGTCAACTTCTAACAGGATTGGGAACCTTTTAATAGGGGCTCAGATCCTTTAACATGGATATTTATTCATTGGTACAAGATCTAGTAGGTATTGCGCTCACTGAGGTTTTTCCTCGAGAACAAAAATCATTGTGTTCTGGTGTTGGGTTTCTTGTTATTGTACATTGCTATGTTCTTAATTGGTGATCAGTTTTGTAAGTTTGAATCTCATATTTACTATTCATAACTGATTTACCCTGCCCCCCCCCGCCCAAGTTGTGAGATGTGGATGTTTCTTTTTAACAATCAAATGAAATAATTAGACCCCAAAATCCCTAGTACATGTAAAGCAGATCAAATAAAGTCCTATCCTACAAACAATTTTTTCATAGGTGCCAAAGCGTCCAAGTAATGACTAAGTCACTAGTTTAGCTTCAAGGATGGGTGCGGGTATGAGAACCTGGTATGTGGTTATGTGAATGTTTTTTAGGGGTTTGCGTATGTATGAGTACACATGTGCATATATATATATACAAAAAAATGAGAAATATACAGAAATTTAAAACTAAATTATTTCTTTGCATGATATTGAATCATTGGTCAATGCCAAATGCCAATTGATAGTTGAAAAATATTCAAATAAGCCATATCATGTACCTACAGTACCCAACATGTACCCATAGATGTACCCGGACCCAATTTGGTGCCTGTGGATACGAAGCTGGTAACTGAAGTAATTGACCAAAAAGTGAAAACACAAAAAAACTGAATAAAATGTACCTAAGGCAAATTTTAGAGAAAATGCATGTATAGATCTGAAGACCTCTGAATCATTTTTTCAATGCCACAAGAATCACAGAAATCAAAGATTTTGTTGAAAAGATATGAGCTCAAAAGCATAAATTAAAGATCCGACTTTGGTTAAGTATAGCAAAAAGCTGGAGCAGAATCTGAATATGAAATCACCACCACTGAAAAGTGCTCAGATATAGTTTCCAATGATATTTTGTTTGTGCAATTTTGATACCATATGCAAAAGTTATGGCCAAAACAAGAAAAAAGAAAAAGAAACTCATTCGGCTCAAAGGAGGGGACTAGGGACCACTGCTAATGTCACAAAGAATATTCTTAGAATATTTTGGGCTCTTAAAAAGTCAAGCTGCCTAGAAATAGGTTGGAATATGCTCTTTGCCTGCTGGACTATGTTACCCTGAGTTTCCAGGACGGGGGGACGGGGGGACAAGGAAATGGGTTTTCAAGACAGTTTTTTTTGGCTGAAATAAGAGATGGTAGGGGATGGCTATATATATATATATATTCATGAATTGCAGAATTACATAACATTGTCACATTCATCATCATAGCAACATAGTTTAAAATTATCAATTTCATTCATCAAATCAGCATAGAACATAGCATCAAATTGAATCATTGTCTAAGAATTGGAACATAGGATGGCATCAAATGAGAGAATCAATCTGCCATAGATTAGACTTTAGAGCCCTTTTTTGTGGGTTTTGGAGGAAAACCAAATTTGTTGTGCCAAATCTTCTTGGAGGGGTAGCAGCCATATTGTTTGGGCAGTAATCAGCTACAACAATTTATTTCTGGGCAATTATTGCTGTTATCAGAATATTATCAAAGCTGGAAACAATCTGAGTATTCCTCAACCCAACAACAATCATTTCCAAGTCTGCAATATGAATTTCAAATAGAAGTCTGATTTACAATCATTTTCAGGTCTGGTTTGTTGAAGAAAAGTTGAAGTTTTAATTTTCAGTCATAGTTGGATGCTAAGTTTGTAATGGCTTCCAAAAAAAATTCTTTCAACATGGGTTATATTAACATATTTTATTATTTTAATGTGGGGCCAGCAAATGGGCAAAAAATCACCATTTATTACTGTTTTTTTTTTTAAAGTTGAATTTTATTTTAAAATTGGAAACTTCAAATAGTCCCTAGGACGGATGGGAAATGGTTACGGAGTCCCCAGGATGGTCAACACCATCTGGAAACGCATTGACCATTTCCAAAGTTTCGGGGACAGGTTTCCGATTTTCTTGCTTGGGTGGGGACGGCTTGGAAACGTTTTTGGCTGTCCCCAAGTCCCTGAAATGGGGACGATTTCCGAAACTCAAGGCTTACGGCTGGAAATGTATCCCCGGGTAACATAGCTGCGGGAATATTCCTTCTTGAAAGTGGAGCTCGGAATATGCTATTGTAAGTGGAATATACCATTTACAAAGACTGACAGAATATTAGAGTTTGGATCGAATCAGTCGTTGTGTTTTGATGTAACAATGAAACTTACTTTAATCCCCTTCATTTCAAGTGTTTGAAGTTTGGAACCTTTTCTGATTTTCTAAATATTTAGGGTGGCAAATGATTGCATTGGAGGCTTGAGGCAAGCTTTATGAATATTTAAGTTGGGTTGATATGCTTTGTGAACCATTGGATTATTAAGCTTTTGTGAGAGAGTGATAGAAACAAGGGTCCAAGTTTATTGAAAAAGAGACATGAAGTTTTTTAGACAGTGGTTTGGGAAAGGACAAAACCTGGTGCTAACTTTTGGGGATAAGACAAAAAACCCAATTATTTCAAGCAGATTCTCTTCAGGGAACCAGAAATAGACAAATCAACACTTCTTGTAAATCTCTTGCTTTCATAGCACTGAAGAATCATAATTTGTGGTGACTAGCCATGATGATTTTGACAAAATCACTATGAAGAACGAGTACTCCTTTTATGTTGATTATTGATCTTGTGTACTGTCTCTATGTTGCTAGTGGTTTGGTAAGCTTGACTTTACTTTGGATATCACCAAGTATGGAAGTGAGCTTGTTATTTTTTGAAGACAAATTTCAAGATCAAGATTGGACTCTATGAGTGGTCAGTCTTCCATTTTCCCTCACCAATGCACCTAGTTCATTCATCATGGGCATCATCAGTGATGTTTACTGAACTCATAATGAAAAATTTGTTTTCTTTTATCTAGATGACGTCTTGGTCTAAATTACAAGGATTACAAGTTTTCAATGCACCAACCTTTCTGGGTGTTCTCAAAATCTAATGCTGGCCAATACAAAGAAGTCTGTTTCTAGGCAACCCTTGATTCCTTGATAATAATTTTTGAGAAGCATGAATTCTATTCCACTGTAAGACTGCTAGTTGCAGTGCTATTACCTTGAGGAGCTCTCTGAATACCAATCACGAAACACTTCTATGAACTTGGTTTGAGATTTATGAACATGGTATGGGATTCAAGAATATTGGCATTTGAAGTGGGCACCTTACATCCACAAGGAAGATGACTGTAATTAACAATATGGCACATCTTCTTAGTCATCATGGTTTATTATGAGTAGGAAGACTACTACAAATACTCAGTTTGGCATACTACAAATACTCAGTTAGGTATGTAGAAACACAAACTGCCACCTTTTCTCTTTCCTTGACTACATTGTGCTGTTGGGTTGTTCTGTATATTCAATAAGCTTTTCGTTCCTGCAGGAAGTTTCAAAAGGAAACTGATTCATCTTCATATGGTAGATATTGTAGCATATAAAATGCCAACGATCACCTTCAGCATATTCTATTGTTCTCTATCCCGACACTGGTTGAGTATACCATCTGTCAGTGCTTTCTTGGCAGGGAATATAAGCCTTCCATATGCTAAGAGATTGATTGTTACAGACTACAATGTGATCCCTCAAGCATGTCTGGAGTAATTTTAGGCTGCATTAGTAACTATTGCGAATCATTATGAAAGCTTTATTGTTGTCAATCATGCTCTCCTTCATTTCATTCACAAAACAAGAAACATATTCATACATTGATACAGGCAGGTGAAAGCAAAACAAAAGGCCGACAAAATAGAATTTGCATTATAGCACATCAACACAGCTCCATGCTCACAAGAGCTAACACTAAAGTCCAAAACATAAATTGAACGGGTTGATGATTCGAGGGTCCAACATCATATGCTACTGTCAACCATGAGATTCTAAAATGCTGGTTTTATTGCTGCTATCTCTCGAGAAACCTCATTCACTTTAATTGGGGCCTGGTTTGCCTTCGTGACATTTTGTAAATGTTCATATAATAAAATAATTGGGAAGAGTGTTGCTTTTGTTAGGATTTAACCGTGGACAGAAATAACAATTATATGCAAATATAAACAATATCAGAAAATAATAGATCGCATAAAAGAGAACACAAGACACCAAGATTTAACGTGGTTCACCCAATCTCTGGGCTACGTCCACCAACAACAAGTCCAATATTATTATGATCCAGTGATTACAACCTGATTACAATCCGTAATCCCTTACAACTCAATACTGCTGCAAGAACCAATTTTCGCATCACACCGTATGAAAAAATCCCCAACCCTAAGCCTTTTTATACAAGCTTTTTGCTGCTTGCAAAATTAGGGCTAGAATATTATAAAAATGGTAGCTGACGCCTTTTACAATATAAGGTCATTTTTGGCTTTGGCGAAAATCCCCGCAGGCGCATTGCTTCTCAACCCCACCTTGTACTGCGATAGGGAGCGCACTTGGGGCGTTGCCTCTTGATCCCATCTTGGCCCCGTAGAAATAATTTGGAGGGAAACTGCATTGAATAAACCTCTGAGTCTGATTAGGCTCCACATCACAACAGTTTTCAAGAGCTATAAAGTGGAATAGTAGGGGAATCAATATTCTTAAATTGGTCTTTTATCAAATAGATTATTGGGAGCTATAAAGGAGACCCCACCCAACTATGGCAATAACATACCTAGTACAAATACGATGAAATATCTGTTGAGAATAACATAGAGAATACTACATACGCCAAAACCTAAGTTGTCGGTTTGGATTCTGGTTCGGATGCGGGCTTGAAATTTGATCAAAATTTTTTGGGCTGGGTTAGGGTTTGTTCGTATGAGAATTTTTAATTTTATATATATGTAAACTTATGCTGCAGCAAATAAGATCGTACACCACTATATGAAGTGTGGGCGTGTTTTGTAATGTCCCCATTTTGTCGGTAATTTGATTTAATTAATTAAATTAATTAAGTTGTCCAAAATAATGAATATTTTATGAGGATGACTAATTAATTATTCTAATTAAATAAATAAGTGGTATTAAGTTAATTATCTATTAAGTTATCAAATAAATAAATATTAAAAAGGTAACTTTATATTTAATTAATTCAATAAAGTGACTTGAAAAATATCTTATAAAGTCACTTATTTAATAAAATAAAAATAATGTTCTAGAAGTTTTTGGAGAAAGTGGAGAAAAAGAATAAATAGGCATCTTGGGCTTCATATTCTTCCTATTATTGACACTAAATTAACCCGATCTTTCATATTCTTCCTTCCAATCAGTAAAAATCTTCAAGCATAGTAGCCAATTATTTTTTTGTTATGTTGTTTTGAGACCTGTAATAATGAGGAATCTGGAAACAAAGAAATTTTGATTACCATTACATTTTCTTCAATAATTGCTTTGGTTGGAGTGTTGACCTTTATTGACCTTAAGTTGCTTTGGGTTTGGCTAGCAATGTTTCCTATTCCACAATTGACTGCTTTGTTCTGTTGAAAATCTGGTATCACCAAGCACAGAGTCACCATTTTTATTACGTAAATCATAATCAACTCCTGCTTGACCTAAGAGTCACCATTATTATTACATAAATCATAACCAACTCCTGCTTGACCTAAATTACCTTTTTGATGCCCATCAAAATTTGATTTCACCAATCCCACTCTCATGCAGCGACTGCCAACTTAACTTTTTCTTAGACACACTTGCTTTTTCCTATTTATCCTTGATCAGGAACTGTGTTTTAAATTGGTTATGTCAATTTTTTAAATATTATTTGATATTGCATATCTATTATTCATTCTTTCATCAAATTTTAATATTAATATTTAAATGGTATATAAGATATAGAAGATTGAGTTCTTTACATTTCCGTTACCTTAGTTTTCTGCTTATTCATTCAGAATTTTGTAAGGGCATTTTGCTTCATTATGTGATATACCCTTTCCGAGATAAGAAACAGTAATGAAAAAGAAAATTTAATAAATAAATAATAATAATGATAAAATATAAATAAATAAATAAATAATAATAAATTATAATATTTAGTTACAAGGTTGTTATCCATCAAGATGCTAATATGATCAACATTGGTTTAATTAATAAATGAAATTAATATGGAAATACATTAGAACAACAGATAAAATAGACAAAGAAGTGATAAACCATTCTATTATGAATAGATGAGTTCAAAAGAGGCATATTCCGTAAGCATCATAGATATAGAAGGGGAATCAAGTCCATTCAGTCAGTTTATATGGAATTTATTAGATTACATAATATATTGGATACTCATCAAATAGATTACTTTATTTCAGATACTTCGATGGATTTTGGATAGTAAGAAAGAGGAATTATGAATAATTATTTATTATGAATACTCTTCAAGGAAGAAACCATTCTATTATGAATAGATGAGTTCAAAAGAGGCATATCCTGTAAGCATTATAGATATAGAAGGGGAATCAAGTCCATTCTTTCAGTTTATATCGAAAATATTAGATTACATAATATACTGGATACTCATCAAATAGATTACTTTATTTCAGATTCTTCGATGGATTTTGGATAGTAAGAAAGAGGAATTATAAATAATTATTTATTATGAATACTCTTCAAGGAAGAGACGAGAAAAAGAAATGAATCATCTGGAATACTGAAAGAAGTATGTGACAGTAAATTGTGCTTAAACATATCTATGAGTTTAATATCAGAATGATCTTATAGGATAAGAGATCCTTATACACACACTCACTCACACACACACACACACATTACATACATGCTAATAAACACCTTCCATTCCATATTTTGATCTGCTCGATAGAGCCTCTACCTATTTGACAAACATCAGTTGCAAATCTTCTAATATAAATATATCTATGATTTTAATATCAGAATGATCTTATAGGATAAGAGATCCTTATATATATATGTTCTAAGAAACACCTTCCATTCTGTATTTTGTTCTGCTAGAGCCTCTACCTATTTGTCAAACATCAGTTGCAAATCTTCTGATATAAATCTGCCTATTTGACACAGAACAATACAGCAATTCAGTAAACTAAATAAAATATATAAAAGTAAATACTTTTTCCTTTATCAGGCATCTGCAGTATAAGACAGCAGGAGCCACGTGTTTATAAATATATATAAATCCATATACAGACCTTAAACTCCTGTTAAATAAATAAGAAAAGCTTATTAATATACCTTAAGATACACATGCTAAAGACTATTTATTATTTAGTATCTGAGAATGTTATTGAATAGTGTTGGTCAGAGACTACAGATTGTACATGTATGTGCGTGTATGTTTTACATACACTCACATACATATATAATCTCAGTCTGATTATATATATCTTAAAATCTGATCAGCACTTCATATCAAACTAAGATGAAACCTGTGCATATATATTTACATTCGATACCCAAAATATGATGGTCTTGATCAATCCAATATGTCTCTTTATGAATAACATATCAGTCACAAACTAGTTAGTACTAACTAACTAATCTGATCCTGTAGAAGATCAGATTAATTAGTTAATACTAACTAATCATTGGAAACTTGTGACTATTGATATTGAAGGATCGTGACCTATCTTGGAAGGCATCCATTGGAATCGATATATATATATATATATATATATATATATATATATATATATGTGCACCGATGATTATTGTATTGACATCAAAATTAATAAATGCTCAATACCGTTAACAACAGATTGACATTATCATATTGCTCATAATCCTTCCATACCATCTGACTTATATCTTGTTTATAGTGCATTCTTAGTCTTCAGAGATATATATATTGCAGATTGAGATTCAGAGATTAACATATTGCAGATCAAGAACTAGAGATCTACATCCACAGCAGATTGGGCTCTTACATACAGGACAAATCACATATACTGAAGGTATTAAAGATTGAACATATTACTCTTCATTTATAAGGTACATCTGCTCCTATACCTGCAAGTAAAAGTGCAAATCTGTTAGTAACCTGTGCTTAAAATTAGAAGAAATATACAGTCTGATAGAAGATTACTTCATTTACATGGTATCAGAGCACATGGTTATAACAAACCAAAATTAAACTTGAGTATTCAGACTGCATACCTTTAACATATCATATTCATATTTTAAAAATGACGAGTGCAATAAGACTCGAAGATCGCCTTGAGGGAGCAAATAATTTCACAGCATGGAAGCTAAGAGTAATGATGGTATTAGATGAAAACAAAGTAGATTCATTTGTTAAAAACAAAAGTACTGAGCCTGAGAATGAACCGGAAAAATCTCAATGGATTGAGGAAAATAAAAGGGCTATGAAATTAATAGTGGATCCTGTAAGAAGCCACATTCTGCGTATTTTAGCAAAACAGACAACTGCATATCTCATGCTCAAATCCTTAGAAAACACATTCAAGATGAATAATACTGGAATAAATCTTGCACTAGAAACACAACTGAATCACATAAGCATGAACAAAGGTGAATCTGTAAATGCTTAATTTATGAGAATTATAGAATTAAGAGATCAATTATCTAATGTTGGATATGAGATATGACAGTAAGTAATTATCTCTAACAGCACTAGGTGGCCTTCCAAGTTCATGGGAACCAGTGCAAAATCAAAACTCCCTAAACTAGACCGATTGAGATCTGATTGTCTACAAGAGGAAGCTAGACTATTACCAAAAGGAATCAAACTAAATCCTTAGATGAAGACATTCAAGTTCTTAATACAAATACTAAGAAGAGAGGAAAGAAGAAGAACTTCAAAAGAAAGAAAAATTTTCATGGGAAAGGAAAATATAGAAAAGATACTACACAAGTTCAATGTTTTAGATGTGACCAATATGGGCACTATGCCGTAAACTGTCTAGACAGGACAAAGAAACAAGCTTCTTATGCCCATGTTGGAAAAGTAAACTCACAAGAAGAATGTGAAAAATTTCTTTTTTATTCAACACTATCAAATCAAGTATCAAACAAATCAAGCACCTGGGTAATTGATAGTGGATCAGCTAGACACATTATAGGATTTCGAGAAAATATGGAAATTATGGTAGAAGAAACTGATGAAGAAGTAACCATCGGAGATGATTCTGCACATCCTGTAAAAGGTGTAGGGACCTGTACAATCAAATTAGAATCAGGCATGAAAATTCAACTAAAGAATGTACTTTACGTACCTGAAATCAAAAGAAATTTAATATCTATTTCAGCTCTTGAAGATAATGGATACATAATCACATTTATGAATGGGAAAGTTTTGGCTTGGCATAAATCCACCACATTCAAGAAAGCCAAACTTATAGGAATAAGGCAAGGTTATTTATATAAACTATGCACTGAACCTAAACAAGCTCTCATCCTTGAATCACCTGACATAAATGAAATCTGGCACAAAAGATTAGCGCACTTACACTTTCGAGCCTTAAATTCTTTGGATAAATTGGTGATTGGACTCCCAAATTAAACTCCTCACATTGTGGTACATGCAAAGGATGTGCTCTAGGGAAAACCCCAAAGGCTCATTCCACTCTAGCACTAGTAAAACCAAAAATATATTGGAACTAATCCACTCTGATCTTTGTGGACCTATGTCAACACCTTCTAAAGGAGAGGAGCCCTATACTATGTAATCTTCGTAGATGATTTCTTAAGGAAAATGTGGATATATTTCTTAAAATACAAAGAATTTGAGGAAATCCTAAATAGATTCAAAGAGTTCAAATCTCTAACTGAAAATTATTCCGAAAGGAAAATTAAGACCTTGAGAATTGACAATGGAACAGAGTACACTTCAGAATTGTTCAAAGAATATTGTATTAATTAACATTATCAAATTTTCATAATCCATTTGTAAATAAATTGTTTTCTGGATTTGATTGTGTGTGTTTTTTTACCTTCAACGTTTCGGATCATACTACATGATCCATCATTGGAATGAGAAAGTGCAGGAGTAGAGATATGCAGACTGAGCCTTTCTCAAGAGATATTGGTTCTTTGCATGAATTTACGTGCTCTCCCTTTCTCTTCTTAAATCTCTTGAGAAAGGCTCAGTCTTCATATCTCTACTCTTGCACTTTCTCATACTGATGATGGATCATGTAGTATGATCCGAAACGTTGATGGTAAAAAAACACATACAATCAAATCTAGAAAACAATTTATTAATATTGTATTAGTTCAGGGATTAAGAGGGAGTTCAGTGTACCCTACAATCCTCAACAAAATGGGATAGCGAAAAGGAAAAACATAACTATTGTAGTGGCAGCAAAATCCATGATGTTTGATCAAAATCTAGATTCCTCTTTTTGGGCAGAAGCATCCAGGGCAGCTGTTTATATTCAAAATAGATGTCCACATTCCCATTTTGATGATAAGACTCCTAAAGAGACCTTTACCGGACAGAAACCTGACATAAGTCCTCTAAGAATATTTCGCTGCCCAGTGTACATTCATGTAACCAAAGAGAAAAGAACTAAACTAGAATCCTCTGAAAGAAAAGAATCTTTGTGGGATATAGTGAAACATCAAAAGCATATAGAATATTCATTCCTGGACAAAGGCAAAGAGAACTTAGTAGAGATGTTATATTTGAGGAAGATATTGCTTTTAAAAGAGTAAAGAATTTTGATGAGCTAGAAAATCACAATCCTACCATAGACAAAGATGTATGTTCTACTCTTGAAACTCAGTGAGAACATCTTGAAGACACTTCTTATGAAACTCCACAAGTATCAGAGAATTAGGACAAGTGTCTTGATGAAGATCAAAATTCCAACAAAAGGGAACAACCACTTTGGGCCAAGAAAATTTTGAAGGAAGCTGAAAGTTTTGTAGCACCTGATGGAACATTCAAAAGAAGCAAAAGACCCCACAGACTAACATATAATGCATTGATGAGTGAAATTCTTAATTCTGAACCAGCAAATGTTGATGAAGCCCTCAAACAAGAAGCTTGGAAGGATGCTATGATAGAAGATTATCACTCCATTTTAAAAAATGATGTTTGGGATATAGTTCCTAGACCTAAGGGAAAATCATTTGTTTCTTCCAAATGGTTGTTCAAAATTAAACATGTTGTAGATGGTAGCATAGAAAAACACAAAGCACGTTTTGTTGCCAGAGGATTCTCATAGAAGGAAGGTATTGACTACAAGGAAACTTTTGCATCTGTAGCTCGATATACCTCTGTTCGAGTTGTGCTAGCAATTGCAGGAACCAAAGGTTGGAAGGTTCACCAAATGGATGTGAAGACTGCATTTCTAAATGGAACAATAGAAGAAGAAGTCTATTTGGAGCAACTCGAAGGATTTATATTTCATAATGCAGAATCTCATGTATGCAAACTAAAGAAGGCTCTATATGGACTCAAACAAGCTCCTCGAGACTGGTATGAAAGAATTGACAAATACCTCATGAGATTAAACTTATCTAAAAATGTTGCTGATCCAAATCTCTACTTTAAATATGTCAATGTGATAATTTTAATTCTTTATGTTGATGACCTATTACTCACAGGACAAGAGCACCTTATTACACAATGCAAAAAAGATTTAACTTCAGAATTTGAAATGAAAGACTTGGGAATTCTTCACTATTTTCTAGGACTATAAGTATAAACCTGATGGTATCTTTCTGAATCAAGGAAAATACATTGTTGATATGTTTAAAAGATTTGGAATGTTGAACTGCAAACCTATGTCCACCTTGATGGAGACAAACTTGCACAAATTAAAAGAATCTACATCAAAATCCAAATTTGCAGATTCTACACTCTATAGATAGATTATTGGATCACTTATGTATTTGGTTAACACTCGGCCTCACATATGCTACACAATAAATGCTTTAAGTCAATTCATGTGTGAACCTTGTGAAATTCATCTTGTTGCTGCTAAGCATATTTTGAGATACCTGCAGGGTACTATTGGATACAGCCTTAGAAGAAGACTGGTTTTGATTTACATGGATTCATAGATTCTGATTGGGCTGGTTGTGTGGTAGGTCGGAAGAGTACATCTGGGTATTGTTTTAGTCTAGGATCCACTATGATCTCTTGGACAAGCAAAAATCAATCCTCCATTGCACAAAGCTCTATTGAAGTAGAATATATTGTAGCTGCTTTGGGAACCAGAGAAGCTATATGGCTTAGGAAGCTGATTGTGGGACTATTTGAAAAACCTCTATTGCCTGCTACCATTCTATGTGATAATCAAAATTGTATCAAGCTATTAGAAAATCCAGTATTCCATGATCGATCCAAGCATATTGAAATTCCTTTTCACTATGTCCAAGATATGGTAGAAAGGGAAGCCATTCAGGTAGAATATACCAACACTAGTGATCAAACTGCAGACATTCTCACCAAGCCTCTTTCCAAAGTTAAGTGGAGCACTTTAGAATGGAACTTGGTATGATTGAAATGTAATTGAGGCTGCAAAAAATTATATATATTCAAAGATGTTTAATGCGTAAACTCTTTTGTCATATGTGTGACTTTGACTTATGGGCCCTCTACATGTATACATTACGTTAAGATGACGATCTTTTTGATAATGTGTACTTGTATTAACATTGTGAAGTGATGACTTTGCAATGTTTCCTATCATGATCAATTTCATGTGATGTGATATCTTTTGTAGGTCATGATAGTAGGATCTCTTGAAACATGTTGATGAGATATCATGAGATGTGATGCCTTTCAAATCATTATGTTCCTTATGAGATGATCATGGTGAGACACCATGATGTGTTGTGGTAGACATCATGCGATGTGATGTCAATGCACATACCATAACAAGGATATATGAATATCATGAGACTTGATGTTCATTATACTCCTTGATAATCACGAGTAAGGTGATATCTAAAGTTCATACTTAGTTGTCTTCCCTAGCTAAGAGGGAGTGTTTTTGAATAGTGTTGGTCAGAGACTTAGATTGTACATGTATGTGTGTGGATGTTTTACATACACTTACATACATATATAATCTCAGTTTGATTATATATATCTTAAAATCTGATCAGCACTTCATATCAAACTAGGATGAAACCTGTACATAAATATTTACATTTGATACCAAAAATATAATGGTCTTGATCGATCCAATATATCTCTTTATGAATAACATTTCAGTCACAAATTAGTTAGTGCTAACTAACTAATCTGATCCTGTAGAAGATCAGATTACTTAGTTAATACTTAACACTAACTATCAAATTGGAAACTTGTGACTATTGATATTGAAGGATCGTGACCTAGCTTGGAAGGCGTCCATTTGGATCAATATATATGTGTACCAATGATTATTGTATTGACATCGAAATTAATAAATGCTCAATACCTCCAACAACAGATCGACATTTTCATATTGCTCATAATCCTTCTATACCATCTGACTTATATCTTTTTTATAGTGCATTCTCAGTCTTCAGAGATAATATATATTGCAGATAGAGATTCAGAGATTAACATATTGCAGATTGAGAACCAGAGATCTACATCACAGCAGATTGGGCTCTTACATACAGGACAAATCACATATACTGAAGGTATTAAAGATTGAACATATTACTTAGCATTTATAAGGTACATCTGCTCTTATACCTGCAAGTAAAAGTGCAAACTTGTTAGTAACCTGTGATTAAAATTAGAAGAAATATATAGTCTGATAGAAGTTTAGTTCATTTACAGAGAAGGGAGTCAATGATGCATTCAGGGAGAGGCTTGTGTAAATTCCAGCGGCCAGCCAATTGGTTATTCCCAAAATAGGGTGGGGATCAGTGCCTAAGTGCCTTGCGGGCATTGTCCCGAGAGAGGCTTAAGTACTTGGATCTGTAAACTCTGAGGGAAAGCCTATTGAGGATTGGTGTCTAAGCAACCTGATTACATCCAAAACATCCTTCTTAAATTTAAATAGTAATAAGGTTAGCATGAATGTAATGATCATAGATAGTAAGATCCCTAATCTATGTTGATTTGGACTAAATCAAGGGACATTAGAAATGGTATCAATGCTATGATGCAGCCATGCTGCAGGGTAAATATAAATTAATGAATCATTTTAGTCAATAGATGGGAACCTAACAATTTGTATATTACGTGTATACTTTCTGTATGCTTTGTATCTTCTTGCATCAATGTGTATGCTTTGTGTCTTTGTGCATTAGTGTCTGTACTTTGTGTTTGCATGTATTCATTTCATAATTTCATTTGGATATGATTCTATAATCAATTAATTTGGAGTACCTAGAGTGAACTCAAGATATAAATTTACTGATTAATGTGACACAATGACTCACAGTGAAAGATTATAGGTCTGAAAAATGAGAGAAACCTTAAGATACCAACTGTTATTATCAAGTAACGAGGAGACATGTAATAAATAAATAATAATGATAACATATAAATATATTAATTGATAATAATAAAGTTTAATATTTAATTATTAGGTTGTTATCCATCAAGATGGTAATACCATCAACATTAGTATATACTATAATTAATAAATGAAATTAATATGGAAATACATTAGAAAGACGAATATAATAGACAAAGAAGTGATAAACCATTCTATTATGAATTAGATGAGTTCGAAAGAAACATATTCCTTAGATCTTTAAAGAGTGCAAAGTTTCAGCATTGAAGGTATAGAAGGGAAATCAAGTCCATTTGGTTGGGAAAAATGGAAAACATTTGATTAGATAATATATTGGACACTCATCAGATAGATTACTTTATTTCATATGCTTGGATGGATTTTAGATAGTAAGAAAAATAATCAGGAATACTTATTTATTATGAATACTCTTCAAGGAAGAGATGGTAACAACAAATGAATCATCTACAATACTGAAAGAAGTGTGTGACAGCAAATTGTGCTGTAACATATCTATGAGTTTAATATAAGAATGATATATATATATAGTGAAATCAGAAATATACATAATAATGAATCAGAAATACACACACACACACTAGCATACACCTTCCATTCCTTATTTTGATCTGTTCGATAGTCTCTACCTATTTGACACACATCAGTTGCAAATCTTCTAAAATAAATCATGGATGGAGAAATTAGTAAGAAAGTATTGAGGACACAGAACAGTATAGTGATTCAGTAAATGAAAGAATATATATAAAAATAAACATATTTTCCTTTATCAGGGATCTGCAGTATAAGACAGCACTAGTTGTGTTTATAATTATACATTTATAAATATGTAAATCCATATACAGACCTCAAACTCCTGTTTAATAAATAAGAAAAACTGAAGTTAATATACCATAAGATACACATGCTAAAGGCTATTTATTATTTAGTATCGAGAAGGGAGTCAATTATGCATTCAGGGATATTGTAAATTCCAGCCAATTGGCTATTCCCCAAATAGGGTGTGGGGATCAGCGACCTTGAGCATCTTGCAGGCATCTCCCCAAGAAAGGCTTAAGGGCTTGGATCTGTAAACTTTGAGGGAAAGCCTATTGAGGGTTGGTGTCTAAGCAACCTGATTACATCCAAAATGTCCTCTTCAAACTAAAATAATAATAAGGATAGCATGAATATAATGATCATGGATAGTAAGATCCCTAATGTGTGTTAATTTGGACTAAACCTAATCAAGGGACATTACACATTAGCATCTTTTTATATACTTACGTGTTTAAAAAAACTTGTACCTTTATTTGACGGTTGGTCATGTAAAAATATGATTTTGTATAAAGTAGAAATTAATGAAGGATAAGTTTATGAATATGATGATGTTAGATCTCTACATATGATGAGTTTCAAGTGCCAGAAATTGGAAAAATATAGAAAATAGAATCTATCTTTTTACACAATTTTTTTGGGTGTTGAAAAATTGTGAATGGTTAGATTCTCAGTGTCCTAAGAATGCCTTTTACCACTTTGCAGTCGGAAATGCATTTATTGGACAGTGGAGTGGCAGTTTCATTCAACAGATGTTACACATATTGACCACAAGTAAGTTCCTTTTACCTTGGTGATCGTACCTGGAGAAAGTTAAGTTCTCGAGATCTCTCCTGTTGTTATTAATACATATTGGTATTCATCATTCTCTTAGGAAATATGAATCATTGTTTGCCAATGCCTTCCAAATGTTGGATTCTCATGAATGATGAGTTTGCAAGAATATGCCTATAAGAAATAGAATAACTCATCAGATTCTGTTTATTGGTTCAGAGTGGATGAACACGCAAGTCTACAAAGTGTACTGGAAAAGCATCTAACAATTGGTCCTGGGAATCCAGTCATACGACATAAACTTAGACATTTCTGCAACCACCCCATTGAAAGTCTGAAGCTTTTGCTCAAGAAGGAATATACAGAGGTAATAAAATTTTGTTGTTATTTATTATGCGCTCATGTTAGCATTAGTATTGGGATTTACAACATATAGTATCAGGATTTACGTTTCTTCTCGTGTGTATAATTCTGTCTGTCTTTAGCAGGGTGACAAAAAGCTATATTTTGATCTGAACATTAGGGAACCATTGCGCTCTCAACTTGCGGGGAAAACTGTTGTTGAGTATCCTGTTATTCATGTTGTTTTGCAATCAAATTTGACGGAGTTTGTACTTTCAGAAGTAAATCCAGTTCCACGAGAAAGAAAACCTTCAAAACTTGATGAATTTGATCACCTTCCATATCAAGAGTGCACTCCCTTCAAGGAAGAAGAAATTGAAGAAAAAAAGTGTACTCCCTTCAAGGAAGAAGAAATTGAAGCAAGAGAATTTGAACCTTCCAAAGATCTGTATCCAGTTCCTGAAAAAGAATTTGAAGGTTCAAATATTGATGAACCTAATATGCATCTAGAGGGTATTCTCCTCGGGAATGAAGAAATCATGGAAGGAGAATTTGGATTTATCAAGGATATGAATCCAGTCCTTGATAAAACTGTAGATCCTTTAAATGTTGATGAATTTCATGATCACGTGCATCTAGGGGGTAATCCCATCAGAGAAGAAGGAACCGAACAAGGAGAGAACACATTTGTAGAAAACCTGATTCCTGTTCCTGAGAAAAATTTAAGACCTTCAAATTTTGATGAACTTGATGATCTTGTACATCTGGATGACCTAGCCTTCAGGGATGAAGAAATTGAGGAAGGAGAGTTTGTTCCGCACCAGCATTTTGATGGAAGCTTCCCTTTGCATATGGATATGGATGCTGTTATGGATGAAGTGAATGTTGAGATACTATAACCTGGATGGATGGTCCATTGGCAGGATTTGTGGATGGCTTCTGAATTTTGAATTTTGCAGCTGTAGACCAAAATCTAGTTCAGCCAAAATTTTGATGTTTTTCTCCACATCTAAGAGTTGTATTTTTAACTGTTTAATACGAGTGGTGCATCCATTTAAAGTTGGTTTTACCAGTTGCCCTAAATCATAGTTGCGAGACTTATACAGTCCTCAGTCAAGCTGTCAGCAGCGAGTTTTGTTGAACTTGAATCCCACTTGTTAAGAGTTATGGAGTGAAAAAATCCTTCTTCCTTCTTCTTAATCCAAATAAGTGAAAAATGTACCCTTGATTGTAGTCCTTATCTTCATTTACTTCCTTATTTCTGAGTAAAATCTACTGCACAAAAAATGGCATAAAAGAAAAAGAATTTTCAGCTTCCACGGTTTTGACTCCAAATTATTTGGTCTTTTCAAGTCCTAGATGCATGGCGAGGGACTCAAATGAGACTTGCATATATCGACGTGTACGTCTGTCGTTTATGTCTTATGAAAATCAGATTTTATATTATTGTGGATATATTACAGAAGGCATGCTAGCTAGAATCGGTCTCTTTTTGTACATTAGCACAAGGAATGGAATAAGAAATTTGCAAATATAAAGGTGATATCTAACCAAAAAATGAAAAAATAAAAATAAAAATCAGTCACTCTTTTTCTTTCACACCTTGTTTACTGTGTACCAAATCGATTAGTGTTTCTCGAGGTCCAAAATTGTTTTGAAAATGTTGTAAAATTCCATTAAAAAATTGTGAACGATAGTTAATTGAATTGCTACTTTGAGAGAAAAATTAATCAAAAGACATCTGTTCTAATGACTAATGAACGATTTATACGCTAAGAGCAGAGTGGTAATATTGTCACCATTATATTTCTCAAAATGTATATCTCTCGCATAGGAGTCTTCAACATGGTATATAAAAGTGGGCTACCAGAATGAGAGGGACTGGTAGGGATTGGATTTGTCTCATGTTGTCTTAATTAATGATATCGGATTTCTACAATCCATAACTTTTGAGTTGCTTGATTCACGAATTTGATTGTGTATTAGTTGTTGTATCACTATTGTTGTAGTTGATATGATAAAGAAATGTATGCAGTGATACAAGTTATTTCCGGAGGTAGACTAGGGGTTTCTATTTGGTTTTCAGTTGTGTATGCAAGAAATTATGTGCACCTAGCTGCAAACACAGTGTTCATCAACTATGTGATCTATGTTATTTAGATTATCTACACCATCTGAATAACCTTGTATTGATATAGTTAGATTCTCAATTAAAGGGATCACCTCTCTAGCCAAGTTTTTGGTACTCTTGAAATATTGAACGCTTTTCAATTCTTTGTTCAACTTCTTTAATGATTTGTCAAACACTTGAATTGTAGGATAATCCTCATCATGAGGAGATTGGTTATTAAGTATAATAGGAAAGACGTGAGTTGGATTAAGTGAGGATTTCTCTTGAATTTATAGGAGGGAACAAGTGAACATGCAACAAAGATTCAACACCATTACTAGTCAAAGAAAATTAGAATGTGCAAGCACAAGACATAAAGTTCTCCAAAATGATAAGGGTGGAAAGGGGATCCTAACCTATGGATGTATTAGTGAACATATGTGTCCTTCCTAAACAAACACTTAAATTGACTCCAAATACCTAGAAAGAAGAACAAATATTACTAGTAGTCGGATAGATTATTTATTGAATTATAATATTTCTCTAAATTGATAGGTACAGCTCCCTCATGTAAGATATACAAGAAATGAAAAATCTGTATTTTAACTAGAAAGTGAAGGTATATGATTATGCATATAAAATAAACAAACAAACTATTAGCAAAATAAAAGAATGATATAAATGACACATAGTTCACTTATAGAAAATAAAACCACAATATGAACATCTGAAAGTAAGCTTGTAACACAATTAGTCATTATTAGTTACTGCCTAGGGCAGGATAACTATTGGGTCCGTTTAGTTTCATTTTGTCATTTAATTCTACCCATCAGGTTTCATAACTTTTTGCACATAGATGTTTTCTTTATAGTTTATGAATTTTAATAGATTTATAAAATCTCAATAAGGTCACTTTTTTCATAATTTTTTTGCACAGATATTTTCTTTGTAGTTTATGAATTTTAATAGATTTATAAAATCTCAATAAGGTCACTTTTAAGTATTCTCTGGCAGAAAAGGTAAGGGATAAAATTTGATTTATTAGAAAAAAAATTCAAAAATCCTCCACTTTTGGCATTAAATCCTGCATTAATGGAGAACTTTTTCTAGAAAATTCTTTGATTTTTTAAATCATTTTTCTTCCACTGCCATAAGCATTAAACTTGACATTAATGGAGAGCTTTATCTGGACAATTATCTAGTTTTGTTAATCATTTTCTCTGTCCACCGCATCTCTCTGTTTGTGTCGATTATTTTGTTGTCTGGCAGGTCATCATTCTAAACCTAAAGTTGGATAAACTTGCAGTGTATTTGCGGAGCTTCGGCAATTGTCATGAAGACAAAGTGGGAATACGAGTTATTTTTGCGCTGGAATGCTTTTTACATCTGCACTCGGACCACACAAGGAAAGGGGTTGGCTAGCACTCGCATTCCTGCTTTCTTGCCTCTTAGTTTCACTTTCTTCAACCCAATTTGTTGCATATTTTTTGGTTTGATTTTCATGTGCTTTGAGTGTGCAGGTTGCTTTTTTGAGCAATTATCTTGGGTATGCCTTAAAATGCATAAAGCCCGTTCTTGGTTGTTCAACTTTTGATTATGCCTTTTTTAAGTTTTGCTTTCAGAGAATGTAGTTGCTAAGCAATTTTATCTTTCCCAAATGTTATTAAATGAACCTGTTGTCCTCTATTTTTCGACATTAGCATCACAATTTCCAGTTAAACAGAGGGGCTTATTTGCAGGTTATCTGAAATATTAGTGTTTAGTTTGAGCGCATCTGAATTTGGGTCTTTCAGTATTTTTGTTCAGTGGGTATTTTCGAAAATTTTGCTTCAAACCCACGAAACCGACAGCAACACAGGAAGCAGGTTGTGAATCGCTTCACAAAACATATATCATTGCTAGAAGTATATGTTTTTCATCCCTCTTCTACGCTCATCGTTTCTTTCTTGTTCCCATGGTCGTTATGAAACGGAGTCCTATTTTTTCCCTTTCTCTTTTGTTTGTATCATAAATTTTAGATGCAAGTTTTCACGCCCCGTTTTCATACGACAAAATAAATTGGGGTTTCACGCTTTCTGGAGTATATCTGGAAAACCGATTTTTTCAGAAACACCATCCAAAGGCACCGTGTGAAAAAATATTCTCGCTTTTTTTGGAGATCTGTATTCGTATTCTCTCCAAAATAATCGTCATTCAATTTCGTTAAATTTTAATATGAATTAGGAAGAAACGTTAAAGAAAAGCAAAAGTGGTTTTGCATAAACAGAGAAGCGGAAACAGAAAAGCGGTTTTCGTCGATCCTGTTCGAGGATCTTTAAATGCAGCGATTGTCTTGGGTGAATATTAATGTTTTCCCCTGAACTTTTTTGTGTTAATTTTGCTCTAGCTAATAGGTACTATTTGTCTTTGTTTAAATTTCTTTTAATCGTGTGAATGACTGTTAAAACAGGAGATATGTTCGCTTTTCCATTTTGTAAAATTCCCTTCTAAAGCAAGTTGACAAAACTCTTCGCAAGCTTTGATTTTTTACTTTCAAATTTAATGTAAAAGGCCAGTGAAAGAGTCATAGTTCATTTATATTTTATCCTGTTTACTCTTAATTTTTCTTGCATTCTGTTTTGCGTGCTGTCTGCACACTTCTGCATTAGCATTCTCTGTAATCACCCTGTGAATGCAACACTCATGAACAGGGGTGACTTCATATCCTTTGCTATCTATCTATTTATCTATTTGTTTATTCCTACAGTGTAAAATGTTCATTTGGGTTACCTTAAATGGGTTGCCCACTGTATCCAGACTATTTGAAATAAAATAAAATCATGGGTTGCTTCATTTTTTTGTAGAATTTCTTCTTTACAATCTATTTACTTTTTTAATTTTTGCTTTCAGAGAATGTAGTTTGAATTTTTGGTGAATTGCAGTAATGGTTTATGCCTCCCTAAGACGAACTCATTGTGCTTTGTTTGCTAGGGTCTTCAATTTTTGCGCTTGATAAAACCTAGGCCTTTTTAATTTTTTTCGGAAAGATGATTTGAATTTGGAAGATGGACGAGAATGTTTTCTCGAGTTTGAATCCGCGGGTGCGTACATCGATAATGTTGTGTAATGTTTTATTTTTTAATTGCTCTGGCATGCCGAGGATTCGATCGAAGAATTCTGGGTTCGTTATCTGTAAAAGCCTTTTTTGACTTTTTAAAGTGTTCATTTATTCTGAATTTGGGATTGCCATTGTGCTAATGTTTATCAGGGTTTCATATTTAAATACAATCGTCAACTTTGAATATGATTATATTAAAACAAATTCAAAATGATTCACAGTTTACTTTCATTTGCCAATTCATGGAAATTTTAGATCTATAACTTATCATCCTGCGACGACTCATTAAATACCCTCTTAATAGTTCAGTTTGACAAAAAAACATGAACTATTCTTTATGATTAAATTTTATCTATCATTAGCATACAGAAATATAAATAAGCATCAATTATGAAGAATTGTTTAATGGGTTATGTTAGTAATATACAGTGTCAAGTGATTTTTTTGTAAGAAGCATCCATCATAAAAAAAGCCTCAACAATTTTCAATAAATTTAATTAGAGATTCTATAGTACAAGCGACTATTTTATCAAATAGGTTGGAAATGCTATAAATGTTCTCAAAAGTTAATGAAAATGTAAGGTAGAAAGCTTGAAGTCACAATGATAATTTGGTGCTTCTCTCAGAACTTGTCTAATTCTGTTACAACGTATTTTGCTTTATCCAAACAGTCCTCACGTTCTGTTTCTCTGTAAGATTTAGCCTAAGATTTCAGTTACTCATAACATGTTTAGGATGCAATTCTTCATATTAGTTTCCTTTTATCCACTAGAAGCACGTAATATTGTCCATGTGCTGAACAAGCTATCATGGACTAAATTTGCACCTTATCTGATATATCGTATAGATTAATGCCTTCCTACGCTCGACTAGAGCTGGCTGGAGAGAAGGGTGATCTGTTTCGTATGAAGCTAAAGGTAAACACAATGCAATTAACATCTTCTTGTTATAATCATAGTTCTGTATTTTGCATATTTCTATATTTCTATATTTTTTGTGTTTATATAATTCTAGCCTACACTTCTTTTTCATAGATATTCTTTATTGCAATTATTCCAACATGTCCTATTATGATGACACAATTTCTATACAAGTTTCAAAAAATTATCATGCATGTATTTTATATCTACACTGCTAAAAAAGTTACAAATTTCGAACCTCCGAAGACTATTTCTATCCAAAAAAATATTTTTCATAAACTATACATTATTCAACCATCAAAATTGTTGAACAAATCACAACACACATATCTTTACATGCAGGAACTTTGACGCTTGCACCTCTTGTTTGAAGATAACACATTGCACAAAATTGAAATACTATCTGGAAGTAATCCATACAACGCATAGAAACAGGATCACAAAGAGCAACAACACAATTTCTATTATGTTCGTATACAAAACAGAAAGATCAGAGTCTTTTTCATCATATATATCAAATCCAAAAATTGCCTTTCTTTACAATAATTTATTTCTTTTTCATCTTACTCCCTGCCTTGTCGTCCCCCCCATCCTTTCAATGTTTACAAAATTTTTCTAATATAGTACAGATTCCCATTTCCACGATAACAGTTACAAAAGGGACCTAGAAATAATTCAGTTTCCGTTATCAAGAAGAGTGACGACTTCAGACTCCAGTTGGCTCCACTTTCACATTGCTTTGTCTACGTTAACATGCAATAGGTCGAGGAGGTCTTCCATAAAGTCTGAAACTTCTTTTCCTTAACTTCAGTCAGGTTAAGGCTAAATTCTGCACTGTCTCTCTCTTCTTCCAGCTCAAGGACATCACTTTTGTATAGGGTAAGAGTTGTTCATGGATCCTAAGTGGTGGAAAACATGCCGAAAATAGCATTGAACTGCTCCATCTCAACTTCTGTAGGGTCTAGCTGAAGCACCGGTTGAGATCCTTCATTATTATATCCCATCTCGTCATTGGGGAAATTGTAGTTGGTGTGGCTTGCAAATCAGTGGTCATAGAATAAGATGACTAAGAAATGAATGCATACTTAGAAAAACTCTAATTAGTTCATTAACGAGGGTGGCGTATGAGAAAATTAAATTTTGTACTTTGCCACCTCATGACAAGACTAATTTCCACCAAATCTAAGAAAAAGGTACCTCATTTGAGAGCTTATGCAATGATCATTTCATTTAGTGTAGAGACAACAAAATGATGACTATGCCCTACGAAACTACTTGTCATCTAGGCACCTGCTTGTTAGATAATTGAGAGGGCGAAGGGTGTGTGAATCAATTATGACTAGTTATCTTACAAACCTTAAAAATCACTTTTGTACCAACTTCAATTTCATAAACTTTCAGATCAAAAGCTTGATAACCACATCAAACATTACAATTCAAACTTATAAGCACTGCCATCAAATTGTTCTCACTATTTCTTAATATATAGAGTATCAGAGCAAACATCTAGCTTATACTAAGTGCAACATTAAACATATAACATGAAATAAACATGCAACACAATAAACATTCACACATTTGACACAAGTATTTAGCGTGGGAACCCTATAAAGGAAAAATCCACTCGTGAACTGACATCCCAAATATTTTCACTATTTTTAAGTGAGCTCTATTAGGAGCCAACCTTGTTTAAGGTTACATACACATTTTTAGTATGACTTTGTTAAAGGGTTTTCAATATCTAGACTTTATCTCTCCTTGACATTTCTTAAGAGTGGCATGTTCTAAAGGACTTAAAAACATTACTGTAGAATGTTATCATATAGGATTTCAAATACTTGTTAGGTCAACTGAGTTAAGAGATTTTTTTGCTACAAAGGTAAGAAAGTAACAATGAAATGATCTGTTAAATTTTGGCACTATATCTTGCTTGTTCAGATCTCTGCTTCGCTTTGTCTTTTTCTTCTGATCCATTTCTTTTTGATTCACACACTTCATAGTTCAACTTAGCACTTCCTCTTCTTCATCTTCACACTATTGTTCTGCTTGGTTCACCTTCTATTAACAACTTGATTAATACCTTCAATTTTATCAACAATTAGCCAGAATAAACATCTTGTTCATCCCTATATATAGATAACTTTTGTCATTCCAAAATCTTCTAGACTTCACCGCTTAATTACAATCGTAGATCTCCATCAGATTTGAATTCACTGAATCTAGATGATTGAGAAATAGGCTTCCTTCTTGAACTTTGTGCTTCAATAAATTGTCTCTATTAGATCTTCTTTGAATTACTGTAGCTGTTGATCTCATACAACTTTGTCCTTATCTTTCAGACTTCTCGAACATTCTTAATTTTTACCAAATGTTGGCCTTAGATTAATCTTTTACAAACTTATTCTTCACGTTCATGCTCGGTGAACATTACAACTCACTTGGTCAATACTTTACTTCGTTAACATTGAAATTGCTTGATTAACACTAAACTTCAACACTTCTCTATTAGGTGCTTGATGACAACTATAGTAGTTCGGTTAATACTATATTCCTTTATTCATCAATCATACTGTCTTGTATATACATCTTGCTTAAGATTGTGTAAAGCAATCAAACCAACACTAAAATGTCATAGTGTAACTCATTCAAGTGCTCATTGAATACCCTACGCTTATCAACTCATACATTATCATATGTTCTTCAAATCCTCTTCATCAATCAAATTCTCTTCATCAATCAAATGATATGGCACTCTAGTGAACTAGCATAATGTCTAACCAAGGCTTGACATCAACGACAACATAACAAGTGATATGACACTTACACATACATTAATCAACATTATTAGTTGGGGCTAACAATCTCACCTTTAGCATTGATGACATCACATAAACATAAGATTTTACATAAATTTCATATCATAAGATAATCAAATGTATGTATTGATAACAATACAACTCTTCAATTGATAACAATACAACTCTTCAACTCCGTGACTTTATTCAGGTTCTTTATAACAAGTTCGACATTTCCAACTCAATGTCCACTTTGACAAATTCTTCTCCTTTGGTTGTACTTTACTTTTTTTTTTTGCAACATTACTTCATATTAGCTTCCCTTAGGATATAATCTCTCTCTCTCTCTCTCTCTCTCTCTCCTTACAAATTCTCTCCCTTCAGTCTATAACTCCTCCTTTGACAAGAATGCCAAAGGTAACTATAAGTTCCAATGTGAAGCTTATAAAATCTTATAGTTATACCTTGTATCTTGCATGTACTTATTGCATCATTTTCATTACAGTCTCTTTTTCACAACTTTAGAAAACAATCCCTAAAGAGTGAACTCTTGCATCAATTGCAGAAATATATATTTGCTTATCCATGAATTGATGGAACATGCATCTTTTCTTAATGAATCTTGGATAGGGGAAGGACCACTAATTTATCTCAGATACTCAGAAACATCATTAGGCAGTAGCTTTTTGAATGTCTACAATTTGGTCCTTTGACATAACATACTTTAGCCTCGCTTCTTTTGTAGTCGCTCTCTCAAATAATGACACTTGATAGATATGTGGTTGGTTAGATATGTACATCACATGATTCTTAGATATGTTTATTGCACTTTATCACAATAGATGTCACAGGCTCGATAACTTCCTGTTGCATTCCTTCCAACAATTGCTTGATCCAAATAATATTTGATCAGTTAATTGCATCAACAACATACTCAACTTCATCTATAGACTTCGATATGCAACTTTGTTTCTTGCTCAACCATGTAATCAGTCGTTCTCCTAAAAAGAAAGCTCCACCACTAGTACTCTTTTTGTCATCAACATTCATAACCCAATCAACATAAGTGTTAACTCTAAGTTCAAAATCACCTTCATGTTTGTGCTAGAATCCATATTCTTATGTTCCTTTTAGATATCAAAATATCCTTTTATCAACAAACATGTGTGTTTCTTTAGGATTAGAGGAAAACCTTGCAACAATACCAATTGCATGTGCAATATTAGGGCTATTATGCACAACATATTGTAACTTCCGAATCATTGATTAGTATAGTGTCTCATTCACTTCAACAGTAGCATCCTCCTTAGATAATTTGCATCCAGTCACCATATAGGTGTACTGAATGGCCTTGACTCATCCATACCAAATGTCTTCAAGATCCCCTTAATGTACCTAGATTGAGTCATATATATGCCTCCTTCTGTTTGACTAATTTGCAAATCAATAAAAAATTTGATCTCACCAAACATAGACATCTCAAACTCCTTGCTCATTTGATCAACAAATGATTTGCACAAAAAATCATTACCACCAAATTTTACATCATCCACATATATTTCAACAACGAGTACCTTGTTCTCATTTTCACTCTTCAAGTACAAGTTACTATTCTCACTTGTTCTAACAATTCCAATCTTAATCAAATATGAATGCAACTTTTCATACCACACTCTTGGCGCTTGCTTAAGTCCATATAGTGCTTTGTTCAACTTGCATACTAGATGCTTCTAATTTGACTCTACAAATCTTTCTAACTGTTCAATGTATACCTCTTCATTTAGTATTTTATTCAAGAATGCAGAGTTAAACAGCAATTAGATATACTTTGAATTTCTTGTAAGTTGTATGTGTCAAAAAAGCTCTGACTCCTTCCAATCTTGCTTTAGTTGCATAGGTCTCACCATAATCAATTCCTATTTCTTGAGCATAACTTTTACAAACTAATTTGGTCTTATTTCTTACAAATTTTCCATTTTCATTCAGTTTGTTTATGAAAATCCACTTTGTTCCAATTACATTCTTGTTAGTAGGTCTTGACACCAGTGTCCATATTTTGTTTTTCTCAACCTGATCTATTTTTTGATTCATAGCATTGATCCTATCCTCATTATCAAGTGCAACTTCCATAGTTCTTGGCTCAAACTCAACAATCAAACAAGTGTTATCCTTCAATTCACTTCTTGTCATGATGGTTCCTTCTCACACGCTTTGCTAGGATAGGTTTAGCTCTTTGATCTCCATCATTATCATTGCTCGGTTGGGGCTCAACATTCTACTTGGGTTGTTCTATCTATGACGCGGGTAATGCAGGTTGATGCTTAGTAGCTTTGTGCTGTTGCTTGGGTGCTATATCATGTTCATTTTCATAAACATATACAAACATGTTGTAATCCTCATGTTCCTTCCTGCTCTCTTTATTGTTGTGATATGCAAACTCATCAAATTCTCACATTCACATTTTCAATCATAGTGTTAGTAGCATTATTCAAACACTTGTAAGCCTTTCTCCTAGTAGAATAACCTAGGAATATGCCTTCATCACATTTAGAATCAAATTTTCCATTCATTGCATTGTTATGGATATAATATCTGCTTCCAAATATTTTGAAATAACTAACATTTGGTGTATGACTATACTAGAGTTCATATGGTGTCTTGCTTGCTCCTTTCTTCAGCTAAACTTGATTGAGAATATATATTGCAATGCTAATGGCTTCTCTTCAGAACATTTGTGGAACACATTTTATTATCAATAGTGTTCTAGTGCAATCAATGAATGATTCGTTTCTTCTTTCAACAATCCCATTCTATTGTGGTGTCCTCACTGCAAATAGCTATTAGTTAATTCCATTCTCACTACAAAAGTCAATGAATTCATTACATACAAACACATCATCTCTATTAGATCTTAGATATTTCAATTGTTTACCAGTTTTCTATTTCAACTCTAGCTTTATACCACTTGAACATTTGAAAAACATCAGATTTCAACTTCAAAAACATTATTGTCATCATTGTAGAATAATCAATCAACAGAAAATACATAATATCTATATCCATAATAGCTCTCAACTCTCATTGGTCCACATAAATTAGTATGAACTAGCTCTAGAATATCACTACTTATATGTTGTTTGCTGGAAAAAATAGACTTAGTCATCTTACTGGTTGACATTGCTTGTACATAGTATTATCAAGTTTATGCAGATTCAATAAGCCTTTCACTTTCTTCTTTCTTCTCACTTTAACCGTATTCTCAAAGTTAACATGACATAGCCTCTTGTGCCACAACCACACATCCTCAACTTTTAAAAATAGACATGTACTAATATTAGGATCAAGGTAAAATATATTAGCTCTTGTTTGTTCTCGAATACTGATTAGATTTCCATTGTCATCATAGAGCTTTACTTTTATGTTATGACATTCCAACTTATGACTAGTATTACTCAACTGAGCAACACTCAACATATTATACTTTAGTCCTTGAACCTAATATACATCATCACATATGATTTTATCATTTAGCATCAATGTACCTCTACCTTCCACAGGACATGGAACATCATTTCCAATTCTAACAGTTCCACCATCATACTCATCTAACTTATCAAACTTACTTATATCTCTAGTCATGTGATGTGAACATCCACCAAAAATAATTCATGTGTCACTTAACATGATAAATAAGGGCCTTTTGTTCCACATACCTTTCCTTATTGGGATCTTCTTTAACAACAACATATACCAATTCTACTTCTTCCTTTTTATCTTCCATGTTTGACTCAATGTGCTCTTCCTCAACAATGTAACATGACTTCTTCCCTTTGTCCTTGTAGTCCTGATTCTTTATGTATTTGTGCTCCTTATCATTTTTAGCCGATAGTTAATTACAAGTGAAGATTTCATTCTAATCCTATCCCATGTCTAAAATCATAATCAATTTATAAGTGGTTTGTAGTACAACTTGGATGCATACCTTTGCACTACAACCTAGATTGCTTATCTTTCAATATCAAATCAATTTGATGGTTTTATGATCTAATCAATATTTTGATCTTCAATTCAATATGAATGAGATAAAATTTTCCATAGATACAGAAAGGGAAAAATATGAAGCTTTTAGCTTGTTCTTTTTTCTTGCAATTGATGGAGGAGAATATTCGCAACTGCAATTTATTGTCTCCAATTCGTAAATCTAAATCAATCGATATTGAATCTCCTCTCAGTTTGAGGGAATATAATATTTATATGTCCCTTCACTTCCATCCATACTTTGTTAGATCACTCTCTATTGAGCTCTTCTAGATGAGTTCGTAAAGAGTTGCTTCTTGAGAAGTTAGGCCACAACATGCAAGCTAAGTAGCCTATAGAGATCCATTGCAATGTTGCCATTGTTGCAAATCAATTTTTGAAACCCTAACATTTCTAAATCTCATTTTCATTTACTGTCCCAAACAACAAATTGATAAATCACTGTAACTATTTTTTCATTTTATTCATTTCCAATATTTATAGACCATCACCTAGCAAGATATTAGATAAGAGATTGATGGCTTTTGTATTGTTTTTGGGATCTTGAATTTTGTTTTTGTAATTTTTGAAAATCTTGTCTATAAGAAATAACATGTTGTTGTCCATAAAACTATAGAGATTATCTAGTTAACCTTATCTTCTCAGAACTTCAATCTTAGTAAGTTCCTAGATAATTTTGATCAGATCCAAAGTTCCCCAAAACATGAGTCTTGAAGTTTTAAAATTGACAATTTTCCTTAAAAAATAAAAAATAAAAATATCGGATTCTTAGACTAAATGGAAGTTTATATTGGAGGTCTGAGGTATCTCCATCAAAGTCATGTGTGCATGCTCTGATGTAAGTTCAAATAACACCAAGATATTTGATATGAAATGATTTGGGATTGGGGTTCACGATACTTGCAGGTTGTGATTCAATGTACTTGGATATGGAATTGCATAGATAAAGGTGGTTTGCAACTAGCATGTGATTTAAGATTGAGATTTTTGCTGGCATGAGGCTTCTTACAAGTAATAACAGAAGAATTGATACTATTACCATGCATATTTTGATTTTAGATTCTAGGTAGTGCATCTAATGACATACATGCTCATCCAAACTTATTAGGATGTCTGAATCTAAATCTCAATGGTGAAGAGATTCTCTAGAAAGGGTGTTACAGAATCATTCTTGACAAAGGAGGTAGTGACTAGTTGCTGGGGGTTAGTCAATCAGGGTGACATGGAGATTATACCTATGTTCCACAAAGCTTTTGGGTAGGGAATGACATTATGCATTTCTAGGATACATGGGTATGACAATTGAAAAATATAGTTTTTAAAAAAAATATAGGAGAGTTCAATTTTTTCCTAGGTAAGACATTCACATGAGAGTTGACACACTAACTAATCGAAAAATGATTTTTTTCAATGTGCACATATGTTATGTCCAAATTAGGGAGTGAGGAACATTATCTTATTTTCTTTGCCACCACTAGATCTCGAAGGAAAAGTCTATTAAACTAGCTATTATAGACCACTTGAATTCAATTTGCTTAAACAATATAAGAAATACCATGCATATGTATGCCTACTTATATATAATCGATTATCACTCATCCACCACTGACACTTTATCCCATATCTTTTTCTAATTTTTTTTTCTCATATTTAGGCTTCATTCAGGTCAATTTAGTAGTCATCTATCCCCTGCCATTCTCTTGTCCTTTCTCTATGTCCTAGAAACATTTGCAAATTTTTTCACATAGGGATGGCCTTGGGCATGTATTTCCCTGTGTCTTGAAACATCTTGGGAACATGAATAATAGGGATTTTCCAGGGGATGGGTCATTGTGTATCATAGGATTACATTTGCTGGTAGGATAAAGCCTAATATTCCTATTCTTGGTAGCTGGTAATGAATTCGAACTTTGTACTTGCAAAAAGCACAACTCTATTCTTATAGAAAATTAACGTCATATTGTTTTTGGAAATGAAATAGAAATTGAGCAAAGGAGAATTTATTTTGGAGATGGTTTCCTTCTTGCATGCTATTGAAGAGTACACAAACCATATTTATTTGGCCAACACATAACCATTAAAGTAGGCCATCCAAGTTCAATGTATTATTACTTTGAAGAAATGTCAACGAATAATTTAAGTGGATAAGAAAACTAAAAGATTTTGACTCCGAAATTCAATATGATAGGGAAAACTAATTAATGTTGTAGTAGATTCCTTATTGAGGCTATCTAAGCTACATGTAGCTTGAGATAAAAGGAAGAACTATTTGTGATGAAAGAGTTGGGTCTTGTGCTAAGATGTCTAGAAGAAATACTAGAGGAAGACATTAGGTATGCCTTTCCAAATGATATAATTCTCTATAATAACCACTTATATTTTGTACTCAATTCTATAGTTGAAACAAAGGCATTGGAGAATGCCATTCCTTAACTACTATTGCTAAATATGTTTGGAAGGGACTGGCAGAAGATTTAGAAATTGTTGTGGTTGCATTTGAATTTTTCAAAATGACAAAACATTAAATGTGAGAAATCCAAGTTTTTTGTAATCCTTGCCCATCCCCAACCAAAAATTGTCCTCGATTAGAATTAACTTCTTGTGGTAAGACCCCCATTGCAAGAAAAACCAAAGCTCATGTAGTGAATGGTTGATTGATAAAGTATGCCCATTTTATTTCCATGGATTTCATATGCATTGATAAAGCTTCATAGGATGTTGAACTAAGGTTGGATTGACTTTTGTTGAACTCTTGTTTCATTGCTTGTTTCCTAATTTTTATAGTAATTTTTGGAATGAGTTGTTTAAATGTGTTGGGAAATCTCATCCACCTTAAACAAAACCAACAACCATCACCTTCAATTGTATGGGCACCTCTTGTAAAAAAAAGTCTAAAAGGGTACTTAAGGGACCATTTTGCATAACAATAACCCAATCTAGTTACATAATGTTGAGAATATTTTCAGGGGCCGGATGGTTTCCCTGTTGAATTCTTTCAAGAATTTTGGGATATTATCAATCATGACCTTTTGGATGTGGTTCAGGAGTCCTTTTCCAACAAAGAAATGCTTCGGGCCTTGAATGCTACTTTCTTAGTCCTTATTCTGAAAAAGGAAGAGGCTAATCAGCTGGACTTTTTTAGGCCCATTGTTCTTTGTAATGTGGTCTATAAAATCATCACTAAGCTCCTAGCAGAGAGGCTTAAAGTTTTCCTTCCTATGGTTATCTCTGAGGAACAAGGAGGTTTTGTGGCAGGAAAACAAATTTTGGATGGGGTGGTTATTGCTTCTGAAGCTATTCACTCTATGTGTACTTCCAGGGAACGTGCTATGTTTATTAAGCTTGATATGGCTAAGGCTTATGACAGAGTTCTTCTTGCTTTTGGCTTCAGTCAAGATTGGGTTAGATGGGTTCTTAGCTGTGTTACTACTCCTTCCTTCTCGGTCCTTCTTAATGGTGAACCGACAGAGCTTTTTGGGGCTTCTAGAGGTCTTCGTCAGGGAGATCCCATCTTGCCTTATTTGTTTATCATTATGGTCGAGGGACTTGGTTGACTTATCAAGTTTCATGTTTCCTAAAATTTGATTCAAGGATGGCAATGGGGAAATGATTTGCCTACTTTTTCTCACCTTCAGCTTGTTGATGATACTACCCTTGTTGGGAGAGCTCGGATTTGGGAAGCTAAAACCTTTCGGCTCACCTTGGATTCTTATTTGGCTGTCTTTGGGCAGAAAATTAATGACCACAAGTCTATTTTTTTCTTCAACACTCCTGAGATGATCTAGCGGAAGATTGCTAATATCTTGAGATTTCAGATTGCGTCTCTCCCTTTGACTTACTTGGGGGTCCCTATTGTGGTGGGTAGACAGCCTAGGCTTTTCTGGCAAAGCTTGCTTGACAAACTTCGACAAAGGGTCAATAATTGGACTCACAGGTGGCTCTCTACTACTGGTAGGGTGACACTCCTTCAATCTCGAATTCAAGCTCTTCCTGTCATGCCCAAACTACGAGGGCAAAAACACACACAATTTTTTTTAAATTTTTTTTTTTAAAAATAAATTTATTATAATGCTCACGTTGATAAGTTGCGATCACATTTCAAGAAAAGATTCTCATCATTACCTCTTAAGTTACATATTTTGAGAAGGCATACATCGTTAAAATCTGATGCTCTCGCTATTAGGTTGGTGTTGACAAAATTATGTTCTTACATTAACTTACAAAGATATGCGAAAATTACTTAAATAACAATGTTCATGATTACAGGTTAAAATTAATTGAAACATATCTAATCAAGATCAATTATAAAACTCTTCGACATTTATCAATTTTCAATCTAAAAAAGTCACTAAAAGAAACACTCAATTTACTAAAGTTTAAATTGAATATAAATATCTAACATTTATTAACTTTAAACATTTTCGAATATCCTAACATAAAAAAAAAAAACTAATATTATTACAAAACAACTACTACACTAAAATCTAGCCATAAATCTAGACTTAATTACATGATAAACTAACTTCAAATTAACTCTATGAAAATTTAAAAAGAAATAAACCATACCAAACACAAAATTAGGAACTACTACTAATACATAAATATTAATATTTACAACAAAATACCTTTAAACAAAATAACAATTTCAACAACATAAATAATAAACTAACTAATACTAATTTGAATATCATCAACTAATTCTAGAAATTTTAAACTAACAACAAAATGAACTAAAACCATACTAACCACTTAATATATTAAACTAACTTAATTTAACTAAAACATATATTCAACTATCTCACAAAATAAACTAATATACTAATCAATACCAAAATAAAATAAATTAAATAAACTAAACTAACATACTAAAACATAACTAAACTAACTTAATACTAACCTACCTACTAATTAACACTAAACTTAACTAAATAAAAAATTAAACAAAGAAAATAAACAACTAATCTACCCCCATACCCTAAGCTACCCCTACACCCCTACTCTAACCCTACTCCCCCTAACCCTACTCCTTGGGAAGCGCTGTCCTTGGGACAATGCACTGCCCCACACTGACAAGCGCAGGCCCATGGCAGAGGTGGGCAAATAGAATGAAGGTAGAATTAATAAGTGTTGCAACTTTAACTAGGTCCACCCAAAACAAATGAATAAAGGAGCGTGCCAAAACAGGAGAGATGGGACATGGGGGCAGGGTGATGTCACCCACCCCATGTTATTTTGACTTTGCACAACAAGTAAATCAAAAAACTTATTAAAAAGAAATACATTCTAAAACTGATGCCCAGGGAGAGAAAGAAGGCATTTAAGACAAAAGAATTCTAGGTAAGTTTAGGATATTTTAGGATAGTTATTGCTAAAGTTTTATAGATAGCAATAGATATTTTAGGATATTGTATAGTGTTTATTTAGTCATGCATAATCTTTTTTTTTTAAATATATAATTTCAAATTTAAAAAACAAGAATAAAGAATCACAGAGAATATTTTCTGTTGCACCAAACTATTTGATTGCCTCTCCCATACAAAAGGCAGAGAGTTTTACTCTCTTGCAACTCATTTTTTTGAAAATTTATCTAAGTATAGAATTACAAGCAATGCATGAATATTTTTTTTTGTCTATATTTTGAATAGATTTAATAACCAAAGGGGGGAAAATTATTCTTTGTTTTTAAAAAGTAAATCTAATAGGACCACTTGCAAATTAATAAACCAATAGATTTAATTATCCATTTGAGCCACAATGCAAGAATTGATTTAATTTCAATAATCACGAAACTAATTTTTTTTTCATTCAAAATATGATTTTCTTGTTTTCAACATATAAAGAAACGTGAAGTTTTTGCCTAATTGAATCAACAACATTCCCATCTTATTTTTGATGTGCATTCATCTAATTGAAGATTTCTCGAATAAATCTCATTATAAACAAACATACTTAATCTCCATTTTATTTATTTATTTGCAAACCTGATTCAAAGGCTCAGCCGGGAAAGAACCAGGAAGAAAACCCGGCTTCGTTGCCATTTACAACAAAGTTTAAAATACAATTTATAATAGGATATCAATCCCAAATTTCAACAATTGAATTGAATTTTTTTCATGACCCTCATCAAGGGATTTATAATGTTTTCTGCAACACATTCCAGAACCATGGAGGGAACAAATATCTGATCGGGTGACAACCAAGCATAACCAAGAGACAATCAAACAAGCATAACCATACATGGATTACACAATAGGATTCACAATGAGTCAAAACTAGGGAAAGGTGGATTCTTCCAACTAGGAGAAGTCAAGCACAACACCAAACAAATGCCCAATCGGGGCTACATACCAAGAACTTCCGTTCTTCCATTTCAACATACCATAATTGTACAAGGTTTGAGCTGACAGGTAGGGGCCCATAACACCCTACCCTTTCTCCCTCTTCTCATCCTGAGAAGAGACTCTACACTGGTTGGAGTCTGACTAAATAGACCTTTCCCAAAATTGGTCACTTCTACCCTCTCCAAGGGTGAGTAATACCAAAACACCCATACAAGAAACATCTCAAAAAAATTTCAAACATAAACATGAAAAGAAAACATCCAAAATAACATGGTTCTCAAATCTTCCCAACATACCCACAAACATACAAACATTCAAACAACAACAAGGTAGCATAAGCATGAACCAAGAATGAAATCTGAACAAGGGAGGTGAGAATTCCAACCTTCACAAGGAAGGTAATGGCAATGAACAAGTTTGAGTAGAGTTTCCCTTTCCTTGCTTCAACTTTCAAGAACTCCTCTCCAAATGTAGAGATTGGGTAAACCCCCTCTACTAGTCCAAGAAAGGCCTCTAAATAAGCCTCAAACTTAAACACCCAAAAGGATCAATAACTTCTCCCACCCACTTACAATTCTAGAAACTCCTAACTCAACCCATACCATGGTTAAACACTAAGAAGAAGGTGAGGTAAGGCAATCTCATGGTAACCACTTGCAATTTCGCACAAAGGTAAAATGAGACTTTTTGAGTGATCTCCAAAGTCAACAAAAGGGGCTTAGGGGTTGGAAAAGACCCCCAACCCATACCCATACCCCTTGGGTATAATTATTTCATGTTTTAAAGCCTTAGGAATAGGTTTAGAGCCACACAAAGGCTAGGAAATAATTAGGACCCACTAACAACTCTTAAAAAGCAGATTAAGCACTAAGCCAAATTAAGGATGACTAACCTCGATTAAGAACCAATTAGCAAACTGACACTAACTTAAACCGACTTAGGTCCAAAGGGTACATAGCTAACCCTAATCAGCATGCTGAGGAGCACAAACAATTCACGAGTGTCAAGCGAAACTAACCGAACATAGTTACGAACATTAACATTTACTGATCACAAAGAGATACATACATACATCTCACAATACAATACATGAATTACAAAAAACAAGGTTTCCAAAATTAGCACATAGAGATCAATTCTGTTCCTCTGTAGGGTTTCTCGGCTAAATATCTGCACACTCATTGCACACATTAGTAGTCTCGTAAAATCACATGTTCATAAATGTATACGTATCAAAAATTCACATAAATTAAAACATACATCAATAAAGGTTTCTTCATCCTACTTAATTCTTAATCATAAAGATTCCAAAAATCAATGTGTTAATCCTACATTTCTGATTTCGTCAACATACATATATATGAAACATTAAATGACAATCATCAAATATATCTGAAAGTAACATCACACAACATGAAATAATAAAGTATGTTCTAAACATCAGATAATGTCTCAACATCTCAAGTCGTGAGTATCAAAATGATAAAGTAATAACTAAGGCTACGAAGGGTCGGGGCAAGGCCTCACACTTCCCATATACAGAAGCATGGTTTAGGCTCCCCGGTGTATTTTCTTAAAGAATTTGATGCCCTCTCTCACCAATTTCTTTGGAGTGGAAATTTGCAACATACCAAATGGAGCCTCATCAATTGGGATACTATTTGTAGGCCTAAAAAGGAAGGAGGCCTTGGCCTTCGGTCTACTATCTTGTGCAGTCAAGCTCTTGCTGCTAAGCTCTATTGGCGTTGGTGTACTAGTCAGTCTCAGCTTTGGGCCCATATCCCGTCACACAAGTATTTACCTAGTGTTGAACCTTCAGAAGTTTCCAAGTTTTCTCTTGAGGGAAGAGGCTCTATGGTGTGGCATACCCTCAAGATTGGTGCTCGCTTGGTGAAGAGAAGTTTATTTTGGATCTGCAACAGAGGCACTGAGGCTATATTTTGGAGTGATTCTTGGAATGGGCATCCTCCTCTCCTTTCCTCTCATCCTCACTTGCAGGCTCTTTGT
Source organism: Cupressus sempervirens (assembly GCA_028749045.1). Taxonomy (NCBI): domain Eukaryota; kingdom Viridiplantae; phylum Streptophyta; class Pinopsida; order Cupressales; family Cupressaceae; genus Cupressus; species Cupressus sempervirens. Next base: position 61,628,095 of record CM053793.1, read on the forward strand.
GATTCTTTCCTTTCTACTGGATGGAATAAGGTGGCTCATTATAAGGAGGCTTTTAACCTGGGTCTTGCTGTGGGTTATAGATGTAAGACTTCTTTTGATTGGCCTCTGGGTGGCTCACTGGGAGATAGGCTAGAACTATCTCAGATATTGGCTTCTAGGGAGTGCAGCTCATTGCAAGAACTTTATGTTTTGGCTTGGGGAGGTGCTTCTTCTGGAAAGTATTTTGTTTCTTCTGGGTACCTTGCGCTGACAAAGCAACTTTTTGGTGAGGTGGAGGTCTCTTGGTGGAAGAAAGTTTGGAATAGTTTTTCATGGCCTAAGTGTAACTTTTTCCTCTGGATTTTGGTTTACAATCATTGTCTCACTTGGGATAATCTCTGCAAGCGAGGCTTCTAGGGGCCTTCCATCTGTGTTCTCTGCCACAATAGTGAAGAGACTGTATCTCACCTTTTTTTCTAGTGCCCCTTTGCCAAACAGATTTGGCACCGCTAGTGTAGTGTGTGGGGATGCACGTGCTGGCATGCGTCCTCTTTGTTTGAATTCTGGGACTGTTTGGGCCATTCCCCTTCCAAGACTTCCTTTCTTCAAGTTGCTTGGACTATCAACCCTTCCCTTATTTTATGGCATGTTTGGCTTGAGAGGAATAGAAGGATCTTTCATGATTTGCAGTTTGAGATCAAGCACTTGTGGGGGAGAATTGTTAATTCTCTTCAAGAAATACTCCTTGCTAAATGTGACATTGGTGGGGGTTTGGATCCTATTGATGCTAGTATTTACTCTCGCCTCTCCTTTCCTCTTTAGGGTTGCTCTCCCTCGATCCCCCACACCCTCTCTGGGAATAGAGCTAAGCAACACCCTCAACGAGTTAATTGTTAGGGACGTTGGTCTCCTCCTGAGGTGGGCACTCTTAAAATGAACACTGATGGTTCTTCTCGGGGAAATCCTGGTCCAGCTAGTATTGGGGGAGTTGGGCATGATAGTTCTGGTGATATCTAGTTTCTATTTTCTATATACAAGGGTTACCATACTAATAACCTCATGGAAGCCTTGGCTATTTTGGTTGCAGTGGAACAGTGTTGTCTACGTGGCTGAAAAAGAATCATCTGTGAGACTGACTCGTAGGTGGTTGTGAACTTATTGCATAATAGGAACCTTGTGCATGTGGATTGGCATTTGGCTCTGGTTATTCAATAGATCATTCAGTTATGCAATTCTTTGGATTTTGTGTCCTTTATGCATATCCTTCATGAATGGAATGGTGTGGCTGATTGTCTAGCTAAATGGGCCTCTGAGCAGGGGTCGGCTTGGAACATTCTTGATCCTAGGATGCTTCCCCTTGATTTATCTTAGATGCTGTATCAACTTGTGGACCAGGATAAAGCTATGTAGTTCTCTTTGTTTCTTGTGTTGTTCAACTCTCTTTGATATTCAATAAAATTTTTACCCCTCTTTTGGTAAAAATAAAAATGTTAGCAAAACTGTACTGTCATAGAAGGTTCAATATGTGTGAACTAGTTACAAACCAATGCATTAGATACATACACTAGAGTCCTTGGGTAAGTTATGCCCATGTAATTCCATCAAAATAATTGTAAAAACATGAGTTGAAAACCATCCTCTCACAAGAGTGGAGACATAACAACTGAGCATGGTATATTTCATTAAATATGTTTATATGAGACAATAAAATTAAGAAAATGTTAGACAGTGACATAGAACTACTAAACAGTCTTAAGTATTTATTTAAGAAGTTGCTTTGTTCACTGAATTGCAGTGTGACATTGATAAATGATTTGATAATTTTTTAACAAATCATGCTCTCACACATTTTCTGCAAGCAAGGTCTATTGCATTATATCCTTGTCTTTGTCAAGGAGGATGCAATTAGTAAATTTCAGTTTTGGGTTTTCAAAGGGAGTGAATGAAGATAAATGTTGGAGTTATAAAAATCATGCTTCTTCCCTATTAGTTATTTTAAAGGAGATATATGGTCCATAAAATACAATTATAATATATCTAATAATATGGTAAAATCATAAATTCAAATTAAATCACAATTATGTGCTATTTCATAGGTTAAGTAGTACTAAACAATCAAGAAAATTAAAATTATATTGCAAGGTTCATTTTATAACCTTATATGACACATTTTAATATTCACTCATTTATAAAAATTAAGATGAATTTATTAACTAAATTTATCAATTTGGTTCATTACCTCCTAAAATATGAACCTACTCAATCTAGAAATTTCATATAGAAAATTATAGAAAACATTTTTTTGTAGTTATCAAATAATTAAATGCAATCCCTAAAGTGTAAATCCTTATCCTCACACCTCCAAAATTTGAGAACATCACATCAACATTTCTTAAATGCAATATAAAAATAATAATCACATTATAAAGCTTTATGATTTTTTATTTAAATTACATAACAAAAAGATTTATTTGAATGTAGAAACTTTATATTTCAAAATTTCATAATGTGATCTTAATGTTTTTTTTTTCAAAACTAAAAGAGGGGTAATTTTTTTATTGAATACCAAAGAGAATAGGACAACAGAGGAAACAAAAACACTAAAGAGCACTATCTTGGTCAACAAGTTGAGCCAACTTATAAGACAAGTCCAGGAAAGCATCCTATGATCAATAATGTTCCAATTTGATGCATGTTCAGAGGCCCATTTAGCTTAGCAATCAGCCACATCATTCCACTCTCAAGGGATATGCATAATGTAAGAAAGTAAAGTTGTGCAAAATCGCTTCCTACACCAATCTTTGAGAGGACGATTATGAAAATTCAACTAACTATTGCAAAGATATCAAGAAATGCATAATAACTTAATCAAAATAACAATGAACTCATAACACAATGATTGTCATGGGGAAACCCTTCTAGGAGAAAAACCCCACACTCCAAAATTTGGACAATGTATTCTCAAATCGAAAAGATTACAATACTCTTGCAATGCAAGTTCTTATAGGAGCACATCACCACAACTCAAAGTCAGACTTAGACTCAAAGAGATACTCCCTCTAGCACCCAGTCTTGTAAAATGAACTCGATGATTCAAACACCTCCTCAAGCCCTCCTTTTATAGTGATTTTCCACTTGGAAACCATTTGTGGTTTTACAAAACTATGGGCCAAAGCCATGGGCAAAATAACCATGCCACATGTTACCCACTTGTAATTTATAACTCCAAGAATACCATTTTCATTGATAATTTTATCCTCTACTTTAGACCCCCATAAAAGTCATATAATGAGTTGTTTACACTCTAAAAATAGCCCTTCTACATTGTTTTAGAGACTAGACACATTGCTAGGGGCTGAGAGGCCTATAGACTCTAAACACCATCTAAACTTCTCTATGCTCACAGACTTAGTTAATGCATCAGCAACATTCACCAAAGTCTCTACCTTCTCTAGCTTCACCTTGCTATCCTTGACCACATCTCTCACAAAATGATATTGTACATCAATGTGCTTGGTCCTAGCATGAAATGTTGGGTTCTTCGCTAGGAAGATTGCACTTTGATTGTCACTATAAGTTGTCCCTACACCTCGTTTAAACTCTATATCTGAACACAGTCTCTTTATCCAAATAGCTTCCTTGTAGGAATGAGTAGCTACCAAATACTCTACCTCTGTAGTGGATAGAGTGACCACAACATGTCACTCGTTCATCCAATTGATTACATGACCAAATAATGTAAATACATATGCACCGGTGGATCTTCTACTATCAACATCATCAGCCTAGTTTGAATCCACATAGCCTCGAATATCTAGGGAATGCTCATTTTTTGTTCCATAAAAATATATTGAGTACTCAGAGGTAACCCAAAAGTATTTGAAAATACTTTTTACTACATCCCAATGTGCTCTTCTTGGATTAGACATATAAAGGAAAAGTCCTTCCACTACTTGGGCAATGTCTGGTCTTGTATAGACTATAACATATATCAAACTTCCAATAGCACTCTGACACGGTACTCGACTTGTCTCTTCCAGCTCCAATGGTGATGAAGGACACTGTGAGCTAGAAATATTTGTTCCCATAGCGATAGGAACACTCAATGGTTTGGAATCCTATGCATTAAATCTTCTTAGAATATTACGAACATACTTACTCTAACCTAGCCAAATATTTATGTTTTGTCTACTTCTTATAATCTCCATTCCTAGAATGTACCATATTGTACCAAATCTTTCATTTCAAAGTTTGTTGAGAGCTGAGATTTTGATTTTTCAATCACACCTTTTCCTTTGCCAATAAACAACATGTCATCAAAATCTAAGGCAATGAGTAGGAAATAATCACTATCAGACTTGTAATATATACAATGATTAGATTTGGATTGCACAAATCCCAAACTCGATACATATGTATCAAAATTTTGGTACCACATCCTAAGACTTTATTTTAGACCATACAAGGATTTCTTCAATTTACAAACCAAATGACTTTCACCTTCCACCACAAAGTGCTTTGGCTATGTCATATAAATTTCTTCCTCTAAATCTCCATGAAGGAAAGCTGTCTTCACATCCATTTACTCAACTTCTAGATCATAAGCTATTGTAATAGAAAGTAAAAATTGAATGGATGTCATTTTTGCTACAGGAGAAAAAATTTCACCATAATCAATTCCTGCAACTTGGGAGTAACCATTTGCAACCAAACTTGCCTTATAGTTCTCAATGCTTCCATCTGAACCCATCTTTCTTTTGAACACCCATTTACAACCAACAAACTTCCTTCCTTTAGGCAATGGTACAAGGTCCCATGTGTCATTCCTCTCAAGAGCCGCCATCTCTTCTTCCATGGCTATCTTCTAGGACTCTGAATCATTCATACCAAGAGCCACTTCTACATATTTGGTTCATCAATATTAGCATTCAAAGAAAATATACACCTCCAATCATCAGGAGAATATCCATACCTTTCTGGTGCTTTCCTTTGTCTACTAGACCTTTGAACAAGATCTGATTCAAGTTCAGGTTCATGTTCATGATCAGGTTCTCCCTCTTCCTCTGATGATTTAGAACTTGTAGAACTCTCTTCAACAACTTGTCTTTCCAAGGGCCTCAATTCAACTTTCTCAGATGTAGCAGGAAGTTAAATCACATCTTTCTGTTCTTTTATCTGTTCTGGCTACACTGTAATAGAAGAAGGCTCAGTTTCCCTAAAAATAACACTTCTAGAGTAAAATATCTTTTGTGCAATGGGATCCCAAAGGTTGTATCCTTTCACACCATAACCATATTGGATGAAGATACATTTAACAACTTTGTTGTCCAATTTTGTCTACTTCTTTGGCACATGAGAATATGCCTAACAACCAAAAACTCTCAGATGTCTAAGTGAAGGCTTGTGACCTAACCATGCTTCCATTAGTGTCTTATCAACAAGAGATGATGTAGGACACCTGTATATCAGGTAGTAGGCAGTGGCTACAACTTCAACCCAAAAATTTTGTTCCAGTCCAACTCCACTAAGCATACTCCTAACCTTCTCCATTAAGGTCCTATCTATTCAATCTGCAACTACATTCTGTTGTGGAGAATACAAAGTTTTCTTCTCTCTTTTAATACCACAATCTTCATTTTATTGCAAATATTCATTTCTTCGTGTTTATCTTTATCTTTATATTATATTACTAATTCTTTCTTTTTTAAATTATTATTTATTTATTTATTTTAATTTAATTCAATTTAAATTATTTATTTATTTTTCCTGCCTTATTACTACTATTGCGAGCTATTTTAATCTACTTTCATATGTATGTGTTTATGTATATGTGTTTACTCATATGTATAGATTTACACTTGTTAAGTGTTTTTATTCATATATATATATATGTGTGTGTGTGTGTGTGTGTGTACATATACATATATGTACATATATATAGATGTACATATATGTACATATATATAGATGTACATATATGTACATATATATCTATATACATATATGTACATATATATGCACACACACACACACACACACACACACACACACACACACACACACACACACACACACACACACACACACACACACACACACACACACACAGATAGTAGTAATGGACTCGTCATATTTATTGTAGATATTCATTTCTTTGTGTTTATCTTTATATTTATATTATTATTATTATTTTATTTAATTTAAATTATTTATTTTAGTTTTTTTTTTTGGCTTATGCCTTAAAACAATGTTCCACAAAATGTGTGTCATGTTCTTTGTCATCACTAATATAAAAGTGATACTCCTTTTTAATGACTCATTCTTGATCTGTACTTTCCACACCATCCAAATCAATTTGTGTATGTCGATAAGACACTTGAACCATAATAATAACCTACTCTATATAGTAGTATTCTACTTGAAGTTGTTTTTGAGAAATGAAGCAGTAATTCTCTGCAAAGTCAATAATAGATAAAATTGTCCCAAGTGGGAAAGTTTCTTTTAGTGTTCAAAACTATTCTTCTTGCCACTTAGCAAAAAAAGAATGACATTTATATCGTTGAACCAATTTATGAAAATTTGACATAAATTCTCCAGTAGGTATGTCATCCTCTACATATTCCAACATTTTTTGATTCTTTTCCAGCTTTTGTTTTTGACATTATGTACTTATATCTCTTAAATTTTACCATCCTTGTCATATCAATATCTTCATCTCTTAAAGGAAATTTGGTCAGGTTACCACATGTTTCACAAGTTCATGTTATGCAACCTATTTCACCTATTACATGATCATTTGGTTTGTGACATAACTTTGATGTTATGAATTGGCTCAATCGTTTATGAAAAGAATTTTGAGAACCACCACTTTCTTCTATCATCTTTCTAAACCCTTGATATATGAATCAAATTCAACATGATATTGACAACAACATGTTTCAAAAGATCTATTCATCTTCACAAATAGTGCTCATTCTTCTAAACATTATTTGTTCAATCTTTGTGTTAGGATAACTTACAAAATGAGAGATACAATTCATGCTGTGTGACATCAAACCAATGTTTTCCATTTTGAAGATACTCCTTAGGCCCAATCCTCTACTTGATGATATCTCTTCTCTTTCATGAAGGACGAGTATTATCAATTCAAAATTGAATGACCAAGTTCTTAACTGTTTCCACAATCCTATCTGATCAAGGAACCCTGCACATTAGCACCTAGTTTCTTTGTAATGTACTATCATCCAAATTTTTTTCTCCTTTTTAGATAATGTAGTATAATCTTTTGAATATTCCCAATATGAGATGATAGTGAAGAGGTCTCTCTTTTTTTCCATAATTTCTTATTTAAAATAGATGTGAGTATCACTCTTTGTGCAATGAATTTATTTGCAAATCTAATTTTTTCCCCAATGGAATGTAACCCTTCCTTAACACTTTTTACAACATCTTTTTATAGTTTAGAAGCCTTCCTCTATTTTACACTTGTATCTATACCCAATAGTTTCAAAGGCTCTTTTAATTCATTTTTAAGAAGTGAAATTGATAATAGTTGAGTTTTCTCCACTGTATCAAGATTCTCAGATTGTGCAATTATTTCTTTAGATTTTTTTATTAAATTTCCTCTTCCTAGTATGTGTATGTTCACTATCATATTCTCTTAATTTTTCCACATCAATTCCAATTTAATGATTTTTTTTCTCTTCAAACTTTGAGCTAGATTAACATTCTCATTTTTTGTTTGATGTCAAGCCACAAGAAAAATTAAAATTAAAATTTAGGATACAACTTCTCTTTAGGGTCCACATATGTGTATATACATAACTAATGTACTATTAAATATAAATTTATCTAACCTTCAGAATATCCTTCTTCTATATCCATTGCTTCATCTTCAATTTCCTCATGTCCAACATTTTCATCATCTACTACTGCACATGCATGATATAACAAATAACATCAAGAAATTTTGTAAGGGGATTTGTCTCTAAAATTAAAAATCAAAGATATAAAGTTTACCTCTAGGTAGGTAGAAATCTAGACAGAGATTATACTTGTGAGAGATGTGTGCATATATACATGTTTGAACTTGGGATGAACCTTCTCCAACCTTAGTAGGTTGTCTTGTTTCACTACGTCCTAAATAAATTCATAATTTAAAAAATGTACCCTAATTCTAAATATTCATTTAAAAACCATAATTTAATAAACCCTAATTCTAAATATTCATAATTTATAAACCATAATGTAATAAACCCTAATCTTAATTATATACATACAAAAAGACTACAATACAATTGTACACTATATGAACTAAATATACATTGGAGAAAATATTTCACATGTGTGCCTTGCCTCCTATCTAGTATCTTGATAAAGTATTTTGACAATCTTCTTGTTCGTTAGTTCTTCTTTGTGAATATTCACTTGCTCTTTTGCCTTTATTGCCCATGTCACAAATTTTTCTTCCAAAATTCGAAAATAGACAAGTTGAGAAATATTTCCTCCCTCCCAATTGAAGTGTGATTTTTTTTTTTTTTTGAAAAATGTGGATGAGCCACTAGATATATATATATATATATATATATATATATATATATATATAATTTAAAACTAGTTCAAGAGCTCAACTGGGAAAGAACTAGAAAAGAAAACCCAACATCATCACAATATGTACAAGTTACAAGCATTGATATTTACAATCATATTATAGCGATGAAGAAAAATAATTCTGCCAAAAATTTGAAATTTATCAAATTTTATATTTTTTGAGCAAAGCAAAACAATAGACATGGAGGACTCAAATTCAACCAAAATTGTCATACGTGTTACAAAACATGCCTAAAGTTGGAAGAATTAAACCCAAAAAATAGAGAGAATCCTTTGTACTATCTTTCTTCCATGTCCTCGAATGATGCACCCTCATCAGAAGTGGAAGACAAAACAAGTTGTATAGAGTAATCCCATCCAAAATCTATACATGGTTGAGGAGCAACCACCAATCCCAAACTCAAGTCTTCAACAACGACATCTGAAATACCAATTGAAGGAGGCACACCCCAAACTATTGATTTTTTGTAAATTGAGTGAAGAGGCCAATTGGTTTCTTGTGTGATAGGGTGTCTTGAGCCCAAAGCACTAAGAGTCAGAACTGACGAGTCACCTAGTTCACAAATTGACTGAGTTGGGAGAGCCAAAGGCATCATCATGTGAGCTGATATTGATTGTGCTTCAGAAATTGGTAAACCCAAAATGTCAAGCAATACAAATCCTATTTTCTTCACACCCTTAGATAGCTGATAGCCTAGAACTCGTGCTGTGACTTGCAAGGTCTTGGTCAGGATCCATGGATTATGCTTTTCATAGGACTTCTATAATCCCTCAAATGTCACCATAGCCTCATGTTTCTATATGAGTATAGACCTTGGAAACAGTCCACCCACCAAGGCATTTTTGGACCATAGATCATAGTTCTGCATTGCCCATTTCAACTTATTTTCAGCCCAAAATTCTAGCCAAACCACCTTGATTGCAATAATTTCCAATTGTGATGTTGAATGGAGAAGGTCCATAGCATTAGATAGGAATATGAAGATGAAATTTGAAGGAAATAACACATGTTTTGAGGTTTCAGAAAATAAGTCCTCTACAATGATGATTCAAATTGCGTGATAAGTGGAGAAGGAATGCACAATGAACATGATGTCCAATGCCACATCATCTAAGGGATGAGAGAGTGCATCTTCATCCAATTCCAATTGAATCTTAATTCTAAAGTTTTTGGGGAGCATGCTTCAATAATACTGATGAAAGGAATCACATTTCACAAAGGCATCATATGGGAGTGACATCCTGGAAACAATTGAGTAGGTAGGTAGAGAGAGCAAGGAAGATGAAGTCATGAAAAGAAAACCATTTTTCACATATAAGTAAATCCCCCATCATACACTCAAAAGATATGAAGTACCTACTCCCATGTGAGTAATAAAGGAAATGCCATTAAATCAGAGCCCAATTGCAACTGTGATGGGCAAAGTACAAGACTGACACCCCCAAAATTGATGAAGGAGCAAATGTTTTGCTGTCATATGTACTAGAATGTTATAATTTTTTTATTAACATCTATTAATGTCGGCCTTGATCAATACTTTGAGATTTTATATTTTTATTAAGAATCAATTTTAGCTTAAATGTTGATTTGATTTTTCCATGTGTAAAGAACCACATCCAAAATGCAGTGAAATCATACTTCAAGTGATGACAAAAAACATGATTTTGAGCAGTGAGGAAGGATTTAGCATGAATTTACCAAAATCTCGCACATGCAAGCTTGAGTTATAAAAGGAACTAATTAATGATCAGTACTTGGTTCTTAGTTCTGGCACAAACTAAAATTGCCAATTTGATTATAGCTCGGTGACAACTAGTCATTCGACAAACCTTACCCCCTCGATCATCAATGTAGCTCAATGCCACCATGCTTTTGCATGATGACCATCAAAATCTTGGTCACCATACCACCATCTGGTGCCTTATAGACACTCAATTATTACTGGCCCGAATCACTCGGAAAGATCAAACAACTTGGTCAGTAGTAGGCCCGAGAGCACTCGGTAAGCACTATGTCCAAGTAGCTCGGCATGAGTATCACCCTAATTTACTCAATAAACACCCAACTAGAGCTCAATCAACACCCTATCACTTGAATCCTGACAAACACTCAGTAGATGCTCAATAGTCACTGAATTGAGTTACTTGCTAAGACTTGATCAACTTGGTCAACACTACACCTGAGCTTACTCGGTAAACACTATGCTCATGTAGCTCGGAAAATGCTTCACCCTACCTAGCTCAACACGTACTGCAGCTCGAAAAGTATTGGATCTCAACAATTGTTGAAAACTTGGCATTAATATTGGAGCTCAACAAAGACTAGGCATTCACCATTAATACAAATGTGAAAATTAACCAACTACTATTGGCAGTCCACAAACTCAATAATAGTCAATTTCTATAGGTCTTTGTAATTCTCCATGAATGCAGAAGGTTGTAATGTAAAATTTGTAATCCCATTACAAACTAAGTTGGAGAGATAATCAACAATTCTATTTCCCTCTTTGAATGTGTGTGATACTGTAGCCTCCTGAAACTGATCAATTATATTCCAAATTTGCTGAAGCACACATTTGAGTTTCCAAGATGACGATTGTCTCTTGATACAAGCTGAGATTATAACTTGAGAGTCACCTTCAATCTGCACAGGATAAAAATTCCCTTTTTTTGGCAATAATTAATCCTAAAAGAAATGACCGAGCCTCAGCCATATTATTAGTTCCTATAGGTAAGGGTGCCATTGTAATTGCCAACACTTTATCAATGCAATCTCTAATGCATGTTCCCAAGCTCGATTGTCCTAGGTTACCTCTAGATGCTCCATCAAAGTTGAGCATGAATAATCCAGGCATATGGGGTTGACATCTAACTGTAGATCTATCTATAGGTGTTTGTGATTTTGTAGATGTACTAGATCCTAATGGCATGAATATTAATTTCCATTCCCGAATGATATTGCCATCCTAGGAAGTGATAATTAGATTGGATTTACATCTATTAACACTTGCATTGGTAACTTTTGAGATCAATTTTTCAATGTTTTGGAACACTCTCTCTATAGATGATACTTCTTTTCTAAAAATCCTCTTATTTCTTTCCCACCATATTGCCCAAATTACTAATGCAAGTGCACATATCTAGACTCCTACAAAAAGGGCATTGGGGTAAAGAACTAGCCATGACTGAAAGATGTCCCAGATGTTATTTTGTAGTGGAGTGGAATAGTTTAATTTGTTTAAGATAAATGCCCAACACTAGTATGTAAAATGAAAAATTAAAAAAGGATGGTCAATTGAGTCATATTCTTCTTCACATAAAACACATTTAAAAGGAGGAGCAATACTCAGCCTAACCAATTGATCACTTGCTAGAATCTTATGCTTAATTGCTAGCCATGCAAAGCATCCAGCCTTAGGTAACACTACCTTATTCCAACAAAACATAAAGGCTCAAGAAGGGGATTTTGCTGACTCAACTTATTGGAGAAGTTCGTATCCTTCCTTAATTAAATAATTTCCATTCTTAGCCAGAATCCATAGTAATCGATCCTCAACCTTTGACACAAAAGCCTGCCTTTCTGAGAAAATAGATTGAAGCTGCTATTTACATTGAGGATCAAGCGGGAGTTGGTCTAGATCTTTCCATATTACTTTCTTTGAAAAGATGCATATTGCATCCATAAAGTGAATAAAAAGATTACCCCACTCTACTTCTGTAACTGATACAATTTTTTGTATATTTGGCATTGCAATTAGGGGAGGTTGTCCATTCCATGAGTCACCCCAAAAGTTGATTTAATCCCTAGAATTTAATTCCCAAGAAATGTACTTAAGAACAATGTCCCTAGATGCAATCATGAAATCCCAAATAATAGATCCATTAGGAGGGTCCAACATAAAGAATATTCTATGTGGATCATTATTTCTAGGTACTTTTGTTGCATTATTTGACACCATACTGATTGTGATTTAGTATACATGTGCTAAGCTAGCTTACCACCAAATGCTTTATTCCTTGTTATCAAATCATGAATTCTAGCTCTTCCTAAAGAAGGAGTATGTGCCATATCTTGGAGGGAAATAAGTGGATTTTTTTTTTCATTTGTCAAATTTCCAGACCACAAAAAGCCCCTAATAAGTTTTTATATTTTTGAAATGATAGAAGACGGTGCTTGCATGACAACCATATAGTAGTTTTGTAATGCAGAAAGAATTAACTTGATAAGCAATATTTTGCCTGATAATGATAGCCATCTAACTTTTGAGGAAGCATTTTTGCTCTGAATTCATTGGTAGATGCCATCCCTAAAAATTTTCTTATTGGATCCCATAAAAAAAGGGATCCCAAGATAAGTCGAGGGTAAGAAATCCTTAGAAAACCCCAAAATATGCACTATCTTGTCTGAAGTGATTTTGTTTGTGTTGAATAAGAATTTTTTTGACTTTTGGGGATTTATTTTCTGCCCTAAAACTTCAGAATATTGCATTAAAATTTTCTTTATCTACTTAGCCTATGAAACTAGTGAAGTACCAAACAGTAATGTGTCATTAGCAAATAGAGAATGCCTAACAAAGATTAATGTAGCCTCAATTTTTTCTCCTTTCCACTTGTCAGATAAATGATGGTGCTTGATGGTCTTGCTAAGGGCTTTAGCCATGATGATAAATAAAGCTAGTGAAAGAGGATCACCTTGTTGGAGGCCTTGCATGGAAGGAAAGAAGCTTGATGCTATTCCATTAATAATAATTGAGAATCAAGCCTCCAAAATGCATGCTTTAATCCACTTACACAAATGCTTTCGAAACCCATTTTTCAAAGAACTTGAAAAAGGAATTGCCAGTAGAATCTATCATATGCCTTTTGCATGTGTAACTTGATAACAAAGTTGGAGGACTGATTACTATTGATGGAGTGTAGGACTTCATGAGCTACGATTGCACCCTTCATTGTTTCTTTACTAGGAACAAAACCACCTTGTTCGACAAAAATTATAAATGGAAGGATTTTTTGAAGTCACAAATAAATAGCTTTAGTAATGATTTTGTATGTCAAGTTGCAAAGTGAGATTGGGCAAAAGTTTGCAAAAGTTTTAGGCTCCTTGGTTTTTGGAATGATTGCAATATTTGTAGAATTGAAGTACTTTAGCATACATTTGAACTTTCTAGATTCCTCAATGACATAGATTGAAGTGTGAATTATCTGATTGGATTTGACTATTATAATTGTAAAAAGAAAAGAAAATTATTTATATGAAAATTTTTATTTTTAAAAAATTCTCCTAAAGGCTGACCTTACTTTCAATCAAAGCTACATACACAATTTCATTTGAAACTACCCAATGTAGTTTCAATTAAAAGTAAGGCCGACCCATTTAACCACACAAGATTTTTTTTCGACCAAAACTAATGCTTTTAGTTTCAATAAAACTTAGTTTCTATTGAAACTAGGTAATTACAGGTCTTTCCCAAGTGTAGAAGATTTCCATTACTTTCTGATGTAACTCAAACCATTCAAAGAATAAATGAAAAAATGACACAACATAGAAGTTTCAAAATACCATAATTTTTCATTAACCTTTCACAACTCTACTCTACTTCTACAATGAATGAAAACAACTACTTATTACAATTCTAAAAATTACCATATTTGACATATTTTTGGGAAAAATAGGTTTTTTCATTTTAGTAATTTTCAAAACCCATCCTATGAATCTTGATTTTTCCCAAGAAAAGCCACAACCTAAGGCAAGATGAATTTCCAACTAATCAACAAAATTAAAATATGATTTCAGATTTATTACAAAATAACTTTATAAGAAAATTGGAAAAAACACAAAAGGCCAAATTTTGAGTTCAAGATGAGATTTTAGGATTCTGAAAAACATGTTGAAACAACCACCTACATCTGAGTCAAAATTTATGACCCTTGGAAGTAAATCTCAACCAAAACTCACATTTGAGTCAATAGCCTTGAATCTCGAATGTCCCTGCATCATTTTCATGGCTTTCAGGCTCAATTACTAGGTTTAGATGGAGCACTAAAGTCATTTCATTTAGCATGATAGAAGTAATCTAAATGAGCTTTCTAATGACTAAATTTTCTACACTTTGAATTTTTTATGTATATATTTTTGCATGTGAATTGAATAGAGGTTTTTTTCTAAAAAAAACCTATTTATTGGAAACTTAGGGGAAAATAGTAGCTAAGAAACTATTTTATTTGAAAAATAACTAGGATCTCTATATTTGAGCCCTCTTTCAATCACAAAAAGAAATTTTGAAATCGGGTAAATATATAATAAGTTACATGTGTCAAAAGCCATGTATGTCCAAATTCATGTTAGATCAACTTTAAACTCTGATAAAATATGAAATACTAAGGATAAAGATATCATATTACCTCCATGGTTTTGGTATGGATATTAACAAACTATATTCAAAAGAATTGCATTGATATCTATTGTAGAAAAAAAGTTACGTGTGTCAAAAATAATGTCACTTTAAAAAAATAAGGTTTTTGATAACATATCAATTTTTTAAACAAAAAAATTCATTCAATCAAATAGATTAAAAATAAATAAAAATTATTTGGATTCTACACAAAAAATCCTAAAAGACTCTAATTTACTTCATCTTCAAATTCCTAACTATTAAAAGGCAATTTGCATCTGAAAGTGAAAGTTTTCTTTAAAATTCATAGTTCAGTATCAGTCTAGGAAAAAAGGTGTAACCCACTATTGTGGGTTCTATTTGATAATTAAGTTTAGGTTACAATTTTGATAATTATTCAATTATGAAAGGATTGGAATTCATTTTCATTTAAAATTATAATTTAAGTCAAATATATGTAGGACTATGTTGAATTAAGTTCAAAATTAAGGTAGGATTGGGTTTAGGGCTAAATTTCATATCTATTTAATATTAGGTTGTCTTGATGGATTTAGTCTAGCTTTAATGTTAAGGCTAATATTTTATTTTGAGATTTAAGCTTTATATGTTTATGTATAAAGTTAAATTTTGTTTAGTGTTGTGATATTTTTTAGGGTTTTCATTCAATGGAGTTTAGTTTTGGGTTGTATTTAATTATTAGTTAAGTCTAGAGAAACATTCCAATTTAGTACTTAAGAGTAATTGAATTTTTTCTTAAGAGTTATTTGAGTTTAATCTATTTCAAAGATATGGTCTAGATTAAGCTTTGGTTATCTTATGTATTTTCCCTATTAAGGTTAGCATTGTCTTTGAATTGAATGCATGGATTGAATAAGCCAACCATAGTAGCTATCATATTGTCTCATCATATATATGTCCCTTTAATTTTTAAATGTTTCACATTTGAAAATAAAAGGATTGATATTGCTTGACTTTCTATATATATATAATGTAACATATAGTACATAGATAGCTAGTTCATATAATATATCTATATAGCATTAAAAAAATACTATTGTATCCTAACGGTAAACCAAATCTTATCAAAACAAGAACATGAAAATTTAAATGTACCCCTTTTCACAATTGAATATTAAGATAAATTATAATCAATACCTAACCATCAACCCTAGGGTAATATTAAAAAGTATTTTTTGTACCATTACTATAAACCAAGTCTTATCATAACATGAAAATAAATTATCTTATATAATAAATTATAAATTATAAATTAGTTTCTTGGGACTCATCCATGTGGATGCTACTAGCTATATATGTGTGTGTACACACACACACACACACACACACACACACACACACACACACACACACACAAATTATATATATGTGTGTGTGTGTGTGTGTGTGTGTGTATTTATATATAAACTCTATAGATATTGGGGCTTTAATTTACTATAGAAAACTATTTCACATCTATCAACCATGCTACCCTAACATACATACATTGCAAAAAAAAAACCCAGTGGCATAGATCACAAGTGCCACTATTACAATGATTATTATCTGCATTAACCAAAAGTGCCACATAGGGCATATCATTCACAATTAAACATAAAATAATAATAAGAAAAATAAATACAATCATGAGGGCTAGTTCCTATCCTTCTCCTCTAGGTCTTCCCCTCCTTTTCATCAGAATTTTCCACAGTCAGTTTCTCCACCTCCTCCTTAACAAGTTTCTCTAGAAAGGTCTTAAGCTAATGGTCCACCTAGAATATGTAGAGGGATAAGGTGGTCTCACTCTCTTTTCTCACATCCTTTTCCTTGTTCACCTATAGAAAGTACAATGTGGTGGTCAGTGAATGCATGACTTTTGGAGAGAACTCAACAATGTTTTCAACCTTGATTGTTGGCTAGCTCATGTATTGATTTATCCTATTGAATTAGGCTTTACTTTGGTACTCCCCATGGCTATGAAACCTATTATTTCTCCCATCCTTAGTAGCATCCTTCACAGGGAAGGTGATAATTTCACCCTAGCTTTTTTTTTTTGAGGACAAGTTGGCTTCCAAGGTGTCTAAAATGTGGGAAGGGCTTGGAACATCCTTACTCCTAAAGCTAGGGTTAATAACCATCCTCTTCCTCTTGTTGAATCTCCTTTTACTCTCTGTGGACTCAGATTTCACCTTTCATTTAGGGGGTGTCTTAAATTTTACCATTTTAAGCCTTTTATTTGGACATCTTTGCAACTTTATTACTCTAGGAAGTATCAATATTAGAGTCAATAGTATTGATGTTTTTCCTAACACTCAGAGGCCTTTTGTACACCTTCTTCAAGGCAAAACCAAGGCTAGGGTTCATGAAGACTCATGGAGTGATAGTGATAAGGGGGTTAACAAGAAGAGGAGGGTTGAGGGTGAGTTAAAACTTATAGTGTTCAAACATGAAGGCATAGTGTAGGATATAAAAGGTTCTTCCTTCCTCCCTCTTTCTCCTAAACTTAAAAGCATTATCCTCCATTGAATGCAAAATAAGGTGCGGGAAGGAAATCAAGTCTTGGTTCCAAAAATGGTTTAAAATAGAAAAGTGGTAATCATACAATACTTGGAACCAATTATTCACAATACCCATCCTTGGTAGTTTTATCAATCTGACCAAATCTATGTAGACCCTCCTCTCACCATAATAATGTAAAGTCAACGTTAACACAATAGTTCAATTTTTTAAAATTCAATATTAGGATTTTTAAGAATTTGGTATAGCTATGATACCATGAAGACTTTTCCTTAGGGAAAAAAATGTTGGAAATATTCAAGATATGATAGGTTACTGAGAGGGGAGGGGTGAATCAGTAACTTCAAAACTTTAAACAATTCAACACTTTAACCATTCATCTAATCTACTGCATAAATGAGAAATCAAACGTCCATAACACATGTACACAATGATTTGGTAACCCAGAAACCTTCCAAATAGAAAGTAAAACTGGGGTGGGGATGATACCCACAAAACTTCGTTACTGCAGTATGAAGTTGGCCAGTTAAGGCTTACATTGACCACTTTGGTGATCTTCCCTATTAAGAGCATAAAATATTTCTAGGTCCACCTTGTTAGGGGATTTACAAACATACACTTAAGTATGCACTCTATTAGGATTTTTATGCAAAGGCTGTTAAGTCTACCCTGTTAAAGGATTTACAAAACTGATTCACCTATTAGGATGAAACTGTGGATCTACTTAAAAAATTGATTTGCTGATTAGATCCTTGATGTATTGATCACCTTTTGTGACTGATAAGTCTTTACTACTCCTTGTAGACCTTGCTAAATACTCTTCTCTTTTGCTGATTCACTTTCATTCCTCTTAAAACATTACATGTTTCTATTGATACTCTTCACATCACATACATTGCAAATGATATAATACATTACATATATACCATTTCAATAATTACAATAAGGTTGGCTAAAACACAAGTGAACAAAATATTACTGAGTTGGCCAAACAGTAAATAACTCAGGTTCACTGAACTGACTCGATGACCTTCTGATACTCGACATCCACTGCATTACTCGGCATCATCATGCACTCAGTAGAAGTGAAGGCTTGGTCAATACTAATCACCTGATGTAGTTCTGAACTTGGTAACCATTGGAGACTCGGTAGATATAGTATCACTTGGTAAGAACTGAATCCTTCGTTTACCTTGCTTTCAGTCGGTAAACACTGTGCTTTGATTACTCGGTAGACACTGTGCTTTTCATCACTTGGTAGACACTATCCTTTCTTCATTCGGTAGGCACTGTGCTTTCATCACTCGGTAGGCACTGCACTTCCATTACTCGGTAGGCATTGGGCTTCCATCACTCAGTAGACACTGCTGGTTTTCATATTCACTCGGTAGCTATACTTAGCTCGGTTAACACTTGAATGCTCAGTGTGAACTGCAAAGCTTAGTGTAAACTTCTTCAGTGATGAGTGCACAAGGTAACCAATGAATAATCGGTATACATTGTATACTGAGTGATGAGCTCAGTAGCTATACTGATACATATAAGTGTTGTCACTAATGGCAATAATAACTTAATGCCAACAATCTCGCCCTTTGGCATTAGTGACAAAACACTTATAGGCCAAAACATATGTAAACAACCTGACTGAATGAATTTTTTTTTTTCAAAATTGATCTTTGTAAAACTGCTGCATATACAAATATACTTATGTACACATGCAAATTTTATTGTGTGCTAACTCCCCCCATGACTTATAGTGATGACTTTCCTTGGAATCTCTCCCCCTTTTTGACAATAATGCCTAAGGAGTGCATATATACAATTTATATGGCTACACCAAAATGAGATAGAAATTCTTGATGTGCCTTAAGAATGGTTGCAAAAGTACTATCCTATGTTTGTTGCAAAATTTGACAGGTGGAGAGGGAAGTTTGAACTTCTACTGATAATTGGATCAAGTGATCAACCACTGAGAAGTTATGATCTTGGACCAATGTTTTGCAATGTACAAGATGTTTTTGCATTGTTTCCATAATAGGAAGGATCATGTTCTAGATGTCTATGAGTGTAGACCGGATCCTTGCTTCCTCTCTTAATAGTTCTACCTGAACATCTGCCAAATATCTGATCTTGGTGCGATGGGAGGTTGTGGAGGAGGAGTCCACCTTTAGCTTGGAGGCACTTGATTGCATATCAATGTCAATCTTATTTAATTTATCTTTTATTTCTTTGGTGAAGCTAGAAACATCACAAAGTTTAACAAAAACTGATGCTACATTATTAAAAGAATTTTCAAAATTTCCCAAAAATGTTGACAATTCAACTTGCTTTATTGCTATCTTTTGAGTAATGTGCTCTAGCACCTTATTATCAAATTTCTTTTTTGCTTTCTCAATAAGTTTTTCTTGTCCGAAAGAATCCTCAGAAAAAAGAATCCTCACTGAATTTCTGTACAACCTCTTTTAACTCAATCAAAATGTGTTGAGTAGAATCTACTTCAACACCTATAGCATCTGTAATTATATTCTTGGCATTCTCAATTATTCTATATTCCTTATCCCTTTCAGACCTTAACTACTTCTGCGTAGCTTTCATCTCTATTAGTTGACTAGCAAACCTCATCTCTTCAATGGTAGCATTTTCATAGTCAATCTTTGGAATTACTATCTCTGTTTCTAAGTCAATATCTTCTAGAATTTCCTTTGCAGTGATCAGAACTCTTAATGGATGCTTTTGTTTTACTTCTGTAATGACTGGTTTGACTTTAGGAATAGACACAATAGTGGAGATGGAAGGACTAGTAGTAAAAATTGGGATATGACTTGAGGATTGAATGCCAATAGAAGTATTAACCGGATCAAAAATTGGAATACTTCCCAAAAATGATGATGCACTCGGTATATCAGTATCTGAACTAATTGGAGTGGAAATGGATATAGTTGATGCTAATGGAAACAAAACTGTACAACTAGCTGGAACTGATGAAAAAAAAATTGTGGAACTTACTAGTGCACTAATTGTTGATGAAGGAGTTGAGGAGGCTAGCTCAGTAGCTAAAGAAGTGATAGACAATTCGGTAGATGAAGTGCTTGGCACCTCTATTTCAAATACCTGGAGCTAGGAGGTGGCCGGTGAAGATTGAGCAATTGATGTGACTATTGTGCTCACAATCTCACTTGCAGAAGCTGTCTCCATAGTGGATGCAATGGTCTTTGGTGGAGAGTGAGGAAGGGATGCAATCAGTTCTACTACAATTTTGACTAGATCTTCTTCTTCCTCATTTGTTTCTTCCTCCTTGTCTTCTTCCCCTTTTTCTTCCATAAGTGCATGCAACTCTCCTGGAGTAACTGTGATGGATGGAGTGCTCTCAAAATCATCATAATCGCTACTATCATCATCCTTGATCTCCACTGGATCTTCACTAGGCTTTTGCAGATGATGGATATTTTTCCACATGTTTTTTGCATCATTTACAACATGCTCAATGTCTTTAATTAAGATCAAACATGTGTGAAATCTTATCATCATTTTACCTTCATGGTTTTTCATTGCTGCCTTTATTTCAGCTTCAATGAGACTCAGTAGAAGATTTTTTAGAGATTGCTCATATATGTTTTTAACCATTTGGGTGGTTGACTCCCATCTCAGTTGCAATCTCTCCAACAACTCTTTGGAGATTTGAGAGGCAAGCTGGTCTCGGGAGTATTTCCATTTACCCATCTTATTGAGTACTAGTTCCTCAATCTGCATTTTCTCAGCATCAGTTCTTGTTTCAAATTTCAATGCTTTGAAATTTGTGATGCCAACTCCTTCTTCCAATTTTTTAAGCCTTTCCTCGAATGTGGATGGAGGCCTAACCAGTATAGGTTCCTGCTCGCCTTTTCTGGTGAATACTATAGTGGTCTTTTTCTTAGGTTTGGTA
This sequence comes from Cupressus sempervirens, assembly GCA_028749045.1. Classification (NCBI taxonomy): domain Eukaryota; kingdom Viridiplantae; phylum Streptophyta; class Pinopsida; order Cupressales; family Cupressaceae; genus Cupressus; species Cupressus sempervirens. The sequence goes on from CM053793.1 coordinate 61,649,512, forward strand.
ATAGTTACCGTAACTTTCTTCTTTGGCTGTTCCTCTTCAAATTATTGTTCTTCTTTTTCTTCTTCTCCTTCTTCTTCTTCATCATCTTCTTCATCTTCACCTTTTCCCTTGGTAAGCATAAGAGGACCAGTAGCAGTTTTTAATTTTGCTATCTTCCTCTTGCCTTTGCTTATGGCCTGGGGTAGCTTGATTTCAAGCTCAATTCTGGCCTTTGCCTCATCATATGCTCTAAATATTGGTTGCCTTGGGTCTACTGGCTCATTGACTAGTGCTTCAATGATATCCCTGGTCTCATCAATATTTACCTCATAAGGAAGAGGTTTTACCCATGCAACTCGGGGTCTGACTACTTGAATATATACCTTATCAAAGTCAACCATAAAACATACATCATCTTTGTAGTCTTCAACTAATTTTGGTGGAATCTAAAACCTATTATTCATTCTCTCCTTGAAATCCTCAAAATTATTGTCCATGATGCTATCAAAATTTTCACCCATTTCTGCTACAAACTCATTAATCTGATAAAGAATGGGAATGCCTTTTCTCCACACAACTATTCCTTTTGATGGAAAGAATTTTTGAACATAGAAAAATAAATAGATCAATAGAGAGCCAAATTTACAAGGATTATTCTTTGAGGTCCTTATGCTATCCATATTTTTATTCAATTGTCTCAACAATAATTCTGACAGATCAAATTAAAGGTTTTTCTTCACAATTTTGAAGGCCAAATCCACAACTTCACAAGGTACACTGTTCAGTCAACTAGAGCTATAGATTTTGTGGGCAATGACATGAATGTCAAATCTTAGTTCAACATCAGATACAATGTTAACCTTTAAACCTCTACCATCCCACTTGGCTAGGGTTTGCTTCTGTAACTCCTCTCGACCTAGGGTTTTGGTAGTTTTTGCGTTGCTGAGCATAGGGTGACCCGTGATTTTGTGAATCATCTTCTTTGTGATTAACAATGGCTGCTCTAACCACAGTTTCCCATTGTGCACCCAACTCAAAATATACCTAATCCATTGTGCACCCAACTCAAAATATACCTAATCCATTTGGTTTGGAAGCTTCTAGGCATATGCAAGATATGTGTCAAGCCTTTGGTTTCAAGATGCTTGAATTCGGGTTTCAGAGAGCCATCTATACACATTTCTCTTAGGGCATTGCCCAGCTCTAGGTTTCCAATTTCTTGAATAGAAAATTTGAAATGAGTGCAAATATCATTGATAAGAAGTACCTTAGGTAGAATTTGCGATTGAGCTCCATTTGGGTCGAGTGATTCTGCAATGGCCAAAACAATTTTGAAGTTGGGCGCTTTCCATTCTATACCCTTTACCAGCATTTTTGAACCTCTTTTCGCCTTGGTGTTGCTGTTACTCCCAGATGCCATTGCTATTTGGTAAGTGTAAGAAAATTTTGAACAGTTTTTCCGCTTTAAAATCACTTGAAATCACTTGAAGTTGCTTGGAATTCGCTTGGGAATCACTGGAAATTTCTTAACTCTAAAATCATGATGAAGAATGAAATCGAATTATGCCCTTTTGAGAAATTTTTTGCCATAAATGCTTGGTATGAAGGTAGCTGAGATGACATAGTGTTTGACAGGTTGTCATTTATTTTCTTGGTAGAAGCTTGCAACTCGATGATCGAACAAAAAGCTTTTAGTTGTTACCGACCTAGTTCGATAAGGTCTTCAATTGACTTCCCTCGGTAGATGTAACTCGATAAAAGATATGTTTTCTTTGATCTTCGTGTATCTAGAATACTAATTTGATCATTCCACTTTCTTGCATTTGGAACTGCTCTAGATATGGCTTGATGATACAGTTCAAGATCCTTTATGACTTTAATTAGAAATGATGGAGTCACCCACTTCTTGAGTGACATTGCAATCACTTGAACTATCTTGCTCGGTAGATTTTGGAATCTACTGTTGCCTCATTTGCTTCCAAATGTTTTCACCTTTAGCTTTCTTTTCATCTTCAACTCTTCCTATATTCATGCAATTTTTAACTATATGACCGAGTTCAGTGCATGTATAACATCTTATTGTTGTGTCTCTTTTCCTCAAGTGATGCCTCGAGAAATCTTTACCAATGTGTCCATATTCTCCACAATAATGACATCTACACCAGGTATTATAATTGCATCCAAAGATTGCCTTGACAAGTTGTTCAGCTAGATTGAATGATTTGGATCTGCATTGGGATGCCTTGTGACCATGCTTATTGCACTTGTGACAATTGCCTTCAAATTTTGGTTTTTCTTTGCATTCATTAGCTTTATGACCATGCTGACTACAATTGTAGCATTTACCATTGAATTTACCTCTTCCATTGCTCCAACACTTGTTTGATGTGTGACCTAGCTTACCACAGTGATTGCAAGTAGGTCTTTGATTCCTTTGGGCACCTTGTTTGGAGGTTTCACCTTCTTCCTTGTAACCGAGTCCAGCTTTACCTTTTTGTCTATGAAGATTTTGCTCACTTTTATGATTTAATTATGTCATGTCTGCTTGAGATTTCATCATTCTCTCATTGATTTTATTTTCAGTGATCAAGTCATTTTCTAAACTTTCATTGATTTGTCTTTCAGATCTCAAGTCACTTTTTAAGCTTTCATTGATTTGTCTTTCAATGATCAAGTCATTCCTTAGGTTTTCATTTTTAGATCTCAGATTCATAATTTCTTCATTTGCATTAGATAGTTGATTTACAAGATCTTGATGCTAGAGGGATTGACTATTTATTACCTCTAAGTCTTCATTTTCCTTGTCTCTCTGTTCCAAAACTTCACAAACTTGATTGATTGAATTTCTTGTTCTCTTTTAAGCTTTCTTACTTCTTCCTGTAGAGAACCATTCTTTGCTAGGAGTTCCTTAATTGCCTCATTAGCTTCATTTGAGCTGCTCAATGGTAAAAGGTCTTCAATCTTTTCTTCAACATACTGATGATCATTCATTTGTCTTGCAAGTTCCTTTCTTCTTTTCAAGGATTGAGAAAGATTCTCCTTAGCTTCTTTGAGTTGAGCCATGGCCAATTCTAGATCTAGCTTTTCATTTTCAATAGCTTTGTCAAGTCTGAATATCTCCATTGTCCTTGATTTTTGCTCAAGCTGTCAAGCTTTGTCCTGAGAACCAAAATGCTCTGATACCAATTGTTGGAAATATTCAAGATATTATAGGTTACTAAGAGGGGAGGGGTGAATTAGTAACTTCAAAACTTTAAACAATTCAACACTTTAACCATTCATCTAATCTACTACATAAATGAGAAATCAAACATCCATAACACATGTACACAGTGATTTGGTAACCCAAAAACCTTCCAAATAGAAAGTAAAACTGGGGTGGGGATGATACCCACAAAACTTCATTACTGCAGTATGAAGTTGGCTAGTTAAGGCTTACATTGACCACTTTTTGTGATCTGCCCTGTTAGGAGCATAAAGGGCTGCTAGGTCCACCTTGTTAGAGGATTTACAAACATACAGTTAAGTATGCACTCTGTTAGGAGATTTATACACATACTGTTAAGTCTACCCTTTTAAAGGATTTACAAAATTGATTCACCTATTAGGATGAAATAGTGGTTCTACTTAAAAATTTGATTTTCTGATTAGATCCTTGATGTATTGATCACCTTTTGTGATTGATAAGTCTTTACTGCTCCTTGTAGACCTTGCTGAATACTCTACTCTTCTACTGATTCGATTTCATTCTTCTCAAAACATTACATGTCTCTCTTGATACTCTTCACATCACATACATTGCAAATGATATAATACATTACATATATACCATTTTAATAATTACAATTGCAAGGTTGGCTAAAACACAAGTGAACAAAATATTACTAAGTCGGCCAAATAGTAAATAACTTGGGTTCATTGAACTGACTTGGTAACCTTCTGATACTCGGCATCCACTGCATTACTCGGTATCATCATGCACTCGGTAGGAGTGAAGGCTCAGTCCATACTAATCACCTGACATAGTTTTGAACACAGTAACCATTGGAGACTTGATAGATATAGTATCACTCGGTAAGAATTGAATCCTTTGTTTACCTTGCTTTCAGTTAGTAAACACTGTGCTTGCATTACTCGGAAGGCACTTTGCTTTTCATCACTTGCTAGAATTGTGCTTTCATCACTCTGTAGGCACTATGCTTTCATCACTCAATAGGCACTTTGGTTTCATCACTCGGTAGGCACTGTGCTTCCATCACTCGGTAGGCATCACTCAGTAGCTATACTCAGCTTGGTGTAAACTGCTTCAGTGATGAGTGCACAAGGTAACCACTAAATACTCAGCATACATTATAGATTGAGTGATGAGCTCAGTAGCTATACTGATATAGATAAGTGTTATCACTAATGGAAATAATAACTTAATGCCAACAAAAATAATGCCAAGATCAAGAAGCACAAGTCAAAGCACAATATGGACCAAATGATGTATGATCATAATAACATGAAAATGAATAACTAATTATTTGGATATCAGATTATTCAATGATAGATGATTTCCTCATGTATCTCTTGTACATATTGCCTGTATATAAAGGCCTCTAGAAATCTTCTAGAATGACTAGGTGTTAGTGAAAATATAAGCTCAAAAACTAAGTACACATCCACTAGAAGTGGATTATCCTCCATTGTGCATGAATGTACATGCATTAATGGGAGGATAAGTATGGCAAGGTGTATCTCGTGTAGAGATGTTGTAGAAAGGATGTGCTTAAATTAGTTTCTAAGTTCTATGTTGTAGACACCATGTGCATAAATGAGTTGCTAATTTCTGTGTTGTTAACAAGACAACTCATATGAGTACACCTAATCCTAGGTGTCTAGATAATGCATTAACCTAAGTAAACTTAAGTAAAGTGTAAATAGTAATTACTTATTTACACTATCACCCCACCTTAAGTGCAACTTAGGGGAATGCACTTGAGTTCACAAAAGCTATGATGGGTCATGGCTACTGTGAGGCCTCGCCCCAACCCATCGTAGCATAGTGATACAGTATTATTATTTTGATACTCACGACTCAAGATGTCGAGACATTATCTAATACTTAGAACATATTATATTATTTCATGTTGTGTGATGTTTACCTTTAGATATATTGATGTTTGTCATTTAATATTTTATATATATATATGTTGATGAATTAAGTAAATGCAGGATTAACATCTTGATTATGGAATTTTTATAATTAAGGATATAAGTAGGATGAAAGAAACCCTGATTGATGTATGTTTCAATTTATGTGAAATTTTGATACGTATATACATATGTGCATGTGATTTTATGGGACTACTGATATGTGCAATGAGTGTGTAGGATATTTTAGCCAAGAAATCTGATGGAGGAACAAAACTGATCCCCTTGTGCTAATTATGGAAACCTTGTTGTTCATAATTCAAGTATTTTATTGTGAGATGTGTGAATGTGTCTTTTTGTGATCAGTAAATGTTAATGTTCGTAAATTGTGTTCTTGTAGTGTCACTTGACACTCGTGAATTATTTATGCTCTTTAGTGTGCTGATTAGGGTTAACCGTGTAACCTTTGGACCTAAGTCAGATTAAGTTAGTGTCTATTTGCTAATTTGGTTCTTAATCAAGTTTAGTCACCCTTAATCCAAATTAGTGCTTAATCTGCATTCTTAGAGTTGTTAGATGGTCCTAATTATTTCCTAGCTTTTGTTTGGTCCCAAACCTATTCCTAAGGCTTTAAAAGATGAAATATTTATGCCCAAAGGGTATGGGTTGGGGGTCTTCTCTAACCCCTAAGCCCCTTTTATTGACTTTTGAGATCACTCAAAAAGTTTCTTTTTGCCTTTGTGCTAAAATTGACTATGGCTACCATGAGTTGCTTCACCTCACCTCCACTTAGTGGTTAACCATAGTATGGGTTGAGTTAGGAACTTCTAGATAAGTTATTGCTCTTTTTGGTGGTTGAGTTTGAGGCTTATTTAGAGGCCCTTCTTGGAGTAGTTTAGGTTGTTACCCAATTTCTACTTTTAGAGAGGAGACTTAGACGATTGAAGGAAGAAAGGGAAAAACTCTACTCAAATTTTTCTTTTGCCATTACCTCTTTGTGAAGGTAGGAGTTCTCTATATCCCTTGTTTAAATTTTCATGCCTGTTTCATGCTTATGCTACTTTGTTGTTGTTTGAATGCTTGTATGTATATTGGGTATGTTGGGAAGATTTGAAAACCATGTTTTTTGAATGTTTTCTTTTCATGTTTATGTTTGAATTTTGAGGTTTTTTTGTATGGGTGTTTTGGTATTACTCACCCTTGGATAGGGTAGAAGTGACCAATTTTGGGAAAGGTCTTTTTAGTTGGACTCCAACCAGTGTAGAGTCTCTTCTCAAGATGAGAAGAGGGAGAGAGGGTAGGGTGTTATGGGCCCCTACCTGTCAACACAAACCTTGTATGAGTATGACATGTTAAAATGGAAGAATAGAAGTTCTTGATTTATAGCCCCGATTGGGCATCTATTTTGGTTTTGTGCCCGACTTCTCCTATTGGAAGAATCCACCTTTCCCTAGTTTTTATTCATTGGGAATCCTATTGTGAAAACCTTGTATGAATATGCATGTTTGATTGTCTCTTGGTCATGCTTGTTGTCACCTGATCATATTCTGTTCCCTCCACGGTTCTTAGAAATGTGTTGCAAAAATTGATATGGAACCCTTGATGAGGGTCATGAAGGAAATTAAATTAAATTGTTGAAATTTTGGAATTGGAATCCTATGTAATTTGTATTTCAAAACTTTGTTGTAATGGCAACGATGCCGAGTTTTCTTTCTGGTTCTTTCTTGGCTGAGCCTTTGAATCAGATTTGCCAATAAAATGGTGATTGAGTAATATTGCTTATCATGAGATTTAATCTTAATTTTCAATTATATGGATGCACATCAAAAATAGGATGAATGGTGACGGTTTAGTTTAAGCAAAATTTTCAAGTTTCTTTATATGTTAAAAAAAATGAAAATTATGTGAAGGAAAGAAAAATGGATATGGTTGATATATTTAAATTCCAGTTTGTTTAGGAGATCAATTAATCATGTATTATTGTGACACAATTATTAACTCTATGTTTTAAATCCATTGAAAAATATACACCGTTAAAAATAAAATACATTGCTTTGTAAATCTATGCTTAGAAAAATTTTCAAAAAAAAAGTGTCTCAAGAGAGTAAAAACTCTCTGATTTTTGTATGGGAACCAATTTATTCTTTTTTTTGGTGACAGAGAATCTTTTAAGATTCTTTTATATTTTGAATATCATAAGAGAATTAATACCATTAAAAAAAAAAGAATACATAATATAATCATAATATAAAATATTTATAATCTAATATCCTAGATATCTTATATCTACCTATAAAACTTTATGTATTAAATGCTTTCCCCAATCCCCTTGTTGGGCGTAGCTCCTATATAACTTGGAAAAATCTTTTTAAAAGAAAATGTAATGATGATGGGGTGACATCACCCCATCCCCATCATCTTGTTTGGTGCGCATCATCTTATGCATTTAGGGAAGGCTTTAAGAAATTTGATATGTTTATATTAAAATTGCCTTTCTCCTTGGGCGTCAACTTGCCCTCACCATGACAAGATAGGTAGGGGGGGAGGGGGGGGGGACATGACTGACGCAGGGTCAGTTGGTTGGTCAGCACGCTAGACTTTGGGAAGCGCAAGGGGAGTAGAGTGTAGGGGGTAGTGTTAGGTGTTAGTATGGGGGGTGTGGTTAGTAAGTAGGTTAGTGTTAATGTTATGTTAGTTTTTAATTGTTATTTGTTAAATGTTTTAGTTGTTAGTTTTAAATTTAAGTTAGTTTATAGTTTAGTAATAGTTTTTAATTAAAGTTTTAGTATGTTTTATTTCTTTTTACATTTTATAGAGTTTTTCATTAAAGTTAGTTTAATTTATTAAAGTTTTAAGTTTTAGTATATGTTTTTTTATTTGTTAATAATTTTAGTTAGTTGTTATTTTAATATAGTTTTGTTTAACTTTGTAAATGTAAATTTAGTTAGTTTTAGTATTAATGTTAATTTAAATTTTGAGTATTAAGTAGTTTTAATCTTAAAGGTTAATGGGCTATTTAAAATAAGTTTAAATGTAGATTTTATTTGATTAGAGATTTTCAAATTAATCTAAAAACCCGAACTTCTTTAGAATGTTATTTAAATAACTTTCATATCTTGTTGAGAAGTTAATAAAATAATGTGGCTAATGATCGATATCAATCTAATAACGAAAGCATCAAAATTTTAACGATGTATTCCTTCTCTAGATTTTAAACTTAAGATGAGAGGTAGAGAACCTCTACTCTAACTGTGATTACAACCATATCGAACTTAGAGCAATTTAATTATTATTTTAAAAAAAAAATTGTGTGTTTTTGCCTTGTAGTTTGGGCATGACAACTACGAGGCCATGTTAGGTACCATATACAAATTCAATTTCTCTGATAATGGAGAAAGAGGGAAAACCTCATGTGAAAAAGCCTCCCCCAAAAAGAGAGATAAATACAATAAAAGAAGATGCATGAATGGATGGAGTAATCAAGAACCCCCATTAGTACATACATTATGCATATACAATAGAGAATCCCTCCATGAAATGCCCCCCTTAGTGACAGATCACTTGATGATGAGTGGTTGAAGACAAAAGATGATCCAATGCCTACAAATAATATTTCTCCCTTTAGGAAGAAGATACACCAAGTATAGGTGCAAGTATGCTTCCCACTATGGATAAGAATATGGAAGATGGATCCATATGTAATATGATGTGGATGTTGCCTCTAAAGTCTACTCATATCTTGATAAGTCCTTGATTAATGAAGATGCCACAAGCCAATCTAGTGGATGCCCAACAGAAGTTGGCAAACAAGGTAGCATGTCCATGTAAGAAACTGAATCAACCTCCAAAGGTAATGAAGCATCCTAATAGGAAGATGTAGGAAGAGAAGCAATGTAGCCTCTCTTTAATGATGAATGCACACCCATGAAATAAGCTCCTTGATGACTAAAGAAGCTGCACCATGAAAGTTGAAGGATGTTCCTCCTTGTGGGAAGAAGTGGTGCCATAGGTGTAGTAGAGAATGCTCCCCAACTAGTAGGAATAATCCTCAGAAGATATGATGTCTGAGGAATCTAGAATACAATATCCGAAGACTAATATGGAATGCAATCTCCAAAGATTGATGTGTCTCCTTTGAAGTAAAAGAGTCCTCCAATTGTTGTAAAGAAGCCACAATCAGGTCAGTCTCGAAATAAAGATCAAGTGGTTGAGGGTTAGAGTGTTCCCTCACAAAAAGTGAAGAAGAGGTTTCCTCAATAGAGAGAAGATGGATTTCATCAATGATGTCTCCCACATCTTCAATGTAAGATTCCACAAACAACATTGCAATGTCTGGAAGGAAGTCATCCCATGAAGGTAAAATAGGAAGACATGGTGTTCCCTGCTACACTAAATCAGAAGCATCTATGGCTAGAGCTAGATTAGTAGAATAAATAGGAGTATTAGGAGGTGTGATCTCAACTGGAGTTGTAGGGACCATAACTGGAGTGACTAGAGGTAGAATGTCCTCTGGAAATGGAGGAACTATGTGATCTCCATATGCTTTCCAAGAGTCATCCAAATGTCATAAGGTTTAGTGATCTTTCCAATGACTTTAAAGAATTCAACATTGACACTGAAAAAATGATTGACATAATTATTTTAATATTTCAAATCATTAGAGGGTAGTTCTTTATAACATAGAAAAAGAAATACTTCCTTATGCTCTCTCCTTAGATGATCAATTATTAAAGCACTCCATTTGTGATAGTTTCTCTTTGTCAACCTTGGTCTTATACCAAACTGACATGTGAAACATAACTTAATGAGATTAATGTATGTATGCACCCCTTAAAATGTGAAAATAATCAATGAGCCCCCCTAATGTATGATTTGGCATTTTATATTGAGTGTGATGAAAATAGCCTCTTGCCAATTTAGGGCTATAGTGGACTTCTAATTTTTCTTTTTAAAATTTCCTTTTGAAGTACAAATCTAAAACTTTGTAATGTAGCTCATATATACAAATATTTTGAAGCAATATAATGCAAAGGACCTATTTCTAAAAGTGGTATTTCTATCTACACAAGCTTATAATCTAATTGTAGATATGAAAAGTAGATGAAAAATTATACACTTTCAAAAAAAATGGAACCTATAAATGTGTCCAGATGAGCCTGTATAGAGGATTTGAAGTTACAAAATGTAGGATTGGACAGGTCTAGTCACAAAAAATTGAAATGTTTGATAAATCTGTGCACCAAAACTAGAAAATAATAGAAGCACTATGTTTTTTAGGAAATTCTAGCCAAAATAAAAAAATTGCATCTGATTTAGAGTTCAGATGATTGAGATATGGCCTCTCGAAGTTGGAATATAAAATCAAAACTGCATATGGTGAGGGGTTTGACCAAGAAATTAGCTAGAGAATTAACATTGAAAATGTACTTATGTTTCCAAATGGTACTCCATTCCTTGTTATCATGATAAGTTCTCCATCCTTGTTTAGCCAAGAGAGCTTTATTCATATTTCTAATTTTCCTAATTCCTAATCCTCCTTCACTGAAGGGCTTACAAACTTGATCCCAAGCAATTAAATGCATTTTCTTTTTTTCCTCAGTGCTAGACCATAAAAATTTCTTTGAATTTTTTCAATAGCCTCTGCAAATTTTAAAGGAATTCTGAAAAGGGTCAAGGCATAAGTAGGTATGCTTTGGAGACAAGCTTTGAGAAGAATTAATTTACTTACCTGACTTAGAAGATTACTTTTCAACCTGCCAATTTCTTGTTAACTTTATTAATGAGATCAACCTAAAAGGAATCAGGGACTTTCAAGCCTAGAGGAAGACCCAAATAGGTTGAAGGGAGAGACCTTATAGAAAAATCAAGGATCTTAGCAATTTTATTTTGTCTAGGAATAGGGGTATTGAAAAAGAAAACAACACTTTTATCCCAATTAATCAATTGACCTGAGGCTGAAGAATATAAATTAATGGCTTGCTTAAGACTTCTAGCTTCCTTAAATTCAGATTTACCCATAAAAATAGTATCATCAACAAACTGACCATGCGAACAAATAAGAGGGTGGGAAGAGGGTTGCAAACCCTTAATGACTCCTTTTTGGACCAAATCCCCAATATATCTCCCCAAATAGTCAGCCATAATAACAAAAAGAATGGGGGATAAAGGATCTCCTTGTCTCAAACCCCGGGAGGGATTAAAAAAATTGAGAAGAGCTACCATTAACCAAAATGGCAATAGAGGAAGTTGAAATCAACTAAAGAATGACACTAACAACCTTTTGGTCAAAGCCAAAAGCATATAATTTTTTTGAGAGGAAAGCCCAATCAACTCAATCAGAGGCCTTGGCTATGTCAACTTTCATAATAAAGCCTTGATTATTAGAACATGACAAGGAATGGATATTCTCATGAGTAGAGATAACAAAATTAAGAATTTTTGTACCTAGGATGAAGCCATTTTGTTGATCAACAATGATCGAAGGAGTCACCAGGAGCAATCTGGAAGTGAGCACTTTAGAGATAATTTAATAGAAAGAGTTACAAAGGCTGATCAGTCTGAATTGATTACGAGAGTCGGCACCAGTTTTCTCAGGAATCAAGCAAAGGAAGGTGGAATTTATTTCCTTTCACATTTGTTTTGATCCATAGAGTTCCTTCACAGCATCACAAACATCTTTTCCAACAAGTTTCCAAGGTTTCTATAAGAAAAACATAGGAAACTCATCTGGACCAGGGGCTTTGTCTCCTCCAAGAGAGCAAACAACTTTAAATATTTCTTCATCCTTTGGAATTGAGCTTAACAATTTATTTTGTTCCTTCATAACCAATGGAGGAATCACTCTTAGGAAATCATCTTGATTATCCAAATTAATATTAGGGTCAGCAGTAATTAGAGAAGAGATGAAACTCACCATTTCAATCATAATGTCCTTATCCTCAGTAATATTTAAGTCTCCCTTTTTTAGATGTGAAATGTGAGTTTTTGCTATATGTTTAAGGGTGGAAAGATGATTTTTTTTGGTATTTTTATCCCCTTCGCTCAACCATATCAATCTAGACCTTTGTCTCCAATAGAGTTCTTCTTTAGCAATGATGTCATGATATTGGACCAACTTTTCATTTTCTTCTAAAAGAAGGTCAGGAGTATATCCTTCTTTCTGAATTTTGTCCTAAATTTTTTGGATTTCCTCCTTCATAGTAGTTTTATTCTAAAAAATATTCCCAAAACAGTTTTTATTCCAAATTTTAACTTCCTTTTTGATATTTTTAAGCTTAGAGGCAACTCTAAAGAGAGCTGTACCTTCAATATCAATACTCCACCATTCTTCCATCTTACTTTCAAACAATAGGTGCAGCATCCACATCTTTTCAAATCTAAAAGGAAAATTCTTCTTAAAATTAATCTTTGCAACAATGAAAATGAGAGGAAAATGATCCAAACAAATTCTTTGACAAGCTTCTAGCTTGCAAATAAAGTCTTTAGTCCAGTCAGAAGAAATAAGAGCACGGTCTAACCTCACCTAGATATAATCATTACCCACTCTCTTATTACTCCAAGTAAACTGGATTCCTTGAAAATCCATATCTATCAAACCCTCTTTGTTTATAAACTCCATAAGGTCCAATCTCCCCTCCAACTAGGTAGCATTACCTCCCATTTTTTCATGATCATAGAGAGGAACATTAAAATCTCCCTTAATTATACATCGTCCAGAATAATCATTACTTTTAATATTGGAGATAGCATCCCAAACCTTTTTCCTTAGGTTCTTAATGTTGGGAGCATACATATTAACAATATAGAAACCCTCCTTTTGGTCAACACTAGTAATATTGGATGTCATTAGATATTTACTGGCAAACAGAATTGTTCCAAAATAAAAATTCTTCTTCCATAACATCAATGTTCCCCCTAAAGCACCCTCTGAAATACTAGCATTAATTGAATAATTTTTAAAGGCTTTAGTCTGCACAACTTTCTCTTTATCCATCTTTCTTTCTTGAAAAAGAAGGAAATTTGGCTTCTGTTCTCTAACAAAATTCCTAACTACATCTAGTTTACGGACACTATTCAACCCCCTAATATTATTGGAAATAATTTTCATTTCTATCTTTTAGGGGTAAAATCTAGAATAGTTGCTTGCCTACCATCGACAATATTCTACATACTCTCTAACTCTCTAGTTTTCTTAGTGGTTCTTCCAAGATGGCTCGAGGTACCAACATCTAGTTTTACCTTGAGTTGCTGATTCACTCTTTTTCTAGATTTTTTTTAGGGTAGATGTCTGTGGTTTTTCTTTGGTTTGCTGATCTATTTTACTGCTTCTAGTCTCTACTCCCTTCACAACTATATTGCTCTTTTTTTAGCCTTTTTCCTTTGATTTGTTTTAAGCTTTGAGTTTACTCCCTTTTCCTTTGAAAGTTCTAGGATTAGAGGATCATCTCTAGAAGTATCAAAATCATCCTGATAACTTAATGGGTCAAACACCTGAATCTGCCTAGATAGGGAGCCATGTAAATCTCCCTCCTTAGGTTGGATTCCAGATTCAACCAAGATTTTTCCTTCCTCAAGCAAGATCTTCTCATCTACATCTTCCAACCGATCTTCCATCTTTTGGTAAATAGCAATTTGTTTTGTTAAATCAACCAGATCATCTATACTTTGTTCAAGAACCATGGATTTAAGCTGAGATCCATTCCCTTCTTTTCCAATATTAACTCCCTCATTATTTGGCTCAGAAACATTCCCTTGCTCATGAATGTTCTCAATAGCTTTTTCTGTCTCAGCATGTTGAGCTATTAAGTCCACATTTTTCTTTTGCTCTTTTGGATGAGAAACTTTGGGTTTCCAAACTTTCTTTTGCTGGATTTTAGCCTTTTTCACCTCCTTTTCAATGCTTGGGAAATTTTTACTTTTGGAAGGACAATTTTTAACCAAATGTCCCTATTTTTTTCAAGCACAACAAGAGTTTGGGGGATCTTCAAAAATAATTTCTTGGGTTTCTTTACCAAGCTTAGAAATTAGTTCCACCTTATCTGGAAGATGGTTCAAATCAACCACTTTAACATAAAGTCTAGCACTTTGAAGTTTAGTTCTAGTAGCCATAGCATGATCTAGAGCCACCAATTCACCAAAAGAACTGGCAATACCTTTAAAGATGTCCTCATGCAAAAATTCCAAAGGGAGGCCAGGGAGACGAGCCCAGATCGGGGTTGTTAAGAAAAAAGAATTTGAAAGATCCATATTAGGCTCCCATCTTTTCATAGTGAGTGAACATTTTCCAAAAGACCACTGTCCTCCACAAAGAACTAGATTCAAATCTTCCTTACAGTTGAAGATAAACGAGAAGAAACCATTTGACATGGGTGCTATATCTACCTCTCCTCAAATAACCCATTTCCATTTGACCATTTTCCTTAGTGACTCTAAATCTAGTCTTGCCCTTAAAAATTTCCCCACCAGGGTAAAATCCATGGAAGACACAGAAAAATCAACTAAAGGATCTAGGATAAAGATTTGAAACTCACCTTTCTCCAAGCAAGATTTAGCAGTCACCGGCAAGAAAGATGATTTAGCATTGAGTTTTTTTCCAAATAGGAAAGACCAAGACCTTTGGCCTGATACCTTCTGCCCTTTTGAGATATTTTCCATAATAGATTCACCATCCAAAGGGATTTTCTCCTTCTTAAGAGCCTGCCTCGACAAAGTAGAAGAAGTATCCAAAGGAAGGTCATGGACCCCACACTTACCAATGTCCACATTGGCCAGAAGACAACAATCTATGCTGTTGTTCTTTCTTGATCCTCTTGCGATTTCCCCTGGATCTGTACCTCCTGCCAGATTCTCCCCTACCAATTTCTCGCCTTCCAATGTTCTAGCTAATTCAAAAACAGAGAGAGTGCCCATCATTCAACACATTTTAAACTATATTATGTTTTAATTTTGAAGCTAAATAATAAATATGAATAAAAATATAGCATTTACAATTATATTTTTAAATTGTAATTATTTTATTTACATTATTATTAGTTCATGATATCTTGCACCAATTTTATTTTATAAAATTCAATATATCTTCCTTGAATTTTTCCTATCATCTTTACAATAAAAAGCTTATAGTTATGATAGAAAAGAAAATCAATTCTATAATAGAAAAGGAAATCCTTTATTTATATATTAAAACAATTATAATAATTTTTTTTGATCGAAAATAGGTTCTGCCAAAATCTCAACCATTGCATAAAAGAAGGATCGATGACTAGAGATGAATTTCGGGCTGATTTGGGGAATGCTTTCCCATGTGCCTAGATTCATCGAAAATCGTGACACGTGTCCGGTCATTGCCAATCGGAAGACTCGGTTAATATTTTTATTTTTTTAATGTAAGTGCATTGGTTTATATTTTATATTGTAATAATGTATTTTTTTAATAAATTATAATTTTTTTTTTGTCATTCAATTAAAAATAATATTACTTATATTATATAATCATTTAAGATTTATTATTATTATAAAAATATTATTATTTATATTTATAATTATTTATTATATAATAGAACATATAATATAATTATTTATAATATAATATAATTATAACCATATGATATATATGTACTATTATAATATATTTATGAATAAAATTTCAATTCAAATTAACATCATTACAAAAAATATAATTATATTACATTTTTATCAATTGAAATATTTTAATCAATAATTAAATTAACCTAAAATTGGGACATGTGTACTACAAGATTCTACTCGAAAATTGAAATCCCATGTGCCTAGATTCATCCAGAATCTTGACACGTGTCTGGTCATTGCCAATCAGAAGACTCAGTTAATATTATTATTAATAATTATGTTTATAAACAATTATCACAATTATCAATATATGTTAATAATTTATAGATAATTAAACTATACTACATTTTTTATTTTGAAACTAAATAATAAATATGGATAAAAATATAACATTTGTAATTTTTTTAAAATTTTTTATTTAAATTAAACTATTGTCATTATAATTTATTAATAATTATTAGTACTTGCCAGTAGCCACTAGGCTTAGGGCTAAGAGCTAAATATTTCATTTTCAATGAGATTCATTAACATTTTTATTTTTTTAATGTAAGTGCATTGGCGTAATATTTTATATTGTAATTATGTATTTTTTTATAAATTATAATATGTTTTTTGTCATTCATTTAAAAACAATATTACTTATATTATATAATCATTTAAGATTTATTATTATTATAAAAATATCATTATTTTTTATTTATAATTATTTATTATATAATATAATTATTTATAATATAATTTAATTATTAATATAATATAATTATTAATATAATATAATTATAACCATATGATATATATGTCATAGGACATATATATCAATGATTATATAATATATTTATGAATAAAATTAAAATTAAAATTAACATCATTACAAATTTACAAAAAAAATAATTATATTACATTTTTATTAATTAAAAGATCTTATATATTATAATAAATCTAAATTAGATTTATATAAAAACCAAAGGCAAGTACTATTTGCACTTGTTTCATATCTTGCACCAATTTTATTTTATAAAGTTTAATATATCTTCATTGAATATCAATAATTAAATTAACCCAAAATTGGGACATGTGTGCTACAAGATTCTACCTAAAAATTGAAATCCTGACTGTTGACTAAAAGAAAGATCAACAGCTCGAGATGAATTTCAGGCCGATTTGGGAAATGCTCTCCCAAGTGCCTAGATTCATTCATAATTTGACACATGTCCTCGACAAGTGTCACGATGTCACCATTGATGGACGCATGATGATATCACTCCACAAATTCACCCGAAAATCATATCGAATCATCGATAATTAAGTTCTATTTTTATTAATTAATTTATTTAAAATGAACAACTTTATTCAAATGTATATCAATGTAATAATTTTTTTCTTTTTTTTAAATTTTTATTATTGTTATGTACATTACTAAATTGTTGAGCCTTGACTCTTTATGTCATTTACATGTACATTGTACATACTATTAATAAAGTACCTAAAACCATTAATTACTTAATACTTTATTTTTAAATATTAACCCTACCCTATATGTTCATTATTTTTTAGAGTCTGATACATCAGTAGGGTTTTCAAATTTCAATTTTTCTCAGACTGACAGAATTTTATTTTGTGTTCTAAAGACAGAAAGTGTGAAACTTGACTATTAGATGACAACACCAATTATCCAATCTCGATTCTGGGTATTTGATTTTTTAAAAACTTTTTTCGTTTCAATTTGGAGCAACTGAAATCTTGATTTTAACTGTCTTATATTTACACTTTACAATTATTTTAAATAGGGCATGAAGAAGAATTTTGTGTAATAACCAGTAGTAGGCATGGGCAAAACAAAGTCAAAAACCTCCTGTACGAATGGAAGCATAAAGGAAAAGAAACACATTATAGAACTTAGGCAAGTGCTACAAACCCCAGGTTTCACCGATGAATGTCATGATATTTTTGGTCCTGTTATCCATGGAGATTTAGGAATCATGAGAATTAGACATTCATTGTTTAATAAGTGGAAAGATCCACAGAAGGGGAGAATTTATTAAAAATATAACAACAATATTGGTGCACATACAAATAAACTAGCTGCTCTAGTTACTAGATTAACAAACCTCGCTGTACCTGAAGTATTCCCTTGCCCTAAAATTGCAATGCTATGTGCTCAAAATTATGATGAAAATAGAAAGGCAATTGTAAACCAAAACACTCAGGAGGAAATTTTATCCATAATCGAGAGTAAATTTTTCACTTTGTTAGACCTAGGGCTAGGGTTTAAACTAGAAATCTCTAACGAGTGCATTGACTTGGATAAACTAGCACATGCTTATGACAAAATGGAAAGAGTTTTTCAAGATTCATTTATTAAGGGTTTAATAAACTCAGAGTCCTGTAGTTCTACTAGTGTTACACTGGACATAGACCATAAGCCTCCTTATCAGTATGATATTTTTGTACCATGGGTTCATAATACTATTTCTTTGTTATCATTTTGTTTGGGATTGGAAAGCAACAAGGAAGTCAGGGCCAGTGTTCTTGAAATGATTTATAATATCCATTGTTGAGGTTAGTCAATTGAGTAGGTACATGTAAGATATAATTTTGTTCAGCACATTGTTGAATCTATGCAACAATAATTATTGATGATTAAACAAAGTACAACTATAGGCAAGACCAAGACATTTAGGTTCAAAAGTTACTTGTGCTACCTTATTTTAGCAAAGCATCGCCCAATATTTGAGACAAAGAACAACAAGCTTGATATTGAGGTCTATAAGCTTGATGAGAGAACCTAGAAGAAATTAAAGACTCCAAGTCCAGTATATGAGTGGACACAGAAGATAAGGATGACTGCTACAAATAAAAACTACAACCATTATGTATACTTCTTTTTGGCACCTATTTACCAAAAAATATAGACACTTTTGTGCCTATATTGCTTGTGTCTTGTAAAGATTGCATTCAATTGGGAAGTTAGATTCAATTGGCTGACTGGTTCTTCATGGAAGAGTACATTGTCTTAAGGTTTTACGGTTCAGCGGCTGAACCCTGCAAACTTCCAATGCATGTTACAGAAAGGGTTTTTGCATTGGAATATGTATGAAAGATGGAGAGTGTAGATGAACTTTTCAGTGGACAACAAAAGAAAATGATATTTCCTTCCTTGCCTTTCGCAATTGGAAGCCTTACATTTGAGAGAAAAGGCTTTCAAACTGGCAAATCATTTGGTAACTTTTTTTGGCTTTGATTTTGTCAGTCAGTAGAATTATGATCCACTAAACATAATAAAAATGAGACTTATTGCCAATGGGAACTCTTCGATCAAATATCAACTTCATGAGATGCCATTGATATAAAAGTTTAAAAACAAGGATTCATGGGATGAGGTTAAGAAAGAGATGGAGAAACATGCAACAGAGAATAATATTTCAATGCAAGAATTGTAATCCCAAATTATGACATTGCACAAATCAGAGCCTTTGACATACTTAAATTTCTACAAGAAAGCATCTCAACCTTCAAAGAGGTCTATGCCTAAAGAAATTAAAGAGGCATGCAAAGCTGAAATGTGGTGTCAAACCAAGATGACTGATTTCTAGAAAATGAGGCAAAATTTGGGTGAACCAAAGACATCATCTGGTTTTGATGAAATTGAGGAGCTTGAAATTTTTAGTAATTATTGGAATAAAGAGCATCCAAATGTACTATATGATTTTGGCAGTGACAGTGATAATGAAAGGTAGAAGGACCTCCAGTCTGATGTTGACATTCAAGGTATTTAGGATTCCAGGTCAACCAAGGGAAAAGATATTGTTACACTTCAAATGAGTGATTCTGTTAAACAAACATATAGTAGAGGGGAAACTATGATACAAAAAATGGGTTATGTAGGTATAGGGTCCATTGGTACAAGTGGTGAAGGGATTTGGAATCCAGTTCTAATACCATACCGACCCAAAATAGGATGTAAACCAATCATTGGACTCTCTGAGAATGAAGATGATTTATCTAGAAAGGGCAATAAAAATCATGCCTCTACTTCTAAAGGTCATCCCAAAACATTATTTGTTAAATCTTTGAATCTAGTTGTAGTTGATCCCATTGGCACTGGCACTGAAACTAGCATGGATGAACCTTGTGTAAAAAAGAAAAATGTTATGACATTTACACCACCAGCAATGTCAGCGGTTACTTCACCAATGTATGCACTAGTAGCTTCTGTACAAAACCTAGAAAACAATCCTAAAATGCCAAGATTTGGAATGGGTCATCTTCAATTTGTTGGAAATCCTCAAAATACAATTGTAGGTGGAGTAAGTTTAACTGGAGTTGGAGGAGCACACAAGGATAGAACTGATAATTCACCTTTCAAACACTTAATTGTGTTAGCAAACCCAGATTTTAGTTTGAATGAGTTTGCATCAAAGTTTGAATAGACAAGTGAAAGAAATAGGCAAATTATGAAGACTTTGAAAAGTGATGTAGTTGTTGAATGTCAGAGATCTACTAACAGAATATTTCTAACATATGATCCAAACAGTGAAATGATGAACTTCATGGCTATTATGCCCCTAGGTAGAGATAATAATCCACCACAAAATGTAATAAATCCTAATGATATACAAGTTACTAGTCTTCAAATGGATTTATCAAAGGTGAAAAATATTGACAAAATCAATATATCAAAAGAGAGCAACAAAATGGTCTACTCTACACTTCTGAAAGCAGAGAGGGAAAACAAAAGACTTACAATGCAAATAGAAAAGTTATAGGCATACCTTTATAATGTGAAGGTGAAGGAGAAAGCAACAAACAATAGGTTTAAAGAATTGCAAAACAAGATAAATAAATCTTCTCCTACAGAGGCACTTGTCTAGCAAGAAAAGATGAATGAACAAGTTCAAAAAATTGACCAAAGAATTGGATGATTGAAAAAAAAGACTTCAGCATGAACAAGCCTCTACTGCATATTTGTTCATGTCTTTAGAGAGTAGTGCACAGGTCAACAATAAATTGAAAACTGACCTAGACTATGCTGTCAAGGAAAATAATATTTTGAAGACTGAATTAGAGAATGAAAAGAAACATTCGGTGTCTAGGGAAAATATGATTTTTAATTTGCAAAAAGAATTGGGGAATGAGAAGAAAAAAGAGGAGTCTAGTGCAAAAATAATGAAAAATTTGAATAAGCAATTGGAGAATATGAAACAAAAAGAGGAGTCAAATACAAAAACTATCAGTAATTTGGAGAAGGAATTGAAGAATGCAAATAAAATAGATTCTAGTGCTACTACAAGCACTAACACAATCCACCACATGAGGAGGGAATTGGAGAATGCAACAAAAAAAGAGGAGTTAGCTGCAAATACAATATTCGATTTGAGAAAGTTATTGGAGAATGCAAATAAAAAGGAGTCTACTAACTCTACTCAAAGACTCCATGATTTGAAGAAGGAATTGGACAATGTGAAGAAAAAGGAGGAGTCCATTGCAAAGACAATCCATGATTTGAAAAGGAAACTCAAGGATGAGAAGAAAAAGGAGGTAACTACTACAAAGACAATCCAAGATTTGAAGAAGAAATTGGAGGATGAGAGGAAGAGAGAAACTAATTGGCAAGGGCAATTAGAGGAAATACAAAAAAAGAGTGAAAGAGAGATGTCTCAAATGAAGAAAAAGATGGAGAATGTAATGGTAGAAAATAGAGTGACCTCTTCCAAAGACCATCATGTGAAGGATAATATAATAAACATGGTTAAGCTTATCAAACAAGAAAATTTGGACAAAATAATGAAGAACATTGATAGTTTGTTTGAATGACTTGATTTAAATAGCAATATCAAACTTGTCTTTGAAAATGTAAAAAGTGATATTTTTGGTAAAAGACAAATCTTCCCCAATTCCTTAAAAAATCTTTCTAACCAAATTTTGAGTAAAGTAAATATATCCAGTGATAGGGATTTGGAAAACCATGGAATAAAAAATTGCTTGAATGCCTCTATAATGACCATTGAAGTTGGTCACCATTATGAACAAGTAACGAAAATAGGTGAAGCTCTCAAATATGCTTCCAAAGAATTGAAGAAGATGAATAAAATCATATTGAACTTGCTGACTATTGGATTACCAAATTTAGCTAACTCAGATGGCATATTCATTGGAAAATAAAATTACATGAAAAGGTTGCAGGACATCATGAATTATGATTTAGGCATCTTGCCTGAGGAAACCACTCCAAAAAGAATTGCAAGTTGCATCAAACCACTGTCAATAATGAATGAAGTTGTAGATAAATTCCTCAATTCATGTAAAAATATCTCTTAGAAGTATTTATTGTTGATGAGGTTACAACTATTTAGCTACAACCTCAAACAAATGGAGCTTCCAAATGATGCAGAATGGAGCGCCCTAAAGAAATTCTTAGAAGCTGGGTCATCTTCTCAAAATGAAGCTGTTACTATTGCTATCATTATCAGTCATGACTCATAGTTGATAGCACTAAGAAGTAACAACTTAGTAAGTGATAGTACTATAATCATTTTGTTACTTGTTGCTCTTTAATTTCAAATTTTAGATTTATTTTCAACTTTTTTTAATATTAATTATTAGAGGAATCAAGAGCCAGCATATCAGGATAGTTGGGCAGCTAGGAATTGACATACTATTACTACAAAAAGTAGATGGAAAAAATTTCCCTAGTCCTACTACTTGAAAAAATTGTACAATTGGCAATGTGATTGTATAGTACCAAAGTAACAAGAATTAGAATCAGCAAGCTCGAATCGAATAGTGAATTGAATCATTGAATCATGTGAATCACCATGATTGTAACTTGGAACTATGTTGTATACACACAATATATTATGTAGTAATAATCTAATTAT